>JAVJGJ010000057.1:68699800-68745524 GCA_035590215.1 Microhierax caerulescens | reverse complement strand
TTTTTTAATGCCACCAGGTAGGATATTGGTGGTAGCTGAAAAGTATCTTATGCAAACAGGAGTTAGAATGTAAATCACTCTAAAAACAAAACCACCAAACCAACCTATCTTTTATGATATATGATATTTGGTCAAACACTCAACAATGCTTGTGTGTGTATATATATAAAGGAAATAAGTCTTCACAACAGTAGAATTGTTTCAAGGGTTCCTTCCAGGTATGAGCTGGAGTGGTAGTGCCACTCTCCAGCCTCCTACTCAAAGCAGCCTGCAAGAAGACAGAGGGACTGAAGCCACTGAGAGCACTTGGCTAGTCTGAGCAAAAAGCAGCCACTCATTCCTGAACAGCTGTTCTTCTGAGGATGCTGTCGTTGTTATTCAATCCAGGTTTGTTAACTTTGGCTCTAAACCATTCCCTGCTCGTAGCGGGACAAATCTCAGCACGAGAGGACTCAGCCACCACCTCAGCTGCGTAGCATTTCATCAGTCAACGTTCACCTCTCTGCTCAACTCGGCAGCAGTAACTCCAGTAACGCATGCCACAGTCAGCACTAATTATTGTTGGTAGTGTTTTAGCAGTCTTGCTGTGCAAGTATCCAAACAAAAGACAGAAAGGCTGCAAACACACATGCTCAGAAAGGATAGGTAGGAATATTCTCTAGTAGGGAACTTTGGGCTGTGCAACAAGACAGACTTCTGCCCTCAGCAGGATCACACTCACTTACAGTAACACCCATGGAAACACAAAGATTAATTACTATTCTTTCACATACAATATTCCTTTTGGAAAACTCATCTTAGTATTGCAAAACACTAGGAGAGGGGGGCTTTTGTCTACTTTAAACAGTGCTTAGGGTGAACTTCATTTCTGCAAGGACCTTTACTACAGTTCCTGAATTCTGGCAGAGACACACATCTCTTGTCAGAGGACAGACATAATTCTCTCTGCTGTACCCCCCCTGCCTTTTTTTTTTTTTTTTTACTCCTCCTTCACCCATGGTATGACAGCAACTGGCCCCCACACACATCCACAGTTACAAAGAGAAAAGTCATTAAGTTGGTATTAGATATCAAAAAAAGTCACTTCCCTCCTCCAAGATGCATGGTATTGAGTGACAACAAAATTACACCTTCTCTCAGCCATCGTTTCATTGGTTTTATCCCAGTTTAATAGATGATTTATCAGATTTGTGTGAGACAGTTACCTCTAACACAAGGGGGAAAAAAAAAAAAAAAAAAAAAAAAAATCACACCAACATATACACACAAAACAAGATACACAAAATAGAGCTAAATTTATATACAGGTTATTAGCAGCTAGACTCTTAACTTCATTTAGTACATGGCTTTACTTACTACAGTTCTAGGCACAGAGAAGAATTTACCAGTAGGATATTTGCTATAATGAAGGGCCACAATGAATACCTCGTTCCAAGTCCTCACTGGGCTGAAATCTGTTTACCTAATGAAAACCTTAACTCTCACTTCCCACCAGCTGAGGACACAGCCCAGCACAAAGCATGAAAGAACATGATCCAGCTAATGCAGCATACTGCAACTTTATACTTCAGATATTAAACATCTAATTTATGTGGGTTTTTTTTAAATAGGGTTACATTAGAGATTTATTGAACAGGACTGCATTTCAATGAAACAATTAGTGTCAGGGTTTTGGTTTGGTCTAGCATGGACTTTCAGCTATAAACCACTCAAAGAGCTGGCAAGAAGCAATTAGATGTGAAGATAGTGTTGTATGCACTTCACATGTATAACAAAGAATTTACTTTAAAAGGATTTAAAAGCACAAAGGTCATGAAACATTTATATTTACTTAGCAGGTTACACTGATAAGTTATGATGCATCATCCACATGTAGGACTCCATTCCAGGCTGCACTGAACCAGGCGCTTGAAAGTATTTTCTGTCTTTCTGATTTAGGACTACAGATTCAGAGCCCAGCAAAACAAGTATGTGCTTTACTTTCAGCGTACAGGCAGCCTTTTTTGTTTCAGCAGCACTTCTCACATTTGATTATGCATGTGTAAGTGCTTTGCCAGACTGAGGAATGGCAACATATTTTAATTACTAATTGCTTATGTATATAGTAAGCCTGTCACACTGAGGAACATGATCACTTACCCAGTGAAAAGGCTGAAAAGAAATACTACATAACAGAACCAGCCAGATACCATAACACCACAATTAAAAATTTAAGCAGCAAGCAGATAATTAAAAAAACAACAAAAAAACAAAACAAAAACCCCTTTAACTTATGAGGCAGGCTGAAAGTGACACAAAGATTTTTCCTTCACTACAGCTTCACTTAAAAGTACAGCTCAGCAAGTTTGAAATACTTTATCACAAGAACTACAGACTTGTTTATCACAGTTACATCAGAGCTTCTCGCTAAAGGGTGTGCCAGTTTCTACAATAGCTGCTCCCCTCCTCTTCTCCAGGGTTTATTACTTAGCTACTTGGGGGAAAAAGAGGGAGTTGCTTGAGACTTCAGAAAGTGCAGAGAGTGAGTGAGTTTTTCCCTTTAGAAAAAACCAAAACACTGAGAACTCTTAAACATGCAGAAGTAACAAGAAATTTATAGGGTCCAGAGTTTGGCATTTGATTTTAAAATGGCTGTTCTTGATGTTTTCGTGTGTACAAAAAGGGAAGTGCGTTTTAATGTAAAAGAGCAGCTTTGCCATATAAAAAAAAAATACCACCACAAAAATATGTTTTGGGACCATCTTTAAAAGCATGTCTATTGAACAAAGGCAAAATAATGCCAACTCAGACCAGTCAGCAGCACCGTGCTCTTACATAGCTCTCTCCTGTAACTCCACTTAGCCTGCAAGAATTTTGGCTGTAACTTGTTATGCATTGGCAGGGCATAATCAAATAAGGCTGTCAACAGAGGATTATTGGGGCTGTGATACTACAGGAAGATAATACTACAGCTTTTTAGAAGTAACAGAACTTAAAACTGTTCAATGTAGTACAGCTATTGTTCAAAAAGAAACAGTTTTTTCATGGGAACCCCAATGTAAGAGATGAGACTTTTAACATGAGGTTGTATCATTTGGTACAAAATTAACTTGTTCCTATGGCTTCTCTGCTATAAGATCATCAGTGGTACAGAACAGTTGGGGTCACAGATTGTCAGGAGACTCTTTGGCTGTCAGTGCAAAAACCGGTGCGTGGTGCATATCCTTGAGGCTTATCTGGTGTCTTTCACTGGACACGGAGGTTGCTAGAGTGTGACCAAGAAGCAGGTGGCTGGGAAGAAAGGCAAGACCTCAAGCAAAGCAGCAGAGTGATGCAGTCACCCACTCACTTGAGCTGCTCTGTCGAGAAGGTCAAAACAGAAACCCCCTCCTGTACAGCCTCGAGTCAAGTGGGCACAGAGCAAGGAAGCAGAAGACTCTGCCCCGGTAGGAAACAAAGCCAAGCCAGGTAACACAGACAACAAGAAGTCATGGAAGTGTGTCACACTGGTCAGAAATTTCAGTTTTGACATTTTCTTGAGCTCCCATGAACAGACATGGGCAAGACAAATGGAGGGAGCTCTCTGTTTTGGCTTCAGAAATAGCACAAAGAAGATTTACTGTTCAGTTTGCTATGTACAACAATACTGCACTGTACACTTCATTAACATGATGCTGTCTCATAGTCCAGCATTACTTAAATAAAATTCCTCTTAGTCACAAAGAGGAACAGCTGAGTTTCTCTGTAGGAAGGACAGCTGAAACCCATTGCTGTATGTGACCATACATGGTGCCAGTCCTTCTGGGATAAACACGAGCAGTCATTCTGCAGCGTCTAGTACCTCCTTACTTGCCTGAAGCAGAGAACGTCTCCTTTCTTCTTCCAATCTTTTGATCCCAATCCTGTTGGGACTATCCTAGCACAAAGCCAACAAAGCCATGATACGACTTCCCCCCGTTGCCACAACATTCCCGTCGGAATTACACATTCTCTTTCAGTAGTCCCAGTTTCCGAAGTGCCTCTCTCCTAGCTTCTTCTGTTGAGCCGCGGCCAGAAAACTTTACCGTTATCCCTTGCGATCGAAATCCTGAAGGTCTAGGCAGTGAGCCCGATCTTCTCCTCATATCCACGTTTAGACTAGGTTGTTTATAATCATTAAGACTTTTCGCTGTGTCCTCCTGTGCGTTACTGACCTTCTTAGCAGCAAGAGCTACGTCTGGCTTGATTGTTACAGTTTTGCCCATAGGAAGGAAAGGGCTAGGCTCACTTTTTAAAATCTCATGGATGTTTTGATATCCATTGGGAACAGCGTCTGCCTGTTTCGGCTGCACATTAAGCTGCTGAGTGCTTACAGCACGGTCCACTTGGTCCTCAGCTGGCTTTTCCTTAACTAGGCCAAGTTTTGTCAGGGCCTCATACCGTGTTTGCTCAGAGGAGAGATCCCTTAAGGAAGAACTTCTGTTACGTGACAAGAAATCATTTTTCTGCAGTTTCTCCTCCAGTTCAGCTGCCAGAAAAGCTCTTCCATTGATGTTGGCCAGCACCTGAGCTCTCCGCTCCTGGACATTAACCGCTGCTTTTGAAATAGTCTCACTGAACTCTTTGCCGCTGATGTTTGTTATGTTGATGTTGCTCGGGAACCGGTGCAGTTTGGGTGCAGGTGCAGGAGGGTGCTTTGGAGCAGCAAAATAATCACCGTTGGCTACTGGGCTTTTCTTCCTGTCCGAATATCCTTCCTTGAGGGCACTGGGGCAGCGCGCCCTGCTCTCCGTCTGCTGCTCAGATATCTTCTGGGCCATGATGAGCGGAGTGGGGATAGAACGAAGCAGTTTTGGATGCTGCACTGGGGGAGGGGGCAGAGGAAGAGGAAGCATCTCTGACATCACTGGTGGTGGTACAGAGGGATGCGTGGGATGGTCAGCGGGTACAGTTGGCTTAGGGCTCTCAGCTCTCCAGGCAGCATCCAACGCTTAAAAGACAAAGCGGCAATAATGTCAATAAGTCTTCACACAGAGTAGAATTCAAGGCTTTCTTTCACCTAGCATTAGCAAGCATCAGTACTCTCCTCTCACAGCCTTTCACACTCAAACTCAGCCCACACTGCCAGAAGAAACTAACTGAACTAGCAATGGCATCTTGTAGGCAGCGCTATGCTTCAAATGCCCATATTTACAATGCATTCACTAGAAGCCCCCTTCCTGCTATTCATCCACAGTCTGCATGTTCGCTTTGCTGTGTTTCAATGGCTGCTTTTTCTGTAAGACTTTTGCAGTTATTTTTTATTATAACAGCCAGGAGAGGACACATTACATCCCACTGTATGTGCTAACTGATAAATCCATTCTCCGAGATTGGAGAGAGCAAACTCTACAGGGTGAAGAAAATACACTATTTTGTCACAAACTGATTGATAGGATCAAGTGCCTTTCAGTCCCACACAAGAGTAGTGGGACTGACTACAAACAATCTGCTGTCTTAAAACTCTTTGCAACAGTCTTAAGAGGTCTTTGAGAGAGGCAGAGCGTGAATACATCGATGAACACTCATCTGCCTTGCTGCAATCACTCTGCATAATACTAATTACTGTTACAACTCTGTCACCAGGTAGGGGACAGAGAGCAGTCCAACAACTTCATCGTATGCATGGCCTCCATGAGAAAAACCCCCAACAAACAGTTACTGTAACAGCAATAATTCCAGAAATCCCAAGTCAAATTGAAATCACAGTCCTTAGAGCTCCTGATGCATAACAGATACCTGGTTCCGTATCTTTGCTAGGAGGGCCTTCATGGTCACTACTCTCAGGTGTAGACTGTACTAAGTCGATGATATCTTCAGTCTCTGAATGACTGGACACATTTTCTTCTGTTGACCTTAGAGACTGACAGTGGATGCCACTGTCAGGTAGGACTGGTTCCTCCAAGTCATCTTCTAAGGCATCTATGGTTTCCTCAAAGAACATAAGAACATCCTGCTCTTCATGAGTTAAGTATTTCAGACTCTCATCATCCTACGGGGAAAAGAGAAAAAAGCCAGAAAGATTAACTTCTACAGACAAGTACAGGTAAGTACACTAAGAGCAAACACAGCACCACTTTTCAGAGGCAGAAAGAGGCAGAATGAAACAGGCAGCAGTCACATCAGAAGCATCTCCTGCTTGCCGTTTCATCCCTTCCTAAAGAAGCATTCAGCCACTACAATGCAAAAGGAAAAAAAAGAAACAAACAAAACCAAAGCCAGGAGTTTACAAAGGCATTAATTATGACTTAAGGACAGCAACTGGTATTTTGTCCTTTAAAGTACCTAATTCAAATGGACATTTTTTTGCCAAATGACAGCTGGACAGGACAAATCGCTAAAAGTTCATAATACCTTCTTTTATTTATGAAAAGAAGGTAACACCCTCTGCACACACCCCTGTGCCTTTACAAGGGTTAAGACCACTTCTTCAGGCTCCAGACTGGGGTAAGCTGTTTCAGTTGCTGTGTCAGGTTCAGGGACAAGACTCAGTGAGCAGCATGGGAAGGAAAGGGTGCATTCCAGACAGTCCAACAAATGCATTGATTCCCTTTTTGCTCTACACCAAAGTGGGCCTTGGCTTCTAGAGGCAGAGCTAGAGCTGAAATCTGGCTCTACCACTGCAATCTCCAAGTTATCCAAAGTTGAGTGATAGATTACAAAGAAGTAATAATAAGGAGGGAAAAGGTTTCTAAAGATTTTACCTTTGAGTTACAGAAAGGAAAATTTAGAATACGAAGATACTTTCCCTAGCAGCCAAGTTCCTTGGGGTATTTTCTCCAGCAGGAAACAATCCTGTAGACTACAGAAGTGATAAATAATCACTTGGATTATCCAGTTCTCATTTTCTGAGTCACTGCTCTTGATTAACACAGTATCACTATGATGAGCTAGGCTAGGCAGCAATGCACAAACTCTTTCCCCTCCACCTACACCCTAGGAAACACTTTTCCAGAAGCTTGGAGATGACAAAGAACGATTAGGAAAGGCACTGCATTAAGACAATGGATACAGGAAAGACATTTCCCAAGAGAGCTGTGTAAGTTCTGGAACATAATAAGGTATTGTTGAAAAGTAAGTGAGGTTTTCCTTTTTCTGGATTGAACTTCTCTCCTGCCAGGCGTATACTGGAAACTTTGCTGTCAATAACTTAAGAAGGCACCAGCAAAGCAATACAAGACCATTTCCTTTCTCATCTCTGCTTTTCACTTCTCCAAGGTCATCTGATCGTGCATGCAGGCAAGGTAACAAGGCGGCTTCCCAATGGAGGACTGGGGGTATTTAGGTAAACACATAAAGTAATGCAGTGCAAATATCCAAGAGGTAGATATGTTCTTGTTAGGGCACAGCAACTTGCTTCAAACTCACTGTGCCTGTTCAGATCACCTTACATTAGATTAGAATAGAAAAAGCTGTGTGCAGCTCTACCAGTTAACTCCTTGCACAAAGCTTTTATCCCCATCCTCAGCATTAAAAATAAGAACAATGTACCTCTGTAGAAAAGTAATGCCTATAGATTAAGAACTATAAAGCGCTGCATTGTACCAAGTGGCTCTAAACACTCAAAATATTACAGATGAGAAAATAAGTGATTTAAGGCTCTTAGTTGCCTTCTCCTGTGTGGCCTGTAGGACATTTTCCCTGTAAATAAATGAATGACATACGTAAGACCGACACACAGCGTTTCAGCCAGCCACTTCAGGGCAGGTTTTCTGATCTGTGGCTGCAATCACATGAACACAGCATCCTTCAGTCACAGCTGGAACAATTTTCTGTTTAAACAGAAGACTGAAGCCTTGCCGGGAAATACAATGTTGGTTTTAACAAGAGGCTCATGCTACAACTGCATTTCTAGAGACTGAGTTTTATTGTCATCAGGCTTAACATGGTTTGGGGTGTGGATATTTGTAACTTAGTCTTACCATCCACAGTGCACTGCCATAAAAAATAACTTATTCCAGCTTGCAGCAAAACTGCTACAAAAGCTTAAATTTGGATGCCATTTGCAATTGCCTATTTAAAGGACAAATTTCAAAGGCTGACGTATTCCACAGCTCACACACACCACATGGCAGAGCTCAGTTTTCAAAGGCCAAGGAAAGTTTTACGGCTGTACTCGAGACGTGAGACAGACAAGCCTTTTTTTTTTCCCCCTCCTCCTTCAGGGATGTTGCAATCTCCTTCCTTCCCCACCCAAATACTCATACAGCTGCTATGTCGAGTAGGCAAGAGAATGACAGGAAAGGAGCTGTTGTTAGGTAGGCCCTAGTTGGAGCTGAACAGGGACTCCAAGAAGCCTTTGCTGTGGGTGAGCTCATTGCAAGAGCCAGACTTCCACAGGCAAAGGAAAAGAGGGGGTTGTGTTTAAGAATTTCATAGTGGCAGCAGATCCAGAGTACAGTACAGAAATGACTGTGACACACTGTTCATTTAAAAGACCTGCTCCCATGTGAGCTTAACACATTTGATTGAGAGCCGAACAAAACAGCATGTGAATTGAAGCAAAGACTTTCAGAAGCCCTTCCTTCTGTTTCTGTGCTGTAAGACTGAACACTTTTCTGTGCCAGTTAGGATTTGCAGAAGGACTGGTCAGCAGAGCTATGCCCAATTTACCACTCCTCACGAATCCTGCTGGAATGAGCACTTTCCCTTTGGATTAACAATCTGAAGTGAGTAATCAACCCTTTGCAAATACATTTGTAGCAAGTGTCATACCTAGATGTGAATGGCCAACCTCATCTCAGTTAGCACTTCAGTCTCTTTCCTCATGCAGTTTCCCTTCAAGATGACCAGTGTCACATCTCCTCAGCCAAAAAGACAGACGGCAGTTCTGGAGAATGGGCAGTGTTATGGCAGGTCACTGTACTGAGATGTAAGGCACGCAGCCTGACTAGAAACTCCCTCAGGCAGGGCATGTTTCAGTTTATAAGACAAGGAAATCATTCCATTCTAGATACACAAGCACAGTGAAAATAAACCTACTCAAGCTGGTCAAACCAAAGGAGCTTGGAGATGTAAAGCAACCAGCAACTTGCTTTGCCACTGGTCTGAGAACAGTACGGTATTATAAAATGCCTACTTGCATTACTAACAATATAGTAAAGCTTTTTTTTATTAGGAATTTTGTCATAGTTAACTGGTGCCAGTTTTAACCAAGGTTACCAAATCCATTTGTAAATAGTTCATTTTTGACATATTCCAAGTACTAGAACAGTTCATATTCTTTCTGGGCTGGTTTTCTAGGCATCTTTTTCTCCTTGAAGAAACTGGGTTTTCAACAGTCAAAGCAGAGTCTTTTCAGCTACTGAAGTTATTTACCTCATACATTCCACCAGCTTCCTACTCTTAATACACAAACACACTTCCCAAAACTAAATCTGACATATACCTAGCACTATCGACTTCAAAGTTACTGTCAAAAGACAGCTTAAACTTGAAATTTGAAAACAGTGCCTTAGCTGAGGATTAAAAAGACTGCTTGGACAGAAGAAATTTGGGACACAAACAGCTGAAATAGCTGAATATGCTCAGCTGGCATTAATATTTTAGATCTCTGTGCAGCCAAACATTTCCTGCTTCCACCAAACAGGAAAGAGTCTGTTATGACAGTGTTAGGTATAAAAAAGGAAAAATTAAGCAAGGGCAAAAAAAAAAAAAAAAAAAAAAAAAAAAAAGAGACAAGAATAGAATCTGCTTCATAGAAAAGATCTCTTTCCTACCTGTCCAAAACAGTAACTTAATATCTATCAGATGCCCACAATTTTTCACTCATCTGAAGAAATTCTTAAAGTCACACCCAGACCTTGAATCTTAAGACCAGTACAGCTTTGACAGAAACAGAACAGCAGGGGAAATCGCAAGACATCTGTAGCAGTTACAAAAAAAACCCAACCCACATTCCTTCTGAAAACTGCTAGAGAACCAAATTTCAGTTAGCAAAATACCATAACACCAGATTCAACCAATTAATGAGAAATTACTTGAGAGTGCCAAAGAATTAATAGGCATAGTTCCACAGGAGAGAAATGACTGGATGCTTCTCAAAAAAACATGAAGGGAGCAAACTATTCTAATACATAGTAGAAAGAGACCAGCATAACAGCACTTATGCCTTAAGACTGTTAATAACAGGGCAAGCAGTTCCACTTGTAAGAAGAAAGGAGTGAAACAAAGCTGTGCATGCGGGAACAGTATCAGGAACAGGTACAAAAGCTTCAGCACAGAAGAAAAAGGCAAGTACCTCGGATTATATTTACAGGAAAGGGAAACAGAATGGATCATCCTACTGCATTGCTTAAGTTGGAAGCAAGAGATAAGAACAGATAAGACCATGAACTACTGCACAGGATCAGACCAAAAAGTCCATTTAGCTCAGTAGCCCACCTTCAGCCACCAGGAATGCACAGGACAGGGAAATGTGGATGGGGGGAGGAGTATTCCTGTAAATTGGATAGATTTATATTTTTCTTCCCTGCGTCCTTCCAGTTTCCAGCAATACATTACTTAAGGACTTCCCAGTTGCATCCACATCTGCGTATTTAATAGCCCTTAATAAGCTTTCTAGAATGAATTTGTCTTATTGTTTAAGCCCATTTAAATGGCTGGCATTCACAGCATTCTGTGGCAATGAGTTCCATAGTTTAATTGTGTGCTGCGTCAAAGAGTACTTCCTTTACAACCCACTATCTGATGATTTTGATAATACCATTTCATTTGCTGAAGACTATAATATTGAATGTTATTTTTTTCAGTTTATTAACTTAATTCTACCTGTGTGCTTCATAATAGTTAGCAAAGCATATAATCAATAGGTCATAAGTGAGGAAACAAATGATCTAAAAGTATTTAAAAAAAATACACTAGATTAATCAGTTTTACTTCAGTTAAATTACTCCTAACCTAATTTTTAAAAAAGCAAGATAGAGCAATGCAAGATCTACTTAAACTCTTAAGACATCACCTTGGTTATCAAAGTTAGGCTGATCAGCTTAGAGTTTTCTTCCTTTTAATTTCTATGCTAGAACAACATTGAGAAAAATTGGGAGACATTTCAGGCAAAAGCCACTAAGCACTGTCTATAAAAATCAAGTAATTTCACACCAATCATATTTCTCATGAAAGCATTAGTGGCTTGGCCAATAGGTATAAGCACAAGATGTCATATACCTTGATTTGAAGGCTTTATGACATGCCCCCCCCCCCCGATGAATAAAGGAACTATGCCTAGATGAAAGTACTACAAGTTACCTGTGTAACTGGGGGACAGGGGAGAGTTATTTTTGGGAAGTAGCAAGTTGTATAACGAAACGAGTCCTGAACAGATTTATCTCTACACTTCTAAACTTTTGATACTTCACTGACAACAGTAGACAATTAATTTAGTATTTGAAAATCCCCTTATGCTGGAAGATGTTGCTGCAAGAACTAAGGCAGAAGAGACCTTCATGAGCTATATTAAGTGTGCCAGTAGTCTGTAACATGAAATTCAGTTGAAAAACACATGAATGTAGAATGATTAAAAATGTTTATGTAGCAAAACTAGACAGAAAGAGCTGCAGGTCAGTTTAAGTGCTGTAAAGAGGAAAGAGCGCTGTTCAGGTATGCAAATGTCACTCTGGGATATATTAACCAGGGTGATGAAATAACAGCACATCCTCATTTGGAACACAGAGTTCCAATTCAATCGCTAAACTTCGGAAAGGATGCAGCCAAGCCAGATAGGGTCCAGAACAAAGCAAGAAGTGCTGAGAGTTTAGCTGCACGGGAAGGCTGGAAGAATAGAGCATGTTATGTTTTAAAACAGAGAAGGAGGTGGTAGGCAGGTGGTAGGCAGACACAGCCCTGTATGTATTTATATATATTAAAAGTTGACCACCTGTATCATTACAAATAATTTTCTATACGTGCACTAAAGGTGAGACAAGTGGAAACTGGCTTTCATTTTACAAGAATTCTAATCCAAGTATTCTTTGAAAAGCAGTGTAGTACAAAGAAACCACTTTGGAGGTTCAGGAATGGCTGCCCACCTGCTGGAATACCATTTATCTACCTGATGCTGTTTTGAAGCAGAATGATGCAGTTTGTGCATAGTGCATAAATTGTCTTCAGTATCTAAATTCTCACTAGCATATTTTACAGCAAGGCCATTCCTTGTTATGAGCCAGACTCTTTACCCTAGTTCTATACTCATGGCCCAAAGCAAGCAGTCCTCCAGCACCTCTTCCTCTCTAATTCTTGCCCTGCTGCTAGGAACAGTGACTCATTTTTTCCAAGGCATACTGCTTCCAAGTCATACTAATATCAATTGAAAGTGGATGAAGTACAGCATAGCTCTTCTCTCCATATCATGTAAGGAATGGCTTCCACCTGCACAAAGACAGCTGTATCCATAGAAAGTATCAGTCAAGAATTCTTCTCATTTTTTGAGTATTGTTATTTAGCAAAGTAGTTGGACATGAAAAAGACCTTATTGTACAGCAAAGCCTGAAGAGTATCAGTTTCAAGGGGGAAAAACCACATTATTTTTACGAAAGGAATCTCTCAGGACTTTCCCTTGAATGCACCCAAAGTGCAGTTCAGCATCACAAGACTCTGCACAGTCAAACTGTGAGGAAAAAAAAAAGTGGCAATGGGCTAAGAGACACAGAATCTGTCCTTTTCCACTAACTCCTAAAACTACACTGGAATCCTAGGCCATCTGCAGAGAGCCTGGGGCAAATATAGTCATGTGGTACACTTACAGAGCCAGGTCTGTTGCATTTGAATTATCTGTACTGATCCCAAAGGGATAAAGGTCATAGCAACTAATTTTCAGGCTCCAAGAGACATCATAATCACAAAATAACCAAGTCAGCACTGAGTTAAATGACTAAGTGTGCAAAATCAGATACTGAGGCAGCTCAGACTACTGACAAGATACTTGCTCTTCTTGTCTATGTAACCAATGTTCAAGATGTCACCTGTATTATACAAGGTGTCTGGTAGTGACAAGCTGTTTTCAGTGACTGTCTTGTTAGAGCCACAGAGGAAGCTACTGGGAGAAAATAACAAAGGGAATGAAACTGACATCTTTTCAGATTCATAGCCATCTTCCAGTTTAAACCACTTTTTTAGTGACCAAAAGCAAGTCAGTTGGCCAGATTCTGGAGGTTATCACTGCCCCAAAAAGACTGGTGATGAACCGCGGCAAAAATAAAACAAATTTAAAAAAACTCCATTGCATAATCTGTTGAGAGTAACAAGAACTCACTATCCCTCACACCTATCATTCAGTAAGGTATGTTGAAATACAGAAGGTATAGCACTGAAGTCATGTCAACAGATCCAAGGCACTGACACAGCTTATTACTAGCGCAGTTCACTTTAGGCACAACCAGCACCTTTTAGTGTGATTTCACAGGTGATACTAGTGTTCTAGCATGCTATTCACACCTAGAAACTAAAGCAGTTACTCATGGCTGAGAATAGATACAGAGTACAATTTACCAAGGTGAAGCACTGAAAGAGGACTGGCTTTAAGATGACAGTCAACAGAGGAAGACAAATTGCTTCAAAAAAAGTGAAGACCTAGTTTTATCACGAAAGTAAGTGTCCTTAAATTGCTGCAACTGTATTTCACTGAAAGTTAATTCTTATACCACATGTCAGAGAGTGTCATTCAAGAATGAGTTTTGGAAGTCAGAACTGTGAAGCGGAACAGAGTGGTTTTGTTTACACTCCCCCTTGGACAGTGCAACAGATTCCATGTATGGAGAAGGTACACTTACCTCCTGCTTTTACCAAGCATATGCATGGATACCACCTCTATAAAGAAGAAACCAGAATATATGTGCAAATTCATGTCCTCATATGTAAGAGCTTTTATGGTTATGAAAGGTGGTGTGAGATGAAGATACCAAAGCAAACATTCTTTCCATCTAAATGTAGGCTCTTGTACTTGTCTTCAGCTGCTGTGATAGATATTCAGGTCTGGATTTATGCTGTCAAATCTACCATTTATATGGAAAATTCTACTGCAATCAAGACAGGACATCAGCACCTTGCTTTTCATTTGAAAAAATAAATTTGGTTTTAAGGACTGTGATTGTCAAACAATAATTAAAAGCACCTTTATGTAGGTAAGAAGGTGAGAAATCAGGCAAAATTAAACTTAACTGATGACAGCCAACTGGTAAGGATCACACACAGAGTTTTAAGACGTTTTTACTTCATGGCAATTCATGTCCATCTCCTAGTAATTCCTAACCCAACAACCAGTTCCACAGCAAGTAATGCCAGCACTGACACAGAGTATGCATGAACAGCCAACAGTCAGCCAAACCAGCTCTAAGCAGTCAGCATAGGCTGAAGCTAGTTCAAATGTTTGTCTCTATTATCACATCCCTAGGTTTGTTTGAATTCCACAGATGCAATACAAAGGTTATATTTAGTGCCTAATGTAGTTTGACACCAAGAAGCTTAAAAGCCTCTTTTTTGTAATCAAGTAGGAAGAAACCTGCAGCAGTACAGGCCTGTCATAAAAAGTACTGCTACACTTCTTTCCTTGTCAAGGCGATTAAAAAAAAAAATTAATCAAAGTCAACCCTGACCTTTCTTTCTGTGTCTCTAGGTGAACAGACCCAGAAAGGTGATCAATGAGAAGGCAGGTAAGTCTGTAGTTGTTCTATTTCAGGGCTGTGAAGGGAAGGTACAGTGTGCCTGAGAGTCTGCCCAATACTTTCTCAGTTTATTTAGAAATTTTCTACACAGAATTAGCTATCCCCTCCTTTTCATTAGGCCCTTAAAGCTTCAGCATCTTCTGAACTTTATAACAAAACTAACGAAGCAAGAAGTTAGGGTCTCTAGGAGCATGTTACAGCAACTAGCTTTTCCTCTTACAGATCTGATCTGCTTAGTGGACTATAAAAATCACTCTTAGTACAAAATTACACAAGGATATAGAAAAATAAATATTTGAAGAATCCTGCTGCTCTTTATCCTGAAGATTTCTAAAGCCTGTTCCAGTCAGGGCTGAACAGACAGAAAGCATCAGCCTGTAGAGTGATACTTTTTTCCTCACATCAGATCACAAAAAAGAAAGACCTGAGTAGCACTAAAGCCTTGACTACTATTTACTTAAATCACAATTGGCAATATTTCCTTCATGTTCAGTTCAACAGAGACTCCTTCTCAAACTCAGAAGCCAAAATTATGCCTTTATTGAAAAGGGTTTCCATTCCCAAACCTGTCATTCTACACATACTAGTTGTCAGCCTTATCAAACATGACACCTCCTATGCTGCTGGAAGAACAGTCATGGAAGGGGATTTGTGGCACCAGAATTAAAGGCATTTCACTTCCCTCATGCACAAACTCAAACAAGACTTCTTTTGTTGATGCACAGGTCTGATGGGAATTGCCTAAACCTGCGGCCAGCTTTTACTTCATCTAGAGACTGCATTACAGAGTAGGAAGGGATTCCAATTCTAGCTGATGCATCATCATATTGGTTATCACATGGTAAGATCTAGTTAGACTAAAGGAATCTGTAATTTTCTGACACAGCAGACTCAGGATGAGACAGTAGAAACATACTGGTTTATACATAACCTCATTATTCAACACTGATTTTTTTTTTCAAATTACTAGTTTCATGCCTGCTACTGCAGCTAAGAATAAACCCCATGGAAACATAATTGGCAACTAGTTGATAACTGGGAAAACTGCAGAGTAATGTGTAAAATTAACTTGTATTTCTGCATTAAATTAAGTTGTAAATCTTTAAGAAAGTCCAGCTCCCACTGTCATTCTCTAAGATCCAATCAGTCTTCATATAATAAACAACATACTCCAAATACCCGAGTCCAAATGGTGTACTTGGCTATGCTCTTGACCTCCTCCACCCTGACGCTTCACAACTTTTTTCTATCACAGATCAGAAAAGTTAAGGGTCTAAATCTAGTAGTACTTGTTTCATGTTTTACCTAGCCACACAAGCTGAAGGATACAGCATAATATTCACAATTGCATTTTCATTAGAAACAACCAAGAAGGAGCATCGTTACAATTGCCTCCTGTTGCCAAAAAGCTCAAGACGTATCACAAAAGCATTGTCTATATACCACAGAAATGCACAAATACAGGTATCAACTTGCCAACTTATTTCTGCCACTTATTCTTTCACAGAAAACTACTTCACTAAAAAGGAAGCTAGCAGGGAGGGCAAAGGGAAAGATACAGAATTCCATGTTTAAGGCAAGGCAGAGATTTAGATTTTCATTTAGGGAAAGCATGTTTACTGTAGTGTTCTTTCCTCAATTAAAAATGGATGCTTTTCAAATGGTTGTGATGATAAAAAAAACATGCATGGAACCATACCTGCTTTCGAGGCTTAGCCTACCACAGTACAAACAGTACTGCTGAGTTCATTGCCTGAATCATCCTGCTAATTGGAAAAATGCAGAAGTGCATCCTACTCCCTCAATTACTCACATACTATTTAAGTGGCCACACACTCATATTCACTAACGCAAAGACAGTTTTGTTTATGGTGACATATTTGTTACTCACCTAATTATATGAAGGTGGAATAAGCCAAGACCTTCATTCAGTAGTGTCAACAAACACTTAAGCAACAAACAGCATATAGAACTAACTATCTTTAAGTTCCTTTACGAGCTACTTAAGAAAGCAAGGGCAGAGATGTGCCCCAAACTGTGCAGCACGTGTAGGTGGTTGCACCAAGTAGCCAGCATAATGCGTGCTCCACACCACCATTCCCAGTTCTCTGGGAGGAATGTCAAGAGAGAAGTGCTCTCCAAGCTCTCAGAGTCAAGCTCTCAGAGCTAGAATAACAAGCTGTTGTACCAAGTCAGAGCAGTTATTTCTGGCCTTTCAGTTTGTTAGCAACTCAGACTACAAACAACCATTTAGGACTAGAAATGACAAAAATCAGAGCTTAATAAAATAAATCTGGGATGTGAACAGAGCTACTGATGTAATTTGTATCACTAAACATAAGGTTCATTAAACACTTACCAAGGCAAGATTCCTGCACCTAGCTTGGCTGCCATGATTTTCCACACTGCCACCCCTCTCCATGCTCCCATGTGCATGCTTTGGAGAGATTTCAGCTGCCATTTCAGAAGAATCTGAGAGGAGATTTTTAGGCATCACACTCTTATTGATCCCAACACAGCGTAGAATGCCATCAGTGTATTATGTAGGGTTGCCAGCCTTACTCATTTCTGAAATCAGAGAACAATGTGTTACATTTAAATCTGGTCTTTAAAATACTTGAAAAGGAGTCAAAAATAAATACTAAAAAAATATCCCTCTTAATAAAGGCCTATCTTTATGCTCTGGAACATGTCTACTACCTATGGGTACCTTTAAAATTCCAACATAGCAAGGTTCTGTACCCCATCTCATGTGCTTCCAACCCAAAAGGTCTACAGTTACAAGCAAGGACCCTGCATACGCACCTGTCCTACAGATTCAATTTGTGTTTTCCATTATGACACATCATTAACTGTAATAAAATCCCATCAGCTGATATACCAACTGACCCAGTTCAAGCATCTTCATCTTTTATTAGCTTTTAGAAAAGAATGCTATCTATCAGATCACAGGGGAAACAAAACCCAGTTCTTTTCCCAACATTGCTGCAGTTAATTCCTGTGCCAACCACTCCTGATGAAAGGTCCACGAACAGAACTTGGTGCCATTTTCGTACCATCACATTACACAGCAAAATTGCTTTTTAAAGCTTACAGAGCTTTTATTTCACTCAGCCATGAAGAACAGTGCTTGTACATTTGGAAGATGCTTACTGGAACATACATATGCACCAACACTTACTGGAGCAAACCCCCCCAGTCTTTTAAGCTATCCTAGTGCTCAGTGCTGTAATACCTCTCTGAATTGTTGTCATCTCCCAAAACACTTTGGCAGAATTTTCTCCTTCATTCTCAAAGTATCACAAACAAAAAACATCCTCGTGCACTAACTGCACAAACAGGGGGTGGGTAAAAAATAGAACCTAACTAATTTATCTCTCCAAGATATTACAACATCCTTTGCAACAAGAAATTGCCTTGTTAGAAGTTATTTTTTTTCCCCACCCTGCCTGTGACCAGGAAACAGCAGTGATGCGTTCCTCAGAACAGTTTGTTCTCAGGTACCATGTTATATGCAATCAGCTGGGAACTGGATACCATTATCCTGACACCGTACAGATGAAAGGAGATGGTCCTGCTTCCCAAGTGCTTCTCCCTTTATTATCGTTCAAGAGGTAACATGAGAAGCAAAGTCAAGTCTGCATTTCCAATTCAATTGGATTACTTCTCCTTCCTCCCTTCCCCTGTTGGCTGAGAAACCAGAGCCTCCTGGTAAGCAGATTACTGTTTCATAGCAGTGAGATAGCATCTGCTGGTACTGAGCAACAATTCCATCCTGCTCATCATTTCCTCCCAGGAGAGGGCTATGACATTACCAGGAGGTACACACGAAGCTCCTTCACCCATGCCACAGCACCAACTGTGTCCTATGGGAAGGCTCCCACACAGTGTAGCTAGGCTGCAGTCCAGCAAGTCTTGGAAGCACAGTCCACAAACAGAGCACTGAATTGCCACAATAAAATCATCTGATAGACCTCACGTTCATAAGAAAGGCTAACAATTAAGATTTAGCCTTGCTTTTACATAAAGAACATTCTTCATTTCTTCTATTAATAACTAGCTATATATAGATAGATACACTGCATCCTCAGGATAATGGTCCTTAAGTGATGCCACAGAGGTACAAGTGTGTTCTTGGTCCTGGTTTTCAGAATCACAAGACAGGCAGACATGAGAGCACTGCAGCAGCTGCTGTACCTCTGGTTGCCACGCACCCAGGCTCAACCCCAAAAGCTATGCCGCAGAACACTAAACTGGAAAAGAACAGCATGAGTCTAGAACACACCCTGCAACAGCAGCTCCATATACAAGAAACCCTGCTGCACCAAACAGCCATGCACACAAGAACATATATATTGTTCTTAGAAGGCAACATCATCAGCAAAAGTCTTGACTCCTCTGAAATGCTACTCAAAGCACACACACAAATGAGTAACATTTTTAGAAGGCAAGACTATCAGAGACAATTTTGGCAACTCAAATTCACAGAAAACTCACTGATTTCGGATTTCATCCCATGACTTTAAAGTGACGTTGGGATTGAAGAGTATTTTTCTAAGGAGGGACCAGCAAGAGGGGAGTACCACTACTGACATCCAGCATAAAGTGAGTATTATTTGTCACCAGCACTTCTAACCTGCAGCATTAAATTTTATCCAGGTGTCCCTGGATGTGCCACATTTGTTCAGTCCCTCAGTGATATATTATAGACAATTACTAGATTTCTGGAATTATACTCAAAGCTGTTTGTAAACATTTTATAGATTACATGATGAGGGGTCATAGCTCCAGATTACAATAGCCATCATAGACAAGACCCACATTTAAAGACTAAACAAATGAAGATATTAATCCAAGTTATCAAGAAACCAATCAATAGACCAAAACTTTGAGGGAGAAGAAAGTATTAAAGAGTACCACTCTGCTTTCTCCGACAGCAAAACCTTAGCACAACCAGGTCTAAGCTTCATAACGGGCTACCCACATCCAGGACAGCAGGAACACCCAGAGTCAGTAGTAATAAACATTAAGGCCACAAGTTCTAAATAACAACAAATAATTCTGCTTCCAGCAAGCTCCTGTGGCTCATTTTGGAGCTCAAGTTCAGATGTTTCACAAAGCTCCCAAACAATGAATAAAGGCAGTGACTGCAACTGGTTAAGAGAGCACACAGGATGAATTAGCCAGCATTATGGTACTGGTTCTGCTTTTGTCCTGTGAGCTGTGACTTCTTTGGAGGTTTTACTTATTTCAGAAAAGCTCAAGAGCTGTGTGATACCTTGTGAGCCTGCAGAAAGGCAACAAGGAGAAAATCTTGTTTCCTTCTGTCTTTTACACCATCTTCAACATTTCAAGGGTGTGTGTTAATAAGATCATAACCCATTCATATGCACTGGTTCCTCTCCCCTTCTGTGGTTTTTTTATGCTTTAAGGGAGAAACCCCTACATAGTGCCTTGTGCAGCAACAGCTGATGCGAGGTTGCCTAACACTGCTGGAATGCATACAGTAAGCTTTACAAATTCCTGTCCTAACCATGGCTAACACAGAAGTCCCTACACAATTTTTATGCTCCCTCTTTTAAGTGAGGGACCTAGTGGATTTAAGACAGAAATAGCCAAGAACCTGATGAATTTCAAGACTACCCCCACTGCCTGTTTCAGTAGAATTGCCTAGGTAACAAGCAAGGGCTCAAAAAACCTAAGGTGACTGTCCTGCTGTTCTTGCTCTCTCTGAGGATAACAGGCAGCTGTTCCTCCTGACCTTCAGAGATGCATTAAATATGAAAGTTGCTCACAACAGGATTTGTTGCTTCGTCTATTCAATGCATTGCCGTGGGGTTTTTTTGTCTTTTTTTTTTTCCCCTTGGTTTAAGAGATATGTACCTGTACCATTAGGGATTAATAAAAAAAAGTCAGACCATGATACAAGAGTGCAGAAGTGTGACAGGTACAGTACTATTTGGAGAAAACATTGCAAATATCAAAAAAAGAATCACAACAGCCCAAAGATGTCATCAGCTGAAATATCACTTCTCAGTTACACTAGGGCTAGCCTTTATGAGATATTTAAACCAAGTCACATATCATACATGTTCGTCAGACCAGTAGTAGGAAATTGAAACATTCAGAAGTTAACACTGAATTTAACTTCCAAAGATTTAATTCTGCTTTGACAGAGGCACATAACTCACAGACTACACTAAGTTGCCATCAAAGTGAGGTGGAGTCTGTCCTTTTAAGAAGGTTATTTTTATAGTTTTGCCGACTAAGATTACTTCTTCACTGAAGTTCAATGTTAGCACTGTTCCTATAGTAGCAGGAGATTTTAAAAAATTGTTTATTAACAATCTTGTTTGACTAGGTTATTAGGAAAAAAAAAAAAATCCTACAAAAATTGAAGACATTTAGAGGCTAAAAGTCAACTACTACGTAAGCCAGGAGCTGAAAGTCAGATAGCATCATGCCATTTACTGCGTGATATATTTAAAGTAGAGTCAACAATTTTTAGACAGTTATCATACATTTTTAAAAGGGTACAATGAGTCTCTCCCTCCCTTCACTATACATACAATTTCTAGAATGCTCTGCATGAACCATTTCTTAAGCAAGATTTCTAAGCCTGGACTGTACTCTGAGCATCGCACACACTTTGCCTGTTCTTGAATAGCTATTTCTCAGTGATGAAACTGAAACAGAACTGGTCAGTGAACTTCATGGTTTGTCTAATGTGTTTGCTGTATACAGACACACCAACGCAAACCATCAGCTGTCTTGCGCTCTACAGCAGTGCTCGAGTCTGGAGAGTTAAGCATCTTGAGAAAACATCTGAAAGCACAAGGTCATCTGAAGTGTTTCAGTGGGAGAGTTTTTATAAAAATGATGGTATAGGGGCAGCCTTGAGACCTGTATCACTATTAGCCTCTGACAATTAGCAGCAGAGGGAAGAGTATGTAAAGCAAGGTATACAGAGAGTAGGAATTTGTTCAGATTCCTGCATGTTGTGGTCAGGACACCACCAGGCTTTCCAAAACAGACAGGTATTTGTGTCTAATAACCTAATGAATTTTTCCTTATATTATATGCTCCTGCAACATACCTTTAGGCCTGCTGTAGAAGACACAGCTAAACAAAACCAACTGGCCCACGACATGTCTTGACTGAGCCACTGCTGTTACAAACTCCTCAAAACTGATCTAGTATGGACATATCTCCTTATGAACACAGCTATCAGCAACTGAATTCTTACCTCCTTCAGTATATAAAATAGAGTAAATTCTTGAGCTTTAGAGGTAACCCATGCCTTACTCTTGTGATATACAGTAAAATTCAAGCTTTCTGGTAGAATAGACTAAGTAACAGTATTGCCTACCAAGGACAAACCTCACAGGGAAGCTGACTAGGAGCATACAAGAGTATTGCTTGGAGCATGAAAACCCCAGAATCAGACAGTAAATTCATAAGCTGTTCTTATAGAAAGAGTCAAAATAAATCTGAAGTAACAATCAACAGTGCTTGACATTTAGGAACAAAGTTAAACCAAAACTGGCCAACGTTGTTAAACTCTAACTTTTATTCTCTGTATCATAAGTGTAGCTGCTTATGATAATAAGCTAATGCATTTTACTATGGTGCACTTTCATTATCTGCTCATGAAAATTCCTGTCTGAGACAGTCATGGTTATTCAACATCCAGCAACCAGGAAATGTTCCTGCCTTTCTTTAGAGAGGGACTGTCACCATAGTACAGCCAGCCAAATAGAAATGCTGACTATTAAAAAAGAACAATAAACCCCCCAAATGCACACACACACAGAGTCTATAACAGTATGGTCCTCTAAACAAGAACCATCAGGCCAGCAGCATTTTTAAAGACACCTCCTGGGACATCAATTCTGATTGAGGTTTTCAGAATGGGTGACAAGTAAATCTGAACAATGTTTAGCAAAGTGGGAACTTGGGGTACTCTCACAGCAGCATGACAGACATGCAACTGTAACCAAAGGAACTGAGTGCTAACAACCATGCAAGACCCCCAGAATTCAAGAAAATTTAATTAAACTAACCCCATTATTTTGTTTTAAACTTTCCGATTCCTGTGTTGCATTTGTGACAATTCAAACTTTCCTCTACACACTGGAGAACTACAAAATCCGTTAGTTTTAAAACTAAATACAAAGATTCTCTCAGTCCTCTAAACCTGGAAGCTGAAGCCTCAAGAAACACACTGAATGTCATTCATACAACTCATGCTAGAATTGGCGAGAGCTGCCAGCAGTGAAATAACTAATCCTGTGTACATAAGTTTTTAAAAGAACTAGATGGGCAAGGCACCAATTCAGTAAAACTTAAATCCAGCTGACTTCACTAGGGTATTTCATCACATGCTTAAATGGTTTGCTGAATTGGATCTCAAATTAAATGTAGCAACCACTTGAAAAGAAAGGAAACAATCACAAATCAACATTTTCATCATCTAATAATAATTCAATTACTACACTGAATTCTCCAAATCATGCTTTGCTCAGAAACAATGCTTAAGGTCACATCTTTGACCATGTTAATCCAAGCCTCAAGATACCAGAAAGAAGGTTCAATACTGTGCCTCATTCTTAACTGGTCTTTCTGGATTTTCAAGAACAGCCTTTTTAGTTTTTTGAGAACCTATACTTTAGAAACTTTGTTACCTACTGAAGGCAACCCAGCAAACACAAGACCAGAGACCTTTTGCAAAAGCCTAGATCATCATTACCTCATCATCTGCAGTGTTTGGGAAACGCTGCTTCTTTTAAATGGAATACCAATAGAATTACAGTGGAATACCAATACAGGATTTGACGATGCTAAGCACATTGGTCACTCAAGACAGAATTTACTGGGGAAAAAAAAAAAACACCAAACATCTGTGAGGCATATTCTCTCTTAAACCCTGCAAGTAAACTCTGTTCCCAGTTCACTACATCAGCCAACAGCTTCAAGTGAACCCCATTACCTAAAGTGAAGGCCAGTGGCAATGGTTCATACAAAACATTGTAGACTAACCCACCAGAGAAAGATCCCTAAAGTGCTCACATTTCCCACATATTTACAGTACCAGAATCCCTCACTGCCCCAACTAAAAATAGAACTACAGTCAGTGACAAGTAGTTACTTTTCTTTAGATTAACGTCTAACTCCAAGATAATAAGGCTCTCACTTGAGAAAGCTGAGATTTGTTGACCAGTATCTGCTCAGTGGGAAAACTATATACGATACTCAGGGCTCCCTAGTCCAGGGTTATGTGGGGCTTTAAACACATCCAGGTGATGGTTGGGGTCTCCTCTGACTTCAAATGTCCTTATATAAATTTCAACAAGGAAAGTGTCCAGGTTTTTTAAAGTTACTTTAAAAAAAGTCCTCTCTGTTAACATCAGGGTGGTGCTATCTATGACAGCCAACACTTTAGAAACATGAAATATATATAAACAATTTCAGGCACAGACTCCTCTATAATTAGTCAACTTCTGTCTTGTTACAGGTGCAGCATCACTGGGGTTTAGGATTTCATTATGTAACTACTGCTACAGTCACAGCAAAGGTGAACCAAATCCTGTTTTACAAAGTATTTAAGACGGCAAGATAATTTTCAGCCCCAGGAGGGCTGTGTCACAGTCTCACAACTGGATCTTAGGTTGTTTTCCTATGGGGGTTTTTGTGACTGCTGTACTGGCATAGGGAGGAGGGCAGAAGACATCTGAAGCACAAAGCAGAGGTGTTTACTTTAAAAAGCAGCTAATTTAATGCACATTTAATTCTTATGTAAGTACATAAAGGTCTGTCTGCCCAAGGCAAACAGAGCTGAAAATAGCACTGGCAAAACAGAGCAGTAAATCTTGCCCTGGACTTGCCTTGGTACAGGGATAATCAATACACACCCAATTGAAAAGAATATCTTTAGGCAGTTACACTAGAAATTAATATTCTTTGCTTTTATTTTTCAATGAAAAAAAAAAAAAAAAAAGAGGAGGGAGGACTTGGAAACAGTATTTGACAAAGCCTGTCTGGCTGGCTCTGAAAGCAACATTCATATGCTCATTTATTTTCATGCTCCAGTATTTCAGAAGGTCGGTCAGCCTGAGACTTGTCAACTGCTCAGGAGTTATGTTGTTCCAGTTACTATACCCAACCAGCAAGCCCCTCTGCCAACATTCTTGGTTAATATTTCTCTCAGAGGCATGCAGAGAAAAAGCAGCTATGACCAACAGGAGAAGACTACTAACAAAATAGAGAAATGCACTATAGAATCTCCCTGTTCCTTTCCAATGCCAGGTATTACTTGTACTTCTAGTCATAAAACTTCATTTCAGTCATTCACTCTCCATTGTAAAAAATGCCAACAAATCCTTGATAAGAAAGACACAGCTGGAAAAAAAATCATTCAAGTTTTGAGAAATAATCTTCATTCCTTTGAGACCTGAGTGAGCTTTGAGGACACACACCCCTTTGCTGTTTACACTCCAGCTTCCCTTTGTGCAGCAGTAATTGCTGCAAAGGAAGGAGAAAAGTCACAATCATTACTTTTTACAGTAGCACCTGTACAAGGAAATCCATCTGCAGCGCTGCATTAGTCGAAGAGTCTTAAAATAATATCTTTTTATTAGCCTAAGCCAGAAATTGTAAAAGCTTTTAAAACTAAGACTTATGCTTTAGGGTTTGGAAAGAAGTCTTTCCTTCTGTGCCCTTCATAAAAGGGAGGGGGAAAGAAATAATTGTTACTTACATTTCTGATACTTGTTATAGATTACGATCCACGCAAAATTTTTACAGAGAGAGACAGCCTCCTCCAGATTTCCCTCCTATTTCATCGGCGTGCTTGAGACCGCAGGAATCATCTCTTGCTACGCCAGTGCAAGGACCAAGAACAACAGAGCTCTGCTCTCAGCTGCCTCTTCTCAGTGCCACGGTACAACAAAAACTATTCAGGAAACACGCCCATGAGATCCTGGATTACTGAAAATCCCGAGAGTGTTTTTAAGGCTGTGGTTTCTCTTACATGTACTAAACTTCGCCTGAACTACCTCAGAATACCATCTTAAGCACCAGCCATCTCAACGCCGGCCGTGTCCAGATGGAAAAGGCACTTAACCGGGCAGGAGGGGGGAAAAGATATTTTGAAATAGAATCTGCTACTGTTTAAGCCAACAGTTTTTCCAATAGCAGCATTACATGGCAGTCAGAACACAAAAAAAAGGAATAAGGCAACTCTTTCCCATTACCCTTAGTCACACACACATCCTCAGTAACATCGCACATCCGAAGTTTAACCATGCACAGGTACAAAACCTTCTCTTAATTATTATGTTTTCTAGGCTGTCAGCACGTGCAAATTAGTTTTAGACGGGATACGATGGGAAAGAACAAGAAATCTAAGGAGAAAAAAAAAATAAATTCCTTAACATAGCTCCATCCTAGGAAACTAAGCCTCCCAAGGCAGCAGGGACGCCGATGGCTCGCAGCTTTTCCCGTCCCCTGCCCAGCGACCCCAGCCGAGCCCAGCGCCGCCACAGGGAGCCACCACCGTCCCGCCCGCCGCTCGGGGAGCCACGGCGGCTGGGGGATAGCGAAAAATCCCTTAGCGAGTAATAAAGCCAATACCGAACCGTTCCTATCGAGGGCTGATCAACGCGCGGAGCGCTCCGCGGCCTCTCCCCGAAGGGGCCGCTGAGGAAGACCGAGCAAGGGGCGAGGCGGAGCGGGTCACCTCACACCAGAGAGTGCGCGGGGCGAGGGGAGCTCTCTGAGGGGAGGCTGCACTCACCGGCTGCGGAGAGCGGCCCGCACCTCTCCCAGCAGAGGGCGGGAAGGAACCCGGAGGGCGGGCGGCTGCGCGCAGGTGGCCGGAGCGACAGCCCCAACCAGGCACGAAGCGCGCCGGGTAGCCGGCCCCGAACTCATGCGCACTGCGCCCGGCCACCACCCACGGCGGGCGGTTAAAGCGCCAGGCGCTGCGCCAAGCGGGGCCGGTTCGCCCCGTGTGGGGAGCGGCGCCCCGCCACAGCTCCACCTCAGCTCGGGCGGGACCGGGCGCCTTTGTCCCGACCCTCTGGGCAGGGCATAAGGCCGGTACTCCTCCCTCCCGGGCGGCCTGAGGGGCTGTGCTGTGTTGCTGCGCAGTCCGCCTGGAGCGCGAGTTAAACGCGTGTCCCCTCATCCACCGCTCTGCCTAAGGTGGCTCCGCCAGGCAGATGTCCCCAGTGTCCCCTCAGCAGTGTGCGTAGGGTGGGTCTCCACAGTCCCCCTGTGAGGGCGGGGGCGAGCTGGGCGCCATTGCGGCGCGCAGCCGTGAGGTGGGAGGTAATACTTGGGGTTCTCCTGAGAACCTCGAGGTAAAACCCTGCCCGGCGCTGGCTCCTTAGGGCGGCGGGGACGGCCCCAGTCATGAGGGATGATCTGTGTTGGATCTGGTGTCTGTGGGGCTTGTCCCTCCACTGACCTACTGGGAAACGTTGAGGGCAAGAGGTGAAGGAGAATCCGGTCTCCCCCTGGGGCCCCATGCTCCCTGCCTGAGCCTGCGTCCGCAGCCAGCAGGAAAGAGGTTTATGTGCCTTGTTAATCTGTGCCACCTGTATATTTAGCAGCTCGATGACAAATATTGTCTATTTATACTCTATTTATTGCTAATATACCATCATACTCACTGGTATTTACCAAGCAGTCATGTCTCCTCCCTCCTTCGTTGCACAAGGCCAGGACAGCTGTCAAAGTAATGATTTGACTTACATCACACTAAAAGTTTCAACATGCTCTCAGAAGTCAGTATTTCTTACCCATGCTGTGGTGGCAGAAATAATCCTAGAGCAGGAAGGACCTCAAACTATGGAAGATGGAGATGTTTCAGAAGGATGCAATCTACCCAAAGTAAATGGCATAGCAGAACTGGGAAGGAGGAGCTGTGCAGCGTGGGCCATAAAGGGCTGGGAAATGGTAGGATCATCCCCAATCTGCAGGTGGCTCTTGAGCACCCTCCAGAGCTGCAGGAGTGATGTCCAGGAGGAGAGGAAATGGTTGAGATCCCCAAAAGAGATTTACCGTAGGTAACGTTTTGTTATTTTAAGACTGGTGTCTAATCTAAGCTGTTTGGTCATTCTACAGTCAGAGAGAGGGTATATCCACATACATACATACATACATACATACAGAGAGAGGGTATAACCACCAGCTTAAGGCAGGTCAGAGAAATCAGACTGTGAGGAAACGTGTCTCCAGTGGTTATAGAGTGGGGAAGCCTCACCAGAGTCCTGCATGTCTCTCTTGACTGGAAGACTAGTTTATTGCTTGCTAATGTTAGGCTAGATGAGTCCTACCTCTATGTTCTATTCTTGGCTCTGCCAGCAGCTTGGTACAGGATCATATGACTGTCCTGGGAAACATCTGTTACACAAGAGTACAGGAGAGGAAAGTGCACTATTTCATTAAGGAGCAAAGGGGAGTGGTGTCTACTATATACAGCATGTAGACCCTGGTTAAAGAGAATATCTTTATTTGGGAAACATATTTAATTCAAGAATGTACTTAAAGGCAAGCATGTACTTTATTGATTTCCAGTGTGGGAACATTGATAACACAAATGCAGAGTGCTTTGGAATTCATCAATGTGGGATGTTAGATAACTTCAATGTATTATTCTTACAGCGTTATGTGTAGGTATATGCCAACTCATTCTGCCTGAGCTAAAGCTCTCCTTGCTAAGTAGGACATCACCTTGAGGAAGATCTTACAGTTCCAGGGCTTTGTTGGCTCCACAGTGTTATTTCTTTATTTCTTGATCTACTCTCAACACCTTGTAATACTGGGTCTAGTCATATATTAAAAATGTGCCCTGTTGACATTATTCTACCCCAGGTGTGTCTGAAAGAGGTGGTGGGTTTTTTTCCTTTTGATCATCATTTGTATGTTTTTTCTTCTTTCCTTGTTCTGCAACATTACCAACTGCTAATCCCAGCACTGATTTTATTCTAGGAGAGCAACCATGTGTTGACACATTCTGTCCTGGAGGTGGGGAAATTTACGGTGCACAGTTCCAAATACACAGTCCATTACTATGTATTAGAGAACTTCCCTCTTCTGTGCTGTGGAAACTTGTTATACCAGTTTAAAAAATATGTCAGGCATGCACCTCCTTCCTCTAACATTAATCATTAATTAACATGTGATATTGACATTTGTGGTTGCTACTTAATAGAGCAAAACAGTATTTTATGTGCGTTTCTAAATTCTATCATACTCCAACATTGATGTCATAACATTCCCAGCTGCCAGTGTCAGTACAGTCCTATGGGAAGTCCGTCCTGCAGCCCCTCTGGAAATGCCACTCAAACCAGAGCCACTAGATGAAGCCTGAGTTTGCAAAACTCCTCTTGACAATCTGACTCCTTTTCCTTGTGCTACAGACCAAAATTCAAGTTTCTTCTCACAGAATGTGCTTATTATATTTATTACTGCAAACAGCTGACACTAGACACATAGAATTAAGCAGCTGCGGTCAGAGAATATCTTATTCACCTGTTTTGGACTTTCTTCATAACGAATTTTCATTTTGGGGTTGTTTTGGTTTTGGTTGGTTTTGTTTTGTTTTGTTTTTTTCCCCCATGCATGTGGCCTGGGTTTGATAAGCAATTAGTAGAACTGAGCAGTCAGAAAGAAAATGTATAATGGTGGAAAGCTAATTTCATTAGGCTTAGAAAGTTCCACAATTAAAATTCAGAGCCCCCTTATGTGAGGCAGAGTATATAAAGTAAAAAAAAACCCACCTGTTATAGAAAGCTGGTAACTTACATTTTAGACATAAGGCAACAGGTAGACAAAATAGGGAATAACTGTGCATTGACATATGAAATAACTGTGGAAGAAACAGGGTTTAGCCAAAGTGAAGGCTGAGTTACATTTATGGTCATTATAGTTGGCATACTGTTGTGATAAATGTGGTATTATGATTTATTATTTGTAGAAGAGTGCCATTGGAAACCTCAAGACAAGACCATGGCTTATTGTACAAAGTATTGTATAAATACCAGGTAGCATACGGTCATTGTTATTCTTGTTTACAGTTAGTAATCCCACATGAAATAGGCTTCATGACTCATTTACACAACTTTTCCTCCTGACTGACCGTGTCCTCTTTTTGGCAAGGCACTCACAGCTAGAGCCAATGATGGGCTTTGGTGTGACAGCACACCTTGCTTTTCAGTGCCTAGCTGGCAGAATGGATTTCCAAACAGCAAGATAAACTTACAGTAGTCAAAACCTTGGGATTTATCCGTGACTCAGCAGCAGGCTGACATCCCAGCCCGGATGTCACTGCTGCCTCTCTCATGCCCAATCAGTGACTTTTGTGGTGCTGTCAGTCAGGTTTGTGTAGTGAACTAGATCAAAACAAACAGGACAAACCTGCAAGATACAGACTGGATGGGTGGTCTGTGAGATGGGTAAGAAATCAGCTTACAGGTGGGGATCAGTGGTTTTTACTCAGACTGGCATCCAGTCAGAAGTGGGGTCTCCCAGGGATCAATACTGGGCCCCACGCTCTTCAACACTGGATGATGGGATTGAAAGCACCCTCACCGAGTTTGCTGATGACACTAAACTGGATGTTGAGGTGGACATGTCAGAAGGGAGAGCCACCTTACAGAGACAGTTGGACAGGCTGGGAGAGTGGGCTAGCAAGAACTCTATGAAGTTTAACGAAGACAAGTGTCCTGCACCTGGGACAACAAAACACAAGAGCCCAATACAGGCCAGCAACTGCATGGCTGGGGAGCAGCCTTGCTGAGGTAGACAACAAACTGAGCACAAGTTATCAGTGTGTCACTGCAGCAATGAAGGCAAATCAGATCCTGGGCTGCATCCACAGGGACATTACTAACAGAGGTAGAGACGTGATCCCCACGCTCTACTCAGCACTTGTCAGGCCACACCTGGAGTACTGTGTCCAGTTCTGGTCCCTGCAATTCAAGAAAAAACACAGACAGACTGGTGGGGGTCCAAAGGAGGGCCACTGAGATAATCAAAGGACTGGAGAACCTGCCCTGTGAGAAAAGACTGAAGGAGTTAGGTCTTCTCTTCCTGGAGAAAACTCAAGGGGGAACCTCAGCAGAATATTCCAGTACTTAAAGGACTGCTACAAAGAGAGTGGAGGCTCTGTCTTCACAAGAAGCCACATCAAGAAGGCAAGAGGCTATGGGTCGAAGTTGCACCAGGAGGGGGTTCATCTTGATATAAGAAAGACATTGTTTACAGTGAGAACAATCACTTACTGGAACAACCTCCCCAGGGACATGGTAGAGTCCCCATCGCTGGAGATTTTCAAGGTGTGACTGGACAGGGTGCTAGGTAGGCTCCCTTTACCATGAAAGGATGGACCAGATGATCTTTTGAGGTTCCTTCCAGCCTGGGCTGTTCTATGATTCCATGAACATTTTTGGCAGAGCTTGTATCATCTTTTTTTTTTTACACAGATATTTTTGTGCTTGGTTTAGAGTGTCATGGGACAAAACCAAACTTTACATTGAGGGAGACAGATAACAACCTCTGAAACCAGATCCGTTGCCACAGGGACAGGAAAAATTCTGAGCTGCAGACAGAAACTCCCGTTCCTCCCCTGAGTGATTAGTGTACATGTGTGGAAAGTGAGGGGTGAGTTTGAACAGTGTGATTGTTCAGAGACAGCTGAGTCTCCTAGACTCACACTTCTTAGACAAGTACTTGAGATACCATCTCACTTGCTGTAAAAAATGGCCAAGATAGGATCTGTGGAGAGCAGAGACAAACAGCATTTATTGGGCACTGTCTAGGAACGCCTTTAGCATTTAGTCCTATTTGCGATTAAGCCAGAAAAATATCTAAGTTCCAGCTTGTGTTCTAAATTAATTGAGAAATAGCCTTTGAAACTGCTGTGACCCATGTCATTCTGTACCTGTGCAGAAGCACAACTGGAGGCAGCTGTGGTTATCAGCTTCTCTCCAGCCAGCCTTCACAGTCCTCCTTTTGTCTTGTGGATACCCAGATTCACTCCTGCCCCCTTCTCTCTTCAGTACCTTATCTCCTTCCTGTATTGCTGAGGCCACCTCACTGTCCCCAAGCCATCCCTTCTGCCTCCTCCATCATCACCCCCACGCCACCAGCGCTTCTTGACTTACCCTGTTCCCCAGAACTCTCCATATTGCCTTTGTGGCTTCCTACAGCCTTCTCTCTCTGTCAAACCATTTTCTTCTTCCTTGTGGCCCCAGAGCCTAACCTGACAGGTACTAGTGACTTATGAGTTGGACCTGATTTCTCTCCTCACCTTACTTCTGATGTTAGTACACCTCACTGATGAGGAAAGGTTTTGCGGGTACACAGAAAGAAGTTACCTGATGAGTTTTGCTGTCTTCAGGGTTTGTCTGCAGTTCAGCTGGGGGGAGGGAAAGGGGAGCTGGGGTGTATTTTTGGCATTCAGTACCTCAGTTTCACTTAAATCCTCATTTTGGCTCCTAAGTCCATTATTTCATCTAGTCCTTCATCCTTTCCATCAGCAGATCTTACTCGTTAGAGCAAATACTTCCCTTGTCCCATGTTTTGTCTGTTCAGAGGGAGGTGGGATGGCCTTCTACTGGTTTTACAGTATCTGGTTGAAAGTGGCCCAATTTTAGCAGGCTCCTGTAGCATTAATGCAATACAAAAATATACCTAATAGCTGTTTCTTGGCTTCTACTATTTAAAACGTATATTTTCTGACTTTTAATGATAGTTTGTTCTCCCATACATTCCAGTGAGTATAGGCCGCTAGTTATTTTCCAGTGTCAGTAAGTCTGAAATGGCTGCAACTTATTTTCCTGTGGGGAATGGAGACATATGCCACTGAATTTAATTAAATATTAATCATATTATTTCTAAAGGGGAGGAGTGCAAGTCAAATCAAAGAGGTATAGAAAATTATTTATTCTAAGAGAGCATAAAATACATATACTCAGAAATAAACTTGTCTTTTTAAATTGTGGGGTTTTATGGGTTTAGATTATTTTTTTTTATTATTTCTGGTTTGATTCCTGTTAGAAGGAAGTTAATTCTTCTAATGGTCTTCCGTTCACCCATAATATGAATCTGGATTATCATAATTCCACTTCCCAAGGACAGGATGTCCTGTCATACAGTGAGCTGTATTTTGCATTTGAGATGTATTTTCTGTTTCAGCAGAACTGAATGGTTTATGAAGAAGTAGAACAGCATGGAGGGACTCCTTATGTATCATGTTTGAGGCAAGGACTTGCTGTTGCCATCCAGGATGTTTTGTAACTGTTCTGGAAAGGGATTCTGGTAGGGCTGTGGGCTCTGTCCAGGGTCAACTTCAAGTCAGTAGAACAAATCCTGGTAATTTCATTAGGAGCTGAATCAGGGCTTTACTAGATCAAGAAAGGGGTTTTGACCTCTGTAGCAGGATGTAGGTGGACTTCAGACATTTAAATTTCATCTGCAATCCAAACAATCTCTGCTTACCAGCCATCTAAACCTGCATCTGCCTTACCTCTGTAGGTCCCTCTCAGTTTGACCTGAAAGTTCACTTGCTGCACGTGCTGTATGAGGTGAACAGAAATTTTCAGCACAAACTTAGTCTTGTTCAACATAGTGGCTTACACATTCTCCACCCTCAATGTCACTCAGGCTCAAAGTGTCCACAGTGTGTTTGGGGATACTCAGTGTTACTTATAAACTGGGTTTCTGTGTACTGTACCTTCATAGAAACTGGGCTGGTGTATAGCTTTCATGGTTCAGGAAGTGAAAGCAGAGATAAAAGCTTCTAATCAAGGCGTTACAGCAAGATGATGAAAGGAGGAAAGAGAGATGTGAATCCTCGCCTCCAGAACTTCAAGGACAAATCATCTATTTTACATTGTCATTGATGGATAAAAAAATTCCCCATCATGGCAATCCTCTAATCCCACAGGACAAAGTTATTAGAGGATAATCCTAGCCTAAATTGCAACCCTATGGGAGCATTGGTTCTCCTAATGCTGTAGGATACAATTACAGAACAAGGCCTGGAAACCACAGCCTTTGTTCTGCCTTATTGCTTAATTGTTTAATGAAGTATTCGCTTCAGCTAAGTGAGTGCTTTGTAATTTTGTACTTGCATGCAGCTGGCAGTGGCAACAAGCAGAGAACTGGCTTTTTTTCAGAATAATTTGTTCTGTTGGTGAAAGAAGATACCATTAAAGATATCGGGCTCCAATAGTAAATAATTTGAGATCTCCCCCCATGAAGGGAAATCTCACCATTAAAAGTGAGGAATGAAAGTGCATTTGTTACTGCTTCCACCCACCCACCTTTTATTCTTGTGATGCTGTGCAAAGACAAATGGAAGAGGTAATGTGACAGTTTGTACCAAATCTTGCACTAAGAATTCAGTTTCTAAGGTCAGGGCACTGCTATCATATGCATCTCAAACTGGAATGGGAGAGGCATTCCTGACTAAAAAAAAAAAAAAAGTTATATAAAAAGGCTTATATCAACATGAAAGCAATATTCAAGCTCTTAAATAAGTGCAAAGTAACGATATATGTGCACAGTAACATAATAACATTCAAAAAGTTTATTATAAAATCTTCTGTGCATTTCAAGAGGAAAACAGTGGCCCTGTTCTACTCCTGAAAATATTCCTATGCTCAGGACAATGTGTCAGTCTCCAGCTCTCAAGGATTTCCCTGGCGAAGGTCAAGTGCTCAGAGACATCAGTTCCCTACCAGCTGCTGCTAGGCAGCTCTGTACCTTCCAGCAGTTTGGGTGTTTTGATCTTTTGAAGCATTTATTTCTGTCTATAACTATGGAAGGAACTTAGACAATTAGCTCTGGGCTTGGATATAATTTTTGGCTGGGGACCTAAGCTCCAAACACTGGATATCAGGAGATTTACAACAGGCTAGTGAGAGAATATGACCCTGGAAAAGGGAGAAAATTGTTTGAATGCTGGAGACTTTTGAGTTCCAGCCATGCAGAGTCTCTTGCAAATGATAAATACCAAAGTAACATTGCTAGTCTTTAATACTGGGCTTTTCTTTAATAGCTATAAAAGCATTTTATGAATAATATCAGTACAAACAGGACAGGTGAGGTCACCTGTGCAGTAATTTTTTCCGCTCTTGCCAGCCCTGCCTCTTGGGTGGTAATGCCTATGGATATTTTGCTGGTTCTCAAAAGGAAGGGTGCTGCTTCACTGAGACCAAGTTGCTAGAGGAAGACAGCAATGGGAGAAGTGGTTTACAGTTAGTTCACTTGTTGCTTTCCACGCAGACTCTGCTATCGGTGCCATTCTTGTGAATTCCATGGACTGCATGCAATGGGAAGGAAACCATCATGCAGTTGGATTTAGGGCATCAAGAAACAATATGGTATAGGGCACCTGTATGTCTATGGTAGATAAAAATGTATATAGTTAATGTGTTGTTCTTGGCCCAAAAGAAGTGAGAAATAGATGTACCTGTCATGTTCCTTTTAAAAGGAAGTACAGTGCAAACCTTTTGTTTGTCAGGTTGCTTTGTAACTTGTGTTCATGAAACTACCATTTTCAACATCATTTAACAAATCATTATAGGCCTTTTAATAAATTATAGTCATTAACCTTGCCTAGGGTAACTGAGGGCAGGATCTTATTTCAGGCAATAAAGAGTCTGTCCGCTAGACCTGTGTTCAAGATCACAAGAGTGTCAGAGCCAGCATCAGTTCAAGGACCAACAGGAACAACACTGGCTCACAGCCATCTTTCATACCTTTGCAGTGCTGACGGATTCCTGCCTGTGCCAGTGTACAGAGACTTCTCAGGCTGCTTTTATCTATGCTCACTGCAAGCTGGCTCGGTTTTTGCAGCTGGAAGAGCTAAAGCATGGGTAAACCCTGGTTCCTTTGCCTTTGAGGACATACCTGCCAGCTTTTCTGTAGGGAGTTTCCTGCAGAAGGATCTACACAGGGGAAGGGATCTGACTCATGGCTGCTAGAACACCTCCTGGAAGAGCTGTCATGGAATAGCCACAGGGCAGTCGTGAATCAGTCCTGATCCGTCTCATTAGCACCTGATTTCTTAATGGCGTCCCATATATACTTACGTTACCAGCTATTTTTGTATCTCCTATGCAGCCACTGCCTTAACAGGAACTCTCTGTTCACATAAAAGAATGTTGGTTTTTTTTCATCTATATGAAAATACTTACATAAACTTTTACTTAAACCCTTTAAAATGTAGATTGTTAATCCAGAAGAAAAAAATAACTGCTTAAAACTTATGTTCAGTACCTTTTTCCTAAGACCAGCATTTAACTTCTTTGAAGAGAATATTTCAAAAAAGATTGCAAAAAAATTTCTTTAATACATTTTTGGCTTAAAATGCTGGCTTGCCAAGTCTGTTGTTATAGCTGCTTATCACTCCAAGGTAATATTTGTTTTTCGTTTCAAAGTTTCTGCTGCTTGCTTTTAGTGTTACTGGTGTTGGCTCAATTTCTGTGGTTACAGATGGCCATAGTCTGAAATGGCTTCTGCGTGCACCAGTTTCTGTGAGTCAGAGAAAGATCAAAAGTGGCAGAGAGGAAAACGAAACAGAGGGCACAGATCACCTCTGTCTCAGCTGTGTGGGAGCACAATTGTACAACAGGACTGAAGGCTGTCTAGTGGAAAAGGCATTGAATCATGACTGACAGGGATGACTCTGGTCTGAGTAGAGCCTTTGTAGTAAAAACTGATGAAGCAGTTAAACTACATCTTCCACTCAGTCTGCTGGTGAGAGTTGTCTAGAAACTGCCAAGCACCAAGCTGCCATAACCTCTACCCCATTACCATGGGCTGCCAGAGATTTAGCCTGGGTTGGACCCCACTTGTCACCTGGCACACTTATCAGTGTGCTTGTTGACCCAGCCTGGGTTCACTGCATTCCAGAGCTGGTCATTGAATGTTGTTTATTTGAATTCCTCTGTAGCTTCAGCACAGCCTTGTACAACTGGCTCTTTTGATGTTTTAAGTTATAGGCTTCCCTCACTGTGGTGGCTTTGAACAATGTAATTGCTCCCCATCCTTTTTCTACAGTATGGGAATTTGGGGAGAATCAGTTAATTCAGCCTAATAACTACTGTTCCCTGAAATTCCAAATATTATTAATGGTATCATTATGCATGGTCATGTTTTCTTACTTTTCATGAAGCCAGACGTACAGCTAAAGCTCAGATAAAGAAACACCTGGCATTTGTATTTTTCAATATTTACAATAGTCTAATGATTAGCAGACTCTTGCAAAGTGTTCACCTGCCCTAAGGGATGGGTGAGGGATGAATGCAGGATATCTCCATTACAATTGGAATATTGTTCCTGCTGGGAGAGGACTTGAGAGAATATTTCTACTTTTCAACAGTTCCTGTTGTACCTTGGCATTTACAGTCCATCTGGACTAACACTTTCAGCAGTTTTCTTATCTACCCAGCAGACTCTGGCCCAGCAGTGTGACAAGCACATTAGTTCATCACCAAGCTGTGAGTAGCACAGTTGATTAGTTTTTATCATTCACTGCTATAAATGTGTCACAGAACTTTATAGCTTGCTTTACAGGTGGGGAAACTGAGCCATGGAGACCAGAGGTGGTGGGTGTCACTTAGTTCACCTGTTAAGAAGGGTGGAAGAGGTGACACAGATTCCGGCTGGCCAAACTCTGGCTAAGAGACCCATCCTCTGGATTGCTATATATATCTGGATTGACAGTATAAAATCCTGTCAGCTTTATCTGAATGAAGTTGCACTGATCTATGTTGGCTGAGGATTAGGCCCGCAGAATTGATCTTGGATTGTAAGAGAGAAAATCTGACGGTGTCCTCTGTTCTTAACTCCTTTGACAAAGATAGCTTTAGAAATCCATTTTGATTTTGTGGATTTATCCTTTGTCCTGAAAGAGGCATGAAGGCATTATTGTCACACTCTGCTCACCTCTTCTGCCTGGTTTGCTGATCCAGTCTCCTGGAAGGTCTTTCTGAATCACTTGTTCCCTTCAGAACCTCTTATCAATTTACACAAGCTCATTTGGATCTACAATTAAAACTCCCTAGGAAAGCCAGAACAGCGAGGCTCTCCCAAACTGTGCTCTTCTGACTGGTCCGGGTCCCCAGACACATCTGTATTTTTCACAGCTGTGTTTCTTAAAGCAGAACAGGGTCTCCTCTTGCTTCCAAAGACCTTCCTAGCATTTGGTACCAAATCGTCCCTTGACTATTGGACTGCAACTGGTCCTCCGATGTAATCAGTGAGGATGCAAAGACAGGGGCTGCAGGGAAAGTGGAAGAAGAGAGTTTAGACCCATGACTTGCATGACTTCCAGGAGTGCTTTTTGAGACACGTGCTGTTCAGAGAGTTGCCTGATTAACCCAGGGGCTCATTCTCTGTGAGCAGGCAAGTAAAAAACCAACGCTGGCAGAGCTGGTCTGGCACATTAGCCAGGGTTTGCTTCAAGATGTGAGCTGTTATTGCCCTCTGCTGACAATTTGCTAATAGTGCCATCACTTTTAAAATGTGCTTTCTGTTGTGCAAGGATTTCTGAGGATCTGCAGTAAACTGAAGCAACATCCCTCAGAGATTTTCGGGGTTTATTGCTTGATTTTTTAATGTCCTTTCTCCCTGTTGTAACTTAGATGCTACATATCAATCATTCCACATTTAAGCTGTTGTGCAAGGCACTGAGTGTACACATAGTGAGAGCCAATTTTCCACTGGAGAGTTTGTCTACAGAGAAAAGACAGATAAAGGACAGAAAAAAAAAAAGAATAAAAAAAGAATGATCAGCCTCATTTTATATAAAGGACGCTGAGATACTGAAAGATCTAGCTAAGCCCACAGAAAGGCAACTCTATTACCCTGTCTGGAAGCTGTAGTCAAATGAATTTAAAGCAGAAATAAGCCACAAGTTCTGACTGCAAGGAGAACGGATCATATTGTTGGCATCTTCTTTTTTTTTTTCTTTTTTTTTTTTCCTTTTCTTTTTTCCTTCACAAAGTTAGATATTGCCTTAGCTCAACCAAAGTTGCAATTCAGGCCAATGCTGTATGGGAGTAAGCAGGCCAAGAAGCAATGACCTCAGCGTTCATGAAAAAAATCCCAAACAAGAAACCCAAGGAGGGAGAGGATAAAACAGAATTAAAATTCTGCCTTCACACTAGGACTCAAAAACAAAAAAGCAAGAAAAAGCACACTAATCTTAAAGTATTTTTAACCTAATTTAGTGAGGTCTTGAAAGAGAAGGGAGACTAACTAAATATTCATGTCTATATTTATATAATCTCTTAACACTCAGAATAGAGATTTTTGTTACAGGATTAATTCCCTTAAACAACAGAGGTTAAAGTTTTAATGGCATGAAAGGTACATTTCATTAAAGAGGTATAAGAAACAAAATATTTGTGTCTAGAATTAGGAGAATCACTTCATGCGTTCGTTTGCTTTCTCCTTTCCCTCATGTTCTATATAAGTTTTACTAATTCTTTATTGTTTCTTTCCAGAAGCATCACTTGCTGTCTACACTGAGAATGATTTTGGGCCAGGAAGTGGAGAAGACCAGAGCAGGTATATATTACCATATCCTTAATGTTGACAGGGTAGAGTTGACAGGGAAGCATTGCTCATCTTTCCAAAAATGATTTCATCCACTGTAACTTTTATAGGAGGATAGGTCTGGAATAAAACCTGAGTCCCCTTTGGAAGACCTAAGGACTTCTCTGTCATCAGCAGCTGAGGCAGCCTGAATGCCAACACTCTCTTTATTGCAGTTAATTTGTCCTTAAAGACTCCTTCAGCAAGCAGACTACGGTTGGAGCTTCTGCTTTCTTAGACATGACCCATTACGTCAGACCTCACTGGCATGTGGCTCTGATGAGCCAAGTTGCAGATAGTCTAAGATACTGCCATCCATGCCTTTTATCCCTTTCCAGGAGGTGACTTTCCTTCAGCAGAATCGGTGGTTGTGACCTGTACCTATATCTGTATTAAGTCCAACAGGTTAACTTGCACTGCTATGAAAGTTAGAGTTGATTGCGTTTTGATCTAGGCTACAGGAATGTTTCCTATTTTCAGCTACTTCCACAGCATTACAAGTTTTGGTTTTGGCAGGCTGAAAACACTATCCTACCTAAAGAGGGAAAATTAAATTTTCTTGTATCAAGTAGCTAGGAACAGCAGTCATGAATCAAACCCAAGAATGTGGCTTAACTTCTAGCACTACAAATTCAATTTGTTATTTTATCACCTGGTTTTGTTTTTGACTTTTTCTTTATAACAAACATGATCAATAGAATATACAATAACTCTGTGATGCTCGCATTGTCACAACTCCAGGATACAAATATTTAAAATAATTATTAACTTTTAAAAGGTCATATAATGAAAATGACTACATTTGGCCACATGAAAGTTTAATGAACAGTTTCACCCTTTCAAATACAGTGATATTAGGGGTACATTTCTACTATCTTCTTTTTATAAAAGCTATGGGCTTGACAAAAATAATTTCTAATACTGGCAACAAGCAGCCAGAAGGTGGTACATCATACAACGGAGAGTGAGAAGGTTATAGCTCTGATGTTTTTTCCCCTCCTTTGTGAGTGTAAAACAGGGTGGGGATGTGTTATTCAGTGGCTAAATTCAGAATTAGTATGATCAAGGTGCAATGCCAGTGAAATCAAGACAAATTAATCCTACTCATTGCAGTATGAGATTTATCCTATGGCTTTAGGTCTTCATGAAAATTTAACTGTTTCTCTATTATCCTTGTTGCTTAGAGAAGGCAGCAAGCACTTCTCTGAGATTATTTAAATGTAGAATTATTACAAAATTTTGCAGCTACAGAGATGGATGGATTTTACATAAAATCCCTGCTCTCTGTAGCAGCCCAATGTGATATTGAGCAAGATAATGGTCAGAAAGAACATTGCCAGTTCCTAATGAGAAACTGTTGATAGTAAAATTACCCTAACATTAATCAAAAAGCCAATAAATATCAAGCATGGGGCCTTTGATGCAGTAGCTCATAGTTCCTGTTCAGAAGTCTTTGCAGTCTCTTTAGGGTATGTAATCATCCTTCATTTCCTCTGATTTTGCTTAAAACTTTGTTGCTGAAGAAGTATAAGGAGCAGGTGTTGGCATTCTGAATGCCACTGTTACTGAATGCTCACCGTGAGACCTCAGGTAAAGCACATTTGGCCTCCATTTCCCCATCTGCAACACAGGGATGACAATACAGGAGTTACCCAGAGGCAATTCTATGAAGGACACAGTGTTGCCATCCAAATGCTCAGAAATCATGAGCTAGATGGTAAAAACTACCCTACGGACTTTGGCCAATGAGTTAGTTATGCATTTCTAATGTTACCTACATCCAGCTTTTTGTGCCTTTGTAGTGCAGATTTTCAAGCTCTCTCCTCCACAGCTATGGGATGTTACTTCAAACCAGCACAAAACTAACTCTAACCCAGTCTGCTGAATCCTGGGTTGGGTGGCCTTAAGAAAACATCATGAGGTTTATATATGAGCTTATATGAAGTCCCATCCTGTTCTTCGGCTCTGTGGAACGTGAAAGGTATAAATCCCTTGCCCATCACCCAGGTCAGACAAAGGTGTCTGACACTGTCTTCAGCATACAACCCCTAATTAATGTGGTGAGGCGGATTGTTGCCTGGTCCATGAATCAGGAAAAACCTGGTTCCAAGTGTTTCTCCAGCTGTTGCTGCACCCCGGCTTTTTGCTTGCCTTGTTTATGAGAGGAACCTGAAGTTACATCACAAAGTGATATGATTGTATCCCCCGATTTTGCCTATGTATCTTTTCTAAAATTTCCAGGTAGAGTCTCAAAGCCATTCTTCAGGCCACTGAGGTCAGTGGCTTGATAGTTCGTTACATTCATACTGGCAATTCCTCACTTGCATTTTCTTGACCAGTTTCCATTCCAGCTGTTCCTGTGTATATGAATAGAAAATGTGTACCTGTCTGTAATTTGCAGTGATAAGCTGCATCCTAGAGGCTGTATGCAGATGAACTCCTTCTTAGTTTATAGAAAAGTCTGTGTGTATGCCACATGCTGTCAGGGCCACTTGAAACTAGGCTAATTACCTGGCAGATATCGCTGCAGAGCAGATTCTTTAATAAAAATGGATGAGATGACAAGGGATAGACTCCTTGCTATTCTGGGACAAACTCTCCTCAGGCAGCAGATAGCCACAGTGGTAAGGCTCCCAATCTATCAGTTGGTTTGCTGTTTCTTGGCTGTAGAACTTAATTAACAATACTGGAACCAGTCTGTTTCTCAGACATGGCCAGTAAATCCATTAAATTTAACAATAAAGGCAGATGTGAGCAAAAATAAAAATCCCACACAAGTCAGAAAAAAAATTATATTGCTTTGTTAATCTACAGGGGCCAGTGCAGGAATGTTCTAAAACCTTTTGGAACTTTTCTGTCTAGTGGTTCAAACAAGACACCAAAAATGGATGTCACCATTTTTGGAACAGACAATTACTAAATATAAAATTACTTTATCGCATGAAGTAGTACAAATGAATACTGTGAAAACTGAGTTAAAACATACCTATAAATATTTTTTCTCCTTATGACCTGAAAGAACAACAGAAACATTTAACACAGCTGTGAATTAGACTGAAAAAGACCACGAGCCTAGAAAAGCAGTGTTCTTAAGGATCTGAACTCAGTCATCCAGAGCACTGTTTCCTCAGCTTCCATGGATTTGAACTGTGAAGGAGCTTAAGGCAGTGTGGTGTTTGGTCTTTTACAGGGAAAGCCAAAGGTAAGGTAACACTCCTACCCTGTGCCTATCATATAAACAACCAGAACATAATTTTTGATAGTTGACTTCCCATCACCATTTTGTCTTGCTAAAGTATGCCTGTTCTTAACTTTACATAGCACTTCCATTAATGTCAGTCTGCTCATAGCGAAAAAGGCCAAGGATACCTGTATGTCTTTGTAATACTGCTGTCTTACAAGGCCATTCAAATTCAATGTATCCACGTGAAGGAATAAGATGACCAGAATTTAATTCCATTAGAGTACAATTTTAAATGAAGTTATTATTCTTTTAAAATGCAGATCTTTTTCCTTCAAAAATTATAACCACAAGTTAATAATAATGCCAAAGCCCATCTTGTATCAATGGCAATCAACTGCAGAAGGAGAATTTCTAAATATTGGAAAGAATATCTTCATCTAAATTATCACTCATGTTTTAAGATGGCCAGTGAAACCATTTTATTACTGCAGTTAGTTGGAAAGATTGCAAAAATAAGGTAATGTACTTATTTCTAAAAGCCTGGAACAAAAGAGCCAGTAGAGATTTGCTGAGTAGTTGCAAGATGGCCATTAAGTATAAATATTTTTAAAAACAATTTACTCTTTCCTAATGCTTTTAGAGCAGCATGTGGGAGCAGAGTCTAAGTGCAGCAACTTACTGCATTAAAAAGGACATGATGAAGGTTACTGGGCTCCAGATTTAACCCTTCTATCTCTTAAATGCTGATAACAGTTCCTAACCTAAATAGACTATGTGAGTTTATGTAAAACTTACCCATTTTCATAATGAGAACATTTTTAAAACAGCTATTCCCAATGATCCACATTTTTCACATTCCTGTAGAAACAAACTAGTTTAATGGTAAATTCAAATTTTAAGTTTTCATTCATCAAATTAAAAATAGCAAAAGAACTGGAAATTGCTTTCTTTTCATCCTGAATATGTTTTGTAGATGGAAAAGATAATTGCTGTGTGTGGCTGGATATGTATAAATGATATGAGCATTTATATTACTGAATGAAAATGTATAGGCCAGTCAGAAAGAAAAGAGGCTGATTTTTACCCCAAACTACCCAGGTCTTGTTCCACTATAAGGAGTAACAGAACTTAGTACCACTACTCAGGAAGCAAAATGTCATCCAGTGCCTTGACCCCAGCAGTGCACCTGACAGAGTGCAGCCCATTGCTGCTGTGTGGAAGGCAGATTGATTGAACCCTGAGACCACTTCTCATAACAGGGGGACAGCAACAAGGCTGACACCACCACCAGTGGCCTTTGCTTGGTGGCTGTCATGCTCAGGTCATTCTGAATTAGACCTGCATCAACTACATTGCGTAGCACTTGCCCTGGGCTTCCTCTAGCTCCATGAAGGTGCTGCTTCATGGCCCAAAGGCCCAAAGACAAAAGTATTGACTTTTCACTGTGGCAGTTTTTCAGTTTGAAGTGCCCAAAATAAAGGCAGGCCTGCCAGCAGGGTGGTTTTTAGCATAATGCTAAGGATGCTCAGGAGCGTTAGGCAAGGCCTATGGGGGTGGTATCAGGGCACCGTGAAGGGTTGAGCGAGCCAGAACTCATGTGGACTCATCCCTACTGCCTAGGAGTAATCAATCCCTGGAGAGAACTGTCCCAGGACTTTCCTAGGTATCTGATTCACTCCAGAGGAGAAGTAAGGAATGAACTAACATTCATACAAGACAAGGAACCAAGAAGACAGGAGCAAACATGCCTTAAAAAAAAAATCTTGATTCATGATACTTCCATATTTGGAGTTTTAGCAGCTCTAGGTAGGACTCATCTAACTTAAGACATCTAAGTCTGATCTAAGCTAAGTACTTTGTGCTACTTTTACTGTCAACAAATAAAAAAAGGCCCATCCATATAGTGATTCACCTGGTCCTTCTTAGATGCCTGTTTAAGGATAAAGCAGATGAACCTACACGATATGGCTCTATGGAACTGTAGAAAAAATGCCTTTGCTGAGATGCCATCCCATGATCAACATGGATTGATACCGAGGCTCATAGATATTACTCGGCATCATCATCAATAATACATGCTCAGCAGATTTGCAGATGATGAGAAACTGGGGGAATGGCTGACACACCAAATGGCCTGGCTTCAATCCAGAAGAACCATAACCTAAGGAGAAACGCAAGTTTCTGCACCTGGGGAAGAACAACCCCAAGCACCAGTACAGGCCAGGTGCTGCCTGGCAGGCCAGCAGTCCTGCTGAAACCGGCCTTACGGTGGATGCCCAACTGAACATGAGCCAACAGTGCACTCTCATCACAAATAAGACAAAATGCATACTGAGCAATACTGACTGGCTGAAACTGGCCAGCAGATGCAGGGAATATTTTGTTCTCCTCAGCTCAGCACTGGTGAGGTTGTATTTGGAATACAGTCTAGTTGTGGTACAACCAGTACAAAAAGGCTGTGGAGAAACTGCAATTGGTCCACTGGAGGGCTACCAAGCTGGTTAGAGAACATGACCTACAAAGAAGTGGAGGAAGCTGAACGTGTTCAGTCTGGCACAGAGGAGTCTATGCATGGTGTAACTGCAGCCTGTGACTGCTTGAAGAGAGTTACAAAGATAATGGAACTGAATTTTTTTCCATGTCAGATAATGTGACAAGGGGCACTGGCCAAAAAAGTGCTGCTTCGAGGCTCAGACTGGACATTAAGAAAAAATATTTCACCAGAAGGTTTGCAAAGTCCTATAACAGATTACCCAGAACAGCTGAATCCCTGTTGCTGGAGGTTGTCAAGACCGTAAATCCATAGCTGCAGTGTCAGTAAAAGCCCAGCTTTAAGTGCAAGGACGGGCTTTCCAACGAACACATCTGATATGATAAACGAACACAAAATGATATGATAAACGGAAGACATACAGCCTGAAAATTACAGCTGGGTCAAAACACTGCCAGGTGAAAATGTCTGCTGACAGCCACAGACAGTGTGCCCTTTGTGAAACTAAACACCCCCAAGCCATGCTTGGCCTCACTGGAGTCAACAGCAAAGTTCTCCAGAGCTGGGACAAGTGCTTAAACTGATGGAAAAAGAGGATGTGTTTGTTGTGACCCAAAAGGAGCTGTTCCCTCCCCTTGGGACAAATGACCAAGCTGACGATCCCCTTGGACTGAATTAAGGTGAAATGACACCAGCCAACCAATTTTGTGATTTATTAACACACAATAGAAGGCATGTGGGTAGATATGATAACTCAATGACAATTACTTAACTGAA
>JAVJGJ010000057.1:68665071-68678289 GCA_035590215.1 Microhierax caerulescens | reverse complement strand
CTTCATGGAAAGGGTGGCCAAGCCCTGGCACAGGCTGCCTGGGGAGGGGGTGGTGTCACCATCCCTGGGGGTGTTTGGCAGTACCACAGTAATGGTTGGACTCAATGATTTTAAAGGTGTTTTCCAACCTAAACAATTCTATAAATCTCTATTTCTAATTATCTTTTTGGCATATTAAAACCAGAAATGTGTTTAGTCTACCTTATTTGGGTACACAGTAGACAAACACGCCCACTGCAAAATTCTGATTTCAACAGATTTTTTCCAGGGTCGGTGGCTGTCAGCTCTGTAGCCCTACCAGTACCAGGGGAGTTATGCTATTCTGGCTAAACCTTGGGATACTGGATTAAAGAATAGGAACATTTCAACAGTTAAGAAGTTAATTACATGTTGCTCAAAAAGTTACGTGGCCTGGATGCTTATTTTGCTTTGCCAAACAGAAGGTTTGGAGTTATAAAGAATCATGTGAAGTTCAGTGTTGTACTAAACAGGTAATGCAGGTGAGTGTTTTGCCCATTGGAAATCTGGTGTGTAGTTTACACACAAACTCCTCCTTGAGGAGCTGAGAATTATTACAGAAGAAGAGTAAGGTCTTCAACACACTTGCAACATTTTGCCTGTGCCAGCAGGCAGCTCTCACTCAAGTCTCTCCTCTGAGCTATACACCTATTGATCCCAAACCTTTGGCATTGTCCCAAGATATTGGGTGTCATTTTTCAGTAACAGCATCCTTCAGGAGTTCAGAGACAGTCTAATACAAAGCTCTTTGGAGTCAGCTCTGTGTTCAGCTAGCCCAATCCTTTTCTCAAATAGCTTCTAGGTCACCCTTAGGTGCAAGGTGAAGAAAGCTGAGAAAGTGAAGAGCTGGTGTACCTGTACCTTCTTTCATCATCCAGCTTTGTGTGCAAAGTTTGGCCTGGGCAAAAGGAGACAAGGAACTTAAAAATGAAGAGGTGCAGAGAACTGCAGCTTGCTGGCATCCGTCCATGTTTCTGCTACGTCCATCTGAAGAGAGAGGCTACAGGGAACACAGATTATTATTGCTTCAATCATTAGTGCATTCCTTTAAAACTTCCTAAAATGCATGAGAAGAACAAAGTAGAAAAGCAGACAAAATTCAATGGATAACAAATGACCAGCTATACTTTTTATTTTTCTTTATATTGGTGCAGTGTACTCTTGTTAGGCTTTGAAAATGCTGCCAAGCATGTAAAATCAGCAACACAGAATGAAGGTAACTTCTGGAAGACACCTTTCTATCCCAGAAGAAACCAAATTTCACAGCACAAACAGGAGTCTTTTCTTTAGAAACAGTGTTTGAAGTATTGATGGCTTGGGGGAGTAGATCTGGAGCATGTCTAACAGCCTGATAAAAATGAATTTTCTGAGCCTTGGGGATCTTATGGAAAAAAAACCCTTCAGCTGAACCCCCCTTTATTATATCAAGGGGAGTCTAAAATCAATGTTTCTGCTAATTTATCCATGTAGTACACTTCCAGTTACGAAAAAGAAAAAAAAGATAAAAATGACAGTGTGTGAGAAACTGGCATAGGGGTGGGTGGCATGGGAGACATGAGATGTCCCTAGACTCAGAGGGGAGTGAAGACAAAGCATTATTGGTTTTATAAAACTAATATAAACCCAGGGCAGCAAGGTGTGGGTGTGTGGGTGTTGGAGGATAAGGGAAATACTGTTCAGTTGTGTAAAATGGCCCTGTAAAAGGAACCCAGTGTGTGTGCAAGCACATGCAAAATAAGTGTGTGAGGGGTGGATTTTGAATCCGCCTGGAATTTTAAATATTCTTGCTGTAAAGTTTTACATTATTTAAAAAGCCTATGAAATGGAAATAATTATCTGTTAAATTTAATTTGTAGGATTTTTCCAAGGGAGTGATGTTAATCTGTGTTTCTATAGCCATCTCCAGACAGATAAACCATGGTTACTTTTTAATTTAAATAAAAATTATTTTTCTTTGAATTTTATAATCTAAAACATTTCATAATTGGGCAAGGTGGATGACACTGTAAAGTAAATGGAAGTAGAATTGAATGTTTTTTTTTAATTTCTCATTACTTATTATCTCATATCATTCTTGATTAGCCTGAAAGTTTTCTGCAGAAATAGTGAAATTGCACATGTTAAGCAAATCTTACAGAAGTTAAATGCTGATTTTACATTTGTAATAATCCTAAAAAAGACTCAGCTACTTATCTGTTCAGAACAAAGAGCACCACATGGCCTGTGCTCAGCCGTAACACGCATACTGTCAGATGTTAACAAATATATATTAAAAAAATAATAAAAAAATTGGAAGATTTTTTTGTTCTTTGTCCAAGTGATGCTCCTTCCCTGCTGAGGTGTGCCTTGCCTGACTGCAGGTCAGCCTGGGCTGAGAAGAGCCCTGCTTTGGTCAGTGGAGAATTGCAGGATAACTCCTGGTGAGGAAGAGCTGGGTTCCTGAGCAACAGTTAACGGTGGTAGAGACAGCAAAATCATACCTGAGGGGACGGAAAGCACGGGGTATCTACCAGCATTAAGATACCAGCAGTATCTCTAGCATTTACTTATGGACTCACTACACTGATTTTTCAATTAAGCTGGGTTTCTAGATAAGGAGTCACTGTTAATGCTGAGAACATTAATTAGTTTGTAATATATCCCCATACTGCTTTATACAAGGGGATAAAGGATAGAAATGCAACATCCAAGAGAGAAAATAACAAACAGAAGAAGATCCCATATAGCAGGTACGCATACAACACAGAACTCCGAGTTAAAGTTGCCATGACACCTGCAACCCAATTTCATTGCAGCTGGTATTGAATTCTCTGAATAGGGATATAAAGTATGGGTCTCAATATAATGACTATGCCATAGCATTTAGGCAAAGCAAGATGTTTAAGATAATTTCATAATATTAGTGTTTAATATTAGCGTTCTCCATTTCTCAATTTTCTAAGCATTTCCTGCCCTTTTCTCAAAAGGGAGGGAAAAAGGGAGTTTGTAGCTCAAAAGTCAGCCTACCATTATCTGTAAAAGACTTTAATGCAAAACATTTTCAATGATTGCAAACTAGCAGTGGCAACACTTGCCCACACTCCTCTTCAGCTTTGAATTTGCAAGGTGCTCAACACAGGCAATCCCCTTGGAGGGAGAGCACTGTGCCTGGTGTTCTACCTGTGCCGCAGTGTGCAGATGACAGTGGTGACTACAGTATGGTACAGTCACATGGTAACAGCCCCCCCTCGTAATCTGGGGTTTTACTGGCAGATTGGTGGGATTTCAAAACTGCCTTCCAGAAGGCCAAAAATACAACTTGTTATAAACTGGGATTTTATGAATTTATCAATAAAATCATACGGCAGGACTAATTCATATTACTACCCAAGAAGCCCCATTTAATTCCATGTTTATCTTAGCACACACAGACGCTTGCTGTTTGATAGTTGGCAGCTGGCTGGTTGCCTGAGTGCTTGATTCCAAACTCACTTTGGAAGCTATTACTCCCCAAGTGAAGAAAACAGACACCACCATTAACAGCTGAAAACTAAGACAGCACCTCAGTCCCTATGGAAAGGTGAAGCTGTTAAGGAGAAATGGACTCTTAAGCTTCATACCTGCAGGTTCTTGTCTTAATAAAAGAAGAATAGAGCCATCAATGCAGTGTGCAAACAAATCCACCTCAAACAAAATGATTGTGAAACATTTCAGCTCCATACCCCATACTGAAGACAAATTACTCTCTTCCACCTTAGTTACTTTGTATCCTGAAGATAATTTGAGCATGGGAAAGCTGCCAAAGAGTGACAACTGACCTATTAAATACAATAAATCTGTCACTGCTGTTGTCAGTTTCCAATCTTGTCTGTCAATGCATTTAGCTACTGTATCAGGGGCAAAATGAGTGTCGCAGAACATCAATTCCATTTAATTGAACACAGGAAACTGCATCTACAGAAACTCCTCATGTTGCTAGGACTGTAACTGTGACATTTTCAAGAAAGTTGCCTGCATTTATCAGGAATTCAGCCTTATCAACACCTGAAATGGTCTTTCTTCTGACTCCCATCCAAACCAGCTCTTGACCAGCAGGGATCTTGAAATACTGGGTATAGATCAAAAGCAAGAAAGTTCTTCTTTCTTTCTGCACTAATTTAAATTAAGCTCATTACTAGAATCACAACAGATTTAAGTTCCAGAAACAGTCAATCAGCCCCTTCCTGTTAACATTTTGCATTTCGGTAGGACACCAAGCTGGTACAACTCAGCTTAATAGTCTGCGTATCAGTAAAAGCGTGCTGCCTTTTGCTCCTGTATTAGACCTGATGCAATGAAGAACTGAGAGGCTGAGAACAGAATAGTTTCATACTAACTAGCTTAAAAATATTTGAGATAACTGAGTTATACTTCATTTCCATAGAGCTGGGGAAGAGCTTTTCAATCACTGCTTGTACATGGCTGTGCACACCTATGCAGACCCAGGATAAAGGGTAAAGTTTAACAGAAATTAGAATTCTAAACATCAGATATTTTTTATTGTAATCCAATGGATTTATTGAACTAAATTCCATTACATATTGCAAGTCAAAAAGAATCAAATATTTTTCAAGGTAAGTTAGGTCAATTTGTGATATCTTTATGATACGGTTATTTGAAATCACAATGGATTTGATGCCATAAACTAGAGCCTTAAAACTTTTTTTTTTTTTTCTTTCCCCTTAACACAAAAGAATGAATGGTAGTTTCTTCAAGACTGTTTCTGTGTTTTGCCAATTTATATGGCTTTGACCTTCCAAGCTACAATACATTTGGTATCATAAATTGCCCATGTATTTTCCAGCTTCTTGGAATCCTGACATATAACCTGGGAAAGCCATCTGAAACAGAACAATAACTAATTCCTGTGGGTGGAAATACTCCTTTCTGATACTTACACTACAGACACATATTTGTTGTGGGCTTCCACAACTGCTTAGCTTCACAGTGTTTCCTGCAGAGCACCATTTCCTCAGACATATTGAAAAAGTCTGAGCTGTAACAGAAAATATAGCTTCTTTCTCACCAGATTGATATGCATAGTACACCCAAAATACAGTATCTTTATATTAGAGAATCAATGTGAATCACACCACAGCCCACTTTTGCCCTCTTACTCATAAGTAGCAATATAGTATATTTTATATGAAGCTAAAATACTATTGGATTTATATATTCATATCAAGAATAAGGACACAGTTGTACGCTTCCTCACAATAAGACTGCATTATTTCTGAATATTCCAAACCCAAGTTAACTGAAATACTGCTGCTGTTGCTTCAAATTCCATCCCCCCCCCCCAAGCCATATAGGACTATTATTAAAAGGTAAGCTGAGCATCTATGTCGTCAAAAAATGAACAGACATCTTTCCCCTTTTAATTGTGAAAATCTATAAGAGAATAAGTTTTTAGGGGCCAATTATTACGATTCTGTTGATCTCAGCTGACAGTATCATAGCCTCTCAGCTGAAGGCCTGTCCCACCTGGCTGCACAAGGGCAGACATATTTCTTGTTCGAGGTAGCTGAAAGCAGTAGCCTGATGGATGTGAGGTTGCTCTGCATCGTGGCCAGCAGCAAGGCTGAGTATGTATCCACGAGACATGCAGAGACACATGCACAGCTGGCCACATGGATCAACACGCACAGCACTGCATTGCCAGCACCCAGATAAATGCATCCAGCACTCACACAAACATGAACAGTGTGGATGGCCTGATTCTCTTCTTGCTTTCTGGCTATGGGGGTGGAAATCCAGTGTTGAGAAAAACAAAACAAAACAAAACCAAAAAGCCACACACACACATATATGTATGCACAAAATATTAATCACACCAATGGTGAGCCTGAGATGCACAGGCTACCCAGTAGCTGTTCCCTAGATGTCCTGGTCCCCAAAACTGCTGGTACCCAGACACAGGATCCTCAGAGATTTGCAGTTTCACTCCAGTAGCTGGTACTTTATAGCCTACTCGCTGGCTAGTTCTGTTTGAAGTTCAGCAGCTTTCACGCATACCCACTTAGAATAGAGAGCACACCCATACAGAAGATAATTAGAAAGAAGATTTCATGAGAAGACAGGGCAGACTGGAACTATGAAACGCTGGGCTGTTTGAGAAGTGTACCAACAAAAGACATTTACATCTGGCCAACTTGTTTTATCCCCTTTCCTCTCTATTTTTTCCTGCTTGTAACTTCCTAATCCACCTTGACAATTCCCTTTTACATTTTGGTCCTTCTCTAATCACCCTGTAATATCTCACACATTGCCACAATTCCTTTAAATACATCATAATACATTTTATGTAACCCCTCAAGTCTGCTTCCTCTGGTATCCCATAATAAGAGTCCAACCTGTGCAGACAGCAACACCTTTGGTCTGCAAGATGCACTGGGAGGGACTGTCCTTGGTTTTTAGTGGGCTTCCCACTGGGGACACCTGTCCTGCAGTTCTTCTTGGATAGTCGCAAGCAGCTCGTTCAGGGTGTACCATTTACATTACAGGGTTCCTCAGTCTGGCACTGTTCTGATCTTCACTGGGCCTTTGTGTTCTTGCTGATTAGTTTTTACACACATAATTGTAATTTGCAGCTAATGATTCCCATGAGACAAAGATCATTCTCCAAAGCTGTCAGATGTTATGCTCCTTAACATCTCCACATTGCCTGATCCGTGGCTTTGGATCCTTGTCTCTCAGGCTTTAGCCATTGCATGCTTGTTGCTTATTCTTGTTACTAATATGTACGAACAAGGATCTATGAAGTACTATCACCTGTAGTATGTACTATGCTTAGTACAGGCCACCTCTTCCCAGAGGGACATGGAGAAGTGTTTGTCACATTTTCTTTCCCTCTCTTCTTCCTTTTTCCTATCTCGTCAACTAGTGGTAGAGGGTTTCTGTTTCCCTTTCCACAGCTTCTACCCATATTTTTCTTCATTCATTTGTCTTTAGAAAGTAGATATAAAAATATAATGGTCTTTAATAAATATGGCTGTAGCAACTGATTTTAATTCCTTCTGTTGTCTGGATTTTAGCACTAACACATAAAAGGAAAATTAAGGAAAGAGTGAGTTACTCCCTTCAAATGTTTCTTTCCATTTCCACATCTGCCGTGTTTTTAGTCGAGTTCAAGGACACTTTATTTCCAAAAAAAGTGACTTAATGAATTATGAAGTGTTAATCTAACTTTTCATGGAAATTACACATGGCACATGATGATAAACTTGTCATTTACCAGTGACTAAGTTGTCACTTTGTGTGGGATTCATTTCAAGACTAAGACACCTGTGTTTAGCTGTCTATATAAAAGAGATGTCTGAGATCTCATGGCTAACGACATTCTAGCTAATACAGTCAACGGAGCCTGCCAGAACAACTGTATCTGAGATATCAGCACGTGGCTGGCAAACAAGCCACCCGACCCCTGCCAGAGCTGCGCTTCTCTGCCGCGGTGCATGACGGCCAGTTCAGCTGCAAAAACCTCACAATGTTTGAAATACTTTTGGATTTCAAAAACTTCCTTCTAGGCCTGGCAGATATGTTGAAGGACCTAGCATGGACTCACATTTTCTGAATATTATAACAGGGGAAAAACCCAAACAAAACAAAAAGGAAATAGAAAAAGCAATGAATCACTTTGTTGCTAACAACGATAGCATAAAATGAGCAATCAACAAGAAACTCTTAGAGCATAATAATTTATCTGCCCTGGAGCTAAAAGGAAGCCCTTAGACACAAAGTTACAGTTTTTAGACAACAGAATCCAATCCCAGACTCTCATGGGACCTTTGGCATCTCGGTAGAGTCTTATACTCAGGTATCACTACTTTGAGGACTGGGATTTTTCTAGAGTATGAACCTCTATCATTATAAACCATAAAAAGCTGTAAGATCATAAAAATAATGTTTTTTCCCCACAATAACCACCGTTGAATGAATTAACTGGCTTATTTGCTTATTGAATTACCTATATTAAAGTACACACCTTCAGAAGAAGTGCCACTGAATAAAAGTGAATGCCTTCTAACTTCAAGTGGATGCAGAGAGCTGAGGATGTGACAGGCACAATGTGATCTGACTTTTACCCTGAAACTTTAGAAACATATTTTAAAAAGTTTCCAAAGCCTTCAGAAGAAAGGTTGAATTGTTTTCTCAGTCTACAGTCTTGCTTCCAGTCAGGTGGTGGAACTGAGCAACTGAAAATGCTCAGGTAAAGGGCCCTAGGACTGAAATCTTTCTTATCGATTGCTTGGTGTCACCAACTCTTTGTTTTTGATGGTAAAGTGACTCCATACTTTTTCTTTTTGTGAAAGAAACTAATTTATTTTTTTAATGTTAAATGTTCTTTTTTAATATGGAGTTTAAACTGGAGGAGGAAGAGAAACATTAAGTCAATGCAAGGAAAAGGCTTGAGATCAGATCTTCCATTCAACCTAATGACTAGAAATGACTAGTCCCTCTGAGGTACATCACGAAAAGTGGCAGCTTAACCAGGGCTGTCAGGGCTGCTCCAGGATCTTGGTGCAGCTGTTCCAGACTTGTAAGGTTGATACCAGTAATTTGAACTTTGGTTCACTTTGGACAAGTCAGTTACTCTGTCTGACTTCTGTAGCTGCAGATTCTACTTACTTAGCTTGGCAGCTGTGAGGCTAGTGTTGAAAATAACAAAGCAAAACAACCAGGGATGGGTGGTTATTACCAGGGGACAAAAAGATACTGTTTTTCCTACACCTATAACCTTTGTGGGAAGAATCCTGCTGTACTTACAAAATATCTTTTCTAAGACTTCTAGGAGAAATCGAGCTGTAGGTTCTGTAAAGATAATCCCCTGGGATGTAACCTCCACAGAGCATAATAAGGGGATGTTTTCAGAACAGCAAAAATCCATTAATATTGATGCTGGGATCTGCTGTTACTGCATCTCTCTTGTAAAAGTCATAACTGACAATGTTCTCTTTCTCTTGAATACCAAATCACAAACCTTTAAAGCACAAATATCTAAATGAGAAAGCATATTCTGACAGTTTTTTAGGTTTTATTCTGCTGTCACTCACCCGTGTTTTTGGATGAAAAAGTAAAAAATACATTCAATGCAGGGAAAAAACCAAACCAACTAAAGAACAGCACAATTTTGGTAAGTGAGCAAAGCAGAACTACACAGACGTGACCAACACAAAGCAAATGCAGAGAAGTTTTGATACTTTTCTTGTACCTCATTGTCTTCTTGATGCAGTCTGATAGTTGACAGCACAAGAACAGCTCCCCACCTAATAGGGACTGAAGTAGCACCGGTAGCTTCAATGGGCTCACACCTTCTTCTTCTGGCTTATGACCTTTTCTTCTGTCTCCAGTTGTAAAGTTGTAGCTGTACATCTCAGAAAGCTGTCTCTCCAAAAATTTTGTGGGTTGTGTTCCAACCCCTGTCTCCCCCACCCCACCCCACCCACACCCGTTTATTTATTAACTTTCTATTTCCTGGTACTTATCTCCTGTCCAGAATACGATAACATTACTCAGGGATCAGAAACGTCTGATAAACCTAGGTGGGGTTTTTTGTTGTTCCCCCCCCCCCCCCCCTGCATCCAGTTTGCACATGGGTCATATGAAAGCTCAAACCAGTAGCACAGGGAGCCAGCCTGGGGGCAGGGGGAAACCTTACAGCTCCATGGCTGCACATTGCTCCCATGTTTCCTTCATGATTCTGTTTGCTTTGGGGTGACTAGGAGTTGTTAGTAAAGTGACAATATGAGGCAGAGAGCACATTAGGCTTCTCTGATGATGCACTTTGAAATTCTGCAGAACTATTGTCCCAATTGTTTACTCTATTAATCTTACTAAATTTTGCTTATCTGTGTAGAGATTTATTGATCTTCAGTACCTAAACAGATAATCTCTATGAATTCATTTAAGCTGTTAGGATCACGTATGCTTCACTTCGAAGAGGTACCACCAGCTTTCAAGGTACAGTTCTTTGGTGTACATTAATGTTTTTTGGACAAAAAAGGGTGGACAATGTCCAGTTCATGGCATCAAAAATAAAAGAATGATGCTGGCAAGATGACAAAGTAGTAGAATGCTACATCCTAGAATGCAAATTATTTTTTATTTCAGTATCAGATATTCTTTATACGCTTGCTTCTTTTAGCCTACCGGTCTTTATATAATGTGCCAGTCTTTATATAATCTTTCATGAATCTAGCACCTTTGAACAAAGAAAGGCTGTCTTATTCTAATTATTGAAAAAGTACAAAAGCCAAATGTTATATGTAATTTTGGCTCAAGCTAGTTGCATCATCTCTATCCCACCTGCTCATCAAAGGTAAACAAAAGGTCTAGTCCCTTCCCATACATCTCGTAAGTTGTGTTGTTGTTTGGTATAACCTCCCTTTAAATTGCAGAGATGTGTGATAGGGTATTATTTTATAAATGGAAAAATCTTTGCTGAGGAGCATCATGTTCCAATTGAATAAATGTTAATGGGAAATCATGTGATTTTAACTCAGCTCTTTGGCCAGCTTGATTTCATCAGTCATTCCAAAAGAAAAATTATCATAGTAGTTAGAAATTAAAGAAAACTAAATATTTGTCCCCTATAAATGATCCTGGAGCTTCATAAATTTTAAGAGAAAGATTGTTCCTCCCCACAACTTTTTCTGGACAGAGCTGATGTTTTCCTTCAGCTCAACAAACAGATGTATAAAAAATATTTAAGGGCTCAGACCTCATCAATTTCAGTTTCAGTTTTATGCCTAAATACTCTTCATAGTTCCCCCTTAATTACTGCTTTACACTCCTGACAACAGAAAAACACCATTGCTCCTTAGAAATGTTTTTGTTTAAATACAGTAAAGATAAATGGATGCCTAAGAGTCCTATTTCAACACTAAAACACTCAAGATTTTTGCTCTAGTCCCTATTTCTATGTTTGGGGAAGGTAAATCTGTGTATCTTAACATCCTTGCCTGACAAAAGGTTGATGGGTGCCTTGAAGATCTGCAGATATATCTGTCAAAAGTATTAGCTAGAACTGAAAAACCTGAATTTCTCTTCAGCCTATAATCATCATATTACTCAAGTGACACCTCTATCATATAATTCAGAAGGAGGAAGACTGCTTTGCTTTCTTCTTCATCCCCATAATTTTGGTAAGAGTCTAAAAAAATACCTGTGGCAATGCAAGAGACAAGCTGTCAATGAAAGGTACAGACAGCCCTACCACTTCAGTAAGGTTCTGTGCAAGCTTAGAACCATGATATGCTGCTTTAATTAAATACAAACAACAATGGAGGATTAATAAAAGAAATGCCATCTGACAGTGGTTTTGTTAAAAAACTGCATCATGTTAAAGGAGCAGGAGCAGTTGGAACAATCCAAAGGGGGTGAAGCAGTGCAGTGGTGTAATAGCACCATCCGTAAAGCAGCAGAGAGTTAAAGGCTCAACCTGGCCTGGGAAGGCAGCGTCAAAGTACAGACAGTGGCGTCTTTTCTGCTGAGATCTGGAGAGGGGACCTCGCTTTTACAGGGACATAGTGCCACGGGGAAAGGCACAGGAGGGCCAGTCAGTCGGTCTGTTTTGAAGCCTCTGCTTTGCATGGATGAGCACCAAACACAGAGGTCAGCCCTGCAAGATGCGGGATGCTGGGGAATGCAGCCAGCTGACACGTAAGTTGGTATGGTGGGTGGGGGTCCTGCCATCAGAGCTGTGCTCAGAGCTGAACTGAGGACTGACTTCTACAAATCCAGGCTTGTACAGCGGTGCACGACTTCTGTAGCTTGTTGCAGTAGGCACTGAGACTAGAGCAGCATGCTAGAAGGGTGGATTTGTCTACAGGGGTTCTCGTGTTTGAACGTGAAAGCCAGACCTGGCAGTCATGGCAGAGGTAGAACAGAACTTCCTCGGTTTCAGAGCTGACATAGCTCCTCTAAACTCTACAGTCTCGACACAAAACAGAAGTCATTCTCTTGGAAGTCCAGATTAAACACAGGAAACTGAGAACCGAGATAAATGCAGACTCAGTCAAATTTAGAGATGAGTTCAAGTGACTCTGTTTATGCCAGCTGAGGTGTAAATTCCTAACAATAGTGCTGTTGAGATGGAAAGGTAAAAGTTACATATATTCACGTTCCCTGTGTTTATATTGGAATCTCTCAGTTTCCCATAATCAATATACACACACACACATACATATCTTTGTAACATTAAAATGATTTGCCATGTTTTCGATTGTTGTGGAAGCTTTGGGAACAAGGAGCTTCATAGAGCTCTGCAGACCTCTGCCAGGAAGGAACACAACCCAGCTATGTCTGGCTCCACTAGAAATATGGCCGCTACCATTTCACATTTGTAAGTCTACAGCAACTGTCCCTCTCCAGAATTAAGAGCAATCAGACCTGCACATCCCACTAAGCCTTTAGACCTTGATTAGGTAAGGAAGGGAATAGATTTTTGGTTTTGTTACAGAACTCACGTATTTAATTGGGGTTGCTTAGTCAGCTAAGACAAAATTACAGGGTGGCTAACTTATGTTCAAAGACTAAACAATGTGCAGAGCAAAAAAAAAAAGAAAAGGAAGGGTCTCCTTTCTTTGTTAATACTGACTGAGATTAGGATACAGGAGACCCTCGCAATCTAAACACTAGAAGTTTCTTGAGGAGGCTGCAAATTATTTATTATGGAAGCTTCTATGAAAGCCAACATGAGCATCTTTAACAGGTGACAAAGTAAGTTGATCCTGTCAGCAGGCAAAGGCATAGATTAATATGGACATCCCTTCCCGCACAGTTTTCTGTCATTATTGCACCGGCTTCTCCACCAAATCCAGGATTGCTCCTTTACCGACCTGTGCCGGCCTGCCCAAGGCAGATGCGAGCTGTCTGTGCCCTTCTGCTGAAGCCTGCTCCTGGCTACTGGGATATGAAGACTTTCGCAGAAGAATCAAGTGCTTGTTAAAGCATCTTCAGTGGCAATCTGTTCAACCTGAAAGTGGCTTCCACACAATGAAAGGCCAAATTGCCTTGAAGCTTTTAGTTTGGAGAATTACTTCTTTAAAAATATATTCATCTGTAGTGCACGCTTCAAACGTCAGTAGGCCTGAACCTCTGCAGCTTGGAGATAGTCCTGCAAATTTATCAGCTTCTAGATGAGATTAATGTTTCTGTTCATTGTCTAGCTAGGTATAGCTC
>JAVJGJ010000057.1:68633288-68657831 GCA_035590215.1 Microhierax caerulescens | reverse complement strand
TAGAATATTTTACTATTTCAATTTTAATTGCATCACATAAGTCTTGATGACAGAAAGTCTACAGTTGTCATGTGATGTGGAAAAAAGACGTTTTGGACTTGAAAAATGTAATATTCTGCTGCCAATTATATACCAGGTCTGAGTTGCTGACAGTTTCCTTTTCTTTTCACACTTAGGCAACATCTCTGGTCATAGAAAATGAAGCAAATGCCTCAGGAAAGAAACAGAAAAATGTGTTTTGAGAGAGAAAAAAAAAAAGAAAAAGAAGCTCTGAGCCAACAGTCTGATGCCTGGTCTACTGAGAAGGTTTAGACAGAACCTCCTGGGTCTGATTTACGAGGGAATTTTCTTGTCCAGGATGAATTTCTGAAGATTATCATCTACACAAGGTATAACAAACAAAAGAAAGCAGGAATTATGAGTATAAAATAGGGCATTTACTTTCTTCCTCTTCTGAAACTGCTTTTCAGACTAGTGATGGTGATTCTTTATCGTACAGGAGAGCCGTAGCACTGCTGGAGGGAATAGCTGGAGACAGCAGGGAGAAAAAATAGGCAGAGAACTGAAACCATGCAAATTCAGAGCTATAAAATATAGTAGAGGGAAAAACACTGGAAGGCAGAAGAAGACCAAGACACATAAATAATTAGTAATGCCCAACGAAATGAAAATATCGTGGGATTTAAAAAACAGTGGTAGGCCCATGAAGTTGGGTTTTTGTGCTTACTAAGAATATTTTGAGGGGAGAAAGAATTTGCCAGTAGGATATTTGTGTGTGGATGTGGGGTGTTGCTTGGGGGAGGATGTTTCCTGCCTTCAAAAGATTTTGTTCCTTCAGCCTTGGATCTAATGAGAGCCAAATGGCTCCTGGATGTAATTATTTCATAAGGTCCGTTGAACAGACATTAAAACTTTCACCTGCTGTAATCTTAGCTCAAATATGGCTTACAACAAGTAGGAAGAGAGCAGTGTCTTAGAGCCTTCTGGAATGAAATCTTTCAATTTATAGATAATAAATCACTTGAAGCTGAAAACCACATTTAAGTAACACCTCATTGAGCCTTTTAAAAAACATTTTCTCTTGGTGTACCACATGTATAAATAGAGTTGAATAAAAATGATTTGTCTTGTTGATAATGAGACTAAAAGCACCGGTAGCAGTATAATAATGTGTGCTTTCAGAAAAAATCCTGTTAATGCTCTTTAAAATACTTCCCATCGTTCAGACAATGGAAAACTGTGTCTCTTGTTTGTTATACTAGAGAAAGGAAATATTAAAGGAGAAAAATCTTCTATGTTTTTAAAGGACAGATTTATTGGCTAATAAGGGGTAAAGGACTGCGTGTTTGAAGGAGCATGGAGGATCACTTTCAGGAAAGTGCTGTCATGGTGAAAGCTACTAATGTCTGGCTTATTGGGGATTACTGATTTAGATATCCCAGGATGAAACTCTTAATATTATAATTAAACACAGAGGGCCATGACAGATATACCAGGGGACAGAGAGTCCTCTCTTTTTATTTTTCTCTCCACCCCCCCACCCCCCCTTTTTTTTTACCCGCCCTAGACTGTTCTTAATTTTTCTTCCAGACTGCTTTTTAAAAATGGTGTTCACAGCTAGACTCACCTTTGCATAAAAGGCTGAGACTAGGGATGTTTTCAGTTCAAAATTGTAAGTGCCAAGGAAAAGAGAGACCTGGTAAACCAGTTAAAACTTTGAGAGAGGCATGGAAAAGGCGGCTGCCTCTTCCAAGAATGAGGCAAATTGTTATGATGGAAGTTCCTGAAACAGTAAAGGATCCTCATCTATAGCTGGTTCCTCTATAAAAGCACTTAGATTTGAAAACAAAACCTCTGATAAATTACAAAATATTAGAGAAAATAGTAGAAATCATATCTTAAGAGAGAAAAGATGGGAAGACTAGAGAAGAAGCATTTCTGAGGAAAGCTTTTCCTCCACTGTCCTACGCTGCAGGCAGGATGCATGGCAGTACTTTGCTTGCTTTCTTTTACAGACATCCCAAAGTTTATTCAGCTGATGATTTCTCTGTAGACAGTTAATTACAACCCATGCCTTGGAGATGTCCCTATGTCTTGTGAACATATTGTGAAAAAAAGTCCAGTTCTTCCCTCAGTTTGTCTCGTACAAGTTTCTGGTCTTCACATTGAAAAGACCATACTGCAAACTTAAAAAGTACCACAAAAAAATCTTTCAACAAGGATATCTTTCTGCATTTACCTCTAGGGTAACCTCTGAGATGTTGTGGAGTCATAACAGGGTTGAAGAGCCAAAGTATTGCTCAGGCATTTCTGAGAATGTACGTCTCCCACAGAACTTGTTTCAGAAATTTAAGAAATAGTCATAGTTATTTTTCCATGTCAAGGCATAATGAGGTATTTTACTCAGCCAAGACTTTTAGGAAATGAGACTGCAAAGCAATGAGCCATATTTAAGACATGAAACACTCTAGCAATGCTCATGAGAAGGAACTCCGACCTTTGCCTAGTAGATTCAAGGTACACCAAAGATCAAACCCAGAACCTTGCCCTGCCTTCTGACAGTTTGCAAGCTGCTTCCTCACGCACTAAATCTAACATTCATTGTGTGCAAGTTCGTGCAAGAATGCTAATTAAAACAATGTACCTATCACATACTCTTACGCCTTGCAGGCAGCAAGAACACAGCAGGCAGCTGCTGTTCCGCCTCAGCGTACGGGAGGATGAGAGGTAACTGACCCTGCAGTTGTTGGTTAATCCACAGAGGGAAATCTCTTGTGCAACTGATGTTTCATCTGCCAGCACATAAAAACCCCCAACTGTACCAGAAGCATTCACTCTGTATAAGCTATTTGTGTACAGTCATGAAGGCTAATTAGTTAAACGAGGGGTTCCACAAGCACAGGAAATCAGGATGTCTTTTGCTCCATATTATTTCTGCTGCACGCCTGACTGACTTCAGAGCCTGAGGAAGCACAGGTTCCATTTGGAACTTTTTCTGCACCTGGGACCTGCTTAAAAACTCTTCCCATGTGGGAGGGAGATGAATGTGAGCATCTCCTTTTTTCCTCCATTAGGCATAACACACAGGTTCTTTTGCTGACGCTGGTCAATCATTTTCACAAAACAGGTGGAAGCTTAATTATCTTTGATACTTCTGCTCCCCTGCTGAAGTCCTTTAATAAAGTATTTGTTTTACTGGGAAGAGAAAGGGAGTGCCAGATTAGGGCTATACATGGGCAGGCACACTGACAGCAAAGGCCTCCTGTTGCCATAGTCAGGTTAAAAATCTCACGTGTGGATGGCAGGTAAGATCATTTTCTTTACATACATGAGGCTGTTGATTTTACTCCAAGGGTTACAAAAATATTTATGGTTTTCTGTAATAAGCAAACCCAGAAAATACTGCAGGATCCCATGAAAACTTAATTGTATTCAGTGTACAGAAGAAAACATGTAGGTCTTAATATGCTGGTTGGGTGGCTTTTAGCATCCATTATTCCCTGACACAGGAAGAAACGATATTATGCCCCTCAAAGGTTCCCTCCAAGCAGCAAGAGATGATTTCCAACTATTACATGTGTTGAAGAGAGCCTAAGCCACATCATTTGGATTCAAACATGGATCTGAACTCCCTAAAGGTGCTCATGCCTGAGGTTTTGGGTTGATTTATTATAGAGATAAAATGACCACCTACGTGTATTTATCTAGATCCCCGTCTAAATTTTCCACTTAGAAGTGGGCAGAGTTTTGGGTTAAGATTACCAAAGGGGAAAAAAAAAAAAGAAGTCCTGGTCAAATCAAAATTGAAGTTTTCAAATGCTTTTCCTATTAGCTTAGGGGAAAAATTCAGAAGTGTTTCTGGAATGCAGACAGGGATTGTTTAACAAAATTTATAGAAGAGTTGAGCCTAACCCTTTGGTTGAAAGTCTCAATCAATGCTTCCAAGAAAAATGATGTTTCCCTTTTTCCTCTTAATTAAGAAAACCCCAAAACCTCCTCATAAAATTATAGAGCTACATCCCAAAGTGACTTAGCATCTATCTACCCCTGCCCACCAACATCCTTCGCCTCTACTGCACCTTGAAAAGGCAAGAACGTATTTTCATGAAAAGAATTAAAAAAAAACCCTAAGGAAATGCAGCTGATAAGTAGTATATTTTGTCTGCACACTGGATACCTCCTAGAATACTTGAAGCTAATTTCAGTTAATAATCAATTGTTAAGGAACGTAATTTAAATTCATCAACATGATCCTGTTTAGACATTTCCAAATGATCTGCTCAGTGATACAAATTCATGCAACACTTACCTACTTTATCTGTTATTCCCCCAAAGGTAGTTTACACTTTCGTGTTGGAGCAGGAAGGGAGAAGCCTAGCGGTTATACCATCTGGTGTGTACAGGAACGCTATCTGCTGCTGCTCATCTTCAGCTGCCGTTAGGAGCACTTTCTTCCTAACTGGGCAGTTGCCTTGAGTAACTGAATCATCTGCCCACTGTAAGAGCTGCCTATCTTCCATGTTAGCTCAAAGGTTAGTGGTCAGATAGGAAGAAAAAGGTTAGGTTACGTACTGCATTTTTAATTTACGTGACTCCCAGAGTTTTACTGAAGATTCATGGCGTTAAGTGGTGTTTCCATTCCCACCCCTCCCCCTTTATCTTTAACCTATTAGACCTAAGATTTACAAGAAATTACAGCTTTTGTTTTCCTGAAGAGCTGTTTCGATTCCGATATTTTTAAAAGTTCAGATTTCTACTGTAGGGTCATTACAATCTACATGCTAGAATATTTATCATCCTTATTTTATGCTGATTCTTTAATATTCTTGACATTAAAAAATAAGTAATTTTTTAGTGCTTCTGGATATCTTGATACTGTTATATACTTACACAGAGGAAGAACAGCGCAGTTTATCAGTGTATAACTGAATTGCTGATAGACTAAACTTATTTAATTTAGGCATCAGAAAATTCTTGAACCTGAACCCTTGTGTTTTTATGGTAGAGCTCAGGTATCCTGTCCTCTTCTGGAGTGCCAGGTGTTAGAAACACAAAGGAGCAAAAAAGATTCCTGGTAAACAAAGGGAGGAAAGGAACCGATACACCTTGGGCAGATTTTCAGTCTCATCACTGTTAAATAGTAGAGGATTTCTTATATCTTGAACCTAGAAAACGGCCAAGGCTGGCTTAACGTGCATTACTTATTCCTGATTTTCAAAATAGCTGTAGCAAGTGAAAATCGTCTTAAGGCTCCTGTAGCCTTACCTAGGAAACTATAGATACTGAGGGATTAGGCAAGTCAAAGCCATCTAGTTTCCCCTCATTTTGCAATTGCATTAATTGTTTTTTGGAGGGAGCACAGAAGGGCGCTTGTATCTGCATTCTAAAGGAAAAAATACACTTGTGGGAGAGGAGACTCAGTCTTGGCATGACTGTATCAGCCCATGAAGTGATATGAAACAGGATAATAAGTCAATATAGCTTCAAAGTACAAGCAAAACATAAGCAATCAAAACAGTGTATGTATTCAGACAGTAAGGGGGAGGAGGCGGAAAGGATCTTCTGCTCTTAAGAAGAGAAAGATTGTTGAGACCTATGCCTTTGAGAAACAGCTGTCTGGTCTGATTTAACCTCTCATTCAAAACAGAAATGGAAGTTTTCCTAAGTACATAGAGAAAAAGTCATCCAGAGAACTATGTTTTATGACATCCCCAAATGATCTAGCACATTACATGCTACAGAAACAACAGTTTGTCATGGAACAATCTGCCACTTTGAATTAATTACATTAATTGCTCTTTACTTTTTGGACAGTATTCCGACTGTCCTTTATCGGTTAATATTAAACACCTGATGGAAAATGCAACATTTGCAGCTGAGCAAAACCCTTTCTGATGAAGTACTGCTCTCTTTTGAGAATATCTGTATATGAAAAGAGGTTGGTTACTCTCTTGTGTAGTTGGTGTTAGGGAGATTAACTTGTTTAGGACAGTGAGGACCTGCTGACAATTGCTAATCAGCCTAAACCACATATGAGTGTCTCTTCCACATCTACTTTATGCCTCAGAGCCTGTACCAAAGCAGTGAAATACATAGAAAGATTCACAGGATGGGATCTGTCGGCCAAATGAGACTTCTAGGTCAAACTGAATCTCCATTTGGAAAAATTAAAAGACAAAACAGCCTGAAATGCAATTATTAAATCTGAGTAAATTCTGGCACTGCCACAAGGCAGTTTAGCCTCTTAACTAAAAAAAGAAAAAAAGGCAAACAAAGCATTTCAGGTGACTTAAAGCTCTTCAAATGACTTCCCAGGTTCAGACAATAGTAATAGGACAATAAAAAAACTGGAGGAAAGGAATGGGTCTGTGGAGTAATTCATCAAGCTAACGTAGGGATGACAGTAGTTCTCAGATACACGTGCTCACTTGCTAGAGAACTTATCTGAGATATGGTGAGCCAAGGTCCAGAGCCTCTTTCCCCACAGTCCACAACTGACAATAAATTTTGTGCCTCTTACATTTCAGATTTATGCCCAAAACACTTGTTTATCGGCTTTCTTAGAAACTATTTGACTAGTGAATGGCCCAGAAAGTGGAAGCAGATTTTATTGCCTAACAGTAGATCCTTAGGATGGCTGTAGCTGTAGCTCCAAAGTAAGCAGAAAGTTGTTTGGATCTTTGTTTCTAGCATCCTAGTTGAATGCATGGAAGTCTACTCAAGCTGCTTTTTCTATATAAAATCACTAGAAAAAACCAGAAAATAATTCTGGAGTATTTTTATTTCTGACTGACTCAATTCAACTTTCCAGTTTTTATTTGTGGTTTTGCCACCAAACTGAAACATGAGCTACTTGTGATACCTTGATCTTTGCTCGTAGTTTAACTATAATCACTGATATTCAAAACAAAGCTTTTCTATTAATCAGACTGCATCTATATACATAAAAAACTTTGCCTTTAGTTACTTAGCAGTCAACAGCCTACATAAATGATATGACTTCCAAGGCTGGTGTGAACAATGTTTTAATGTTTTTTTCTAGGCTGCAGATATCAGCGCTGTATTTCAATTTGTTAAGTGGAGTGATTACCTTTTGTAAAAAAATAGTTTTTCAAAAATTCGGTTTCTTTAAAAGAGGGTCTATGTTTTAAAGATAGTTATTTTGAACTATGGACTTAGATTTTGGAAAGTGATTGTAATAAGACATGATTTGTGACCACAGGCCTATTCATTCATGGTTTTGAAAAGCACATTTGCCACAAGGTGGCAAACTATGCCTGCAGGTTTAAATTGAGACCAAGATTGTAGAGATGTCAAGACATCTCCAAACCCCCTTTTTTCCCTGTGCTCAGATACAAAACTGTATCATATCAAAACCTGATGTGTCTCTACTATGTTTGTAGAGAAGGAAATTTTGTTCCTATGAAACAAGACAGCATGCAGAGGGGGAAGGAGGCATTCGTCACGCTAATGCTTTTAATTCACCACAACTCACAGAATGTGCATTTAAACAAACCTTCCAGATCTTCCTGAGAAAGCACTCTAAATTGCATAAGAAAAAAGTATGAGTCTATGGAAGCAGCTCTTAAACTTGTGAATAATAATTAACATAATTATAGGTCTTGGTTTGGTGGAACTATGTTTTGCACTGGGGTCAAAACTTTTCCAACCTTTTTTCGACTAATTTTGAATGATCTTCCAATGGGGACTGGACTTGTACAACATACAAAACCACAGAAAGACTCTTTATACAAATCTCTTTTAAAGGAAACAAACCAATGAACTTCCATAGCTAGATGATGCTAAAATATGCATGTTTCAAATGTAAGTATAAAGGAACAAGTTAATTTGATTTGTGTGTGTGTTAGAGAGGAGGCAGATGGCACTAATATTGGAGTATCAAGGAGAAAAATAACAAAAAAAGCAACAACAAAAAGCAACTTTTTTTGACTTTAACAAAAGGCTTTTACAGTAACAATGAATTTTTAATAAGTGTAGAGTTCCTTAGAGAGAAATCTGTAAGAAAGGAAGAATTCTGGACAGATTCCACTTCTGCCTTTTATTGCTGCACTTGTGGGTGCATTTAATAGCCCAGTGTTTGATAATTTTCTGGTTGTAACCATCTAGATAAACTCATGCAGCCGTAAATAGCAATGCAGCTAAGGCACTGTTCTGAACCGAAGAACAAGTGTACTCTGAAGAACATTTTCTGATATTTTGTCAAGGGATAATTAAAATTCCTTAGGTGACCTGTTGGGTGTTTAAAGAAAACAAGGCAACCAAAAAGAAAAAAAGAAAAATAAAATGCAGCAGATTTTCAGTCACTTCTGGGAGGGAAGATGCTTCATACTAGGATTGTTAAGACGTTAATATGGAAAATTAGAATGTGGATGGGAAGGAAGACATTGCCTCTTGAGGCCTAAGTTTTAGGTGAGGGTCTTACAGTACGTCTTCTGAGATATTGAAGGAAAAGTCTGAGGTGTTTATTCGTTCCCTCCCTGAGATGCTACGTTTAGTTTTTTTTCCTGTCAGCTCCAGTCACCTTGTATGCATGTGCCTTTTTAAGCAATCCAAAGCGAACACTTCAGGGAGCAAACCCTGAGCTGGTAGGAGTCATGTCAGGCTTCCCTCTCAATCTGGAGTGAAGTGACAGACCTGCTCTAATGGCTCTACACATGATCCATGCAGAAGGAGTCTTTAAATAGTTGTTGACAGTTAGTGGATCTTTCCTGCTCAGTTTTGAGGCATTCCAGTGCTAATGGAACAAACAGGAGAAAGAACAGAAAAAAAAAAAAAGAAAAAAAAAAAAAGTCTGTATTCATTCCATAGAGACTCCTTCTTTATCTGCCATGTCAAAACTTTGTAACACATACAAACCCTCACTGGCACAAAGGGGTTAATGTCTAGGATGAAATCCAGCTTCGGGTTTTTCAGACTTTGCACTTAAAAGAAGACTTAGAACTTAAAAACAGTAAACTCAGCAGCGGATTAATGTCTGTTGATGAAGATTCACAGTCCTCCTTGGGAAGACCGGTTTGGTTTACTGTATGAATGTACTTTTTGTAAGAAAGACTTTACCCTTTGACACAGATTTTCACATTGAAGTACCTCAAACTCTTGCCTCTGCTTCTGGAGTTTGGTGGCTAAAAAACCCCAGTGTCCTAATAGTTGACAGATACTGAGTTATTGCTCTAAACAGCTGTGTGACACATCTGCAAACCAAGCTAGCTGAGCACAGGAATCCGTAACTGCTGAGGAGCCCCTTAGGGGTGCCAGCAGGCACGGGTTGGTGTGATATGTTATAGTCACACTGAAGCCTGAAACCTGGGACAGAACCTCTGCTCAAGGAGATCAGTAAGGCACCACCATTGGAATGCCAAAATGCCAGCATGTCTAAATATGGATTGCAGAAATCAAGTTGACAGGTAACAAACACACATGGTAGAGGGAATGTAACGTCTGGATCGACTGCAGATGGAAGTTTTCCACTTTCATGTGTCATTAGAGTTGCACAGCCAACGATGTGACCCGGCTCTAGTTGCAGGAGGTTGAGTTTGTGATCTAGGTGCAGCTAGCACGGAGCAACAGCTGTTGCCATTAATCTGTAAGAGAGCACATAGGACATTAAGTTGTGCACAATAAGAAGGCAGAAACAAACAAGTGAGATTGCTGTGTTAATAACAAGTTAATAATTAATGATTCAGAAGAAAACCACCGGCAGGCAAAGGCATAAAATCTGGGGAAAGAAAAGGTAGATTGAGATGATGGTAAATCAGCAATACTGAGGGTCAGGTTATTTCAAGGAATGGCAGAACTTAACACTTTGCCCCTCGCTGACGGCAATATGGCCAGCAAGCCCTCATCAGGTGTGACCGCTGCTGTGTGTGAATGTATCGTACCTTATATCTTGCCGTAGATCTTAATCTATTCCAGGGCAAGCCTTAGCATTTCCTCACAACATACTTTTCCAAGCCCACACCTGTATGCACTAGCTAATAAATAATTGTGGTGTGCCTGTAAGTGCTGTGCCTGATCCTGCCCTCAAGTCTCCACATTTGACAACAAAAGCCAAATAAAAGCAACACAAAGATTTGGGATCCCCAGAAAAGATGGGGAAGTTATGATGAAAAATGACTGTGATCTTGATTGAGTTAAACAGATAGACAGATGGTTTGAGCCCTTGCTTCTTTGAAAACTTCACTTTTGCTTTTCTTTAGTATTAGCTACTCTCTGTTTTGGCTGCGTGCATATATTTTGATAAATATGAAGTTACATCTTTTCAATTCTATTTTTCTCTGATTAGCCTCAGAGAGATTTTCTTGGACAGTGTGTGATGCTTGTCTTTTTGTGCAAATATAACATTGTTTAAATGTAACACTGCTGATTGCATTGTTTTAATGAGATATCTTTAATTAAAAACCTCCCAAACCTTCCAGCCACACCACTTTTATTAGTTTACTCTGGATTTACCCGACCAATGTAAAAAGGCTGATACAAACCAAGATCCATGTGACTGACACTGAGGTTTAAATTGCAGTTCTTCTAAAATACTTGATGCTCCAACTATTTCTAGCTGGTTTTGTCATCTTCGAATGTTATTGTTCCCCAAAAGCATTAAGCTGAGGCTTCAAAATTTTTACCAGTTATTCTTTCATTTCAACTGGTTTACTCATGCCAAATAACTGTCCCAGAGCAAGTACATGATGAAAGAGGAAAATGTGTGCTGGGAGGAAGATCTGCCTCACGTTCAGTTCATTATGGGCGGCAACCCATCAGTCGGGCACAGCCTTAAGAAGGCCTTCAAAGTACACAGGCTAAGTACCAGACACACCCAGGACCTGGACTTCTAGCCCAGAATTACTTTTCCTACATAACATAAAATAGTGTATATATCTGTAAAAAACCCTAAACCTCAAACAGTTGCATGTTAAGATTGTAACAACAGCATTGATAGAATCAAGAAATGTAATTTGGTCTTGTGTGTTGATTTGTTGGCAAGAATTTTGTATGGCGATTTGCTAAACTCAAGTTGCAAAGGTCAAACAGCAGAATGAATTAATATTTTCCAGTTATAGGTGCAATTTAGCCAAGAAATATGTCTATTAGGGTATGTACTGTATAATGTCTACTATAAAGAAGTCCAGCTGAATTCAGTTAGTAGAATCTTTTTTCTATTTCGATTCTTTGTATTTCTGTACGGTAATTTCTCCTCTTTGTCTATCACATGGATCTGCTATTAGTTCTGCATTCATAATAGTATCCTTTTCTCAGACACTGTTTTCCCTTGTCAGAGATACACAAACCAGCTCGCAGAATGTGCCACTATTGATGTCCTTTTTGCATGGATGAAGAACTTTGGCATTACTTTTCTTAGAAACTATGCATGTGAACTTCTGGTCATCTCTGCTCTTCACAATTGCTCTGCCCAGTCCACTAACCAACTCTGCAGGAAATTGTAACACCTTCTATTAAAGCAAGTGGTACAGCTGGGGGGAAAATAATCAAACGAGGTTAGAGAAGTCTTTCTTGAGGCTGAAGTGAACAATCTGACTGAGTAAATCTGATGCTTGTTTAGAGAAAATGAGTTTGTTTTGCATTTAGATGAATTTATGTAACAAGTGTTGTAAATTCCTATAGCCACAGTCTCAGAAAGAATTGGAGCCTGAGATAAAGAATAAAAGAAGTTAACGCACACGTACACAACTTCTAAAAGATCTTAAGGCATTTAGGCCCTAAATAATACTAAATGTCTGTGAAACTCAGGTACCGGAGTCCCATTTTCAGAACTGGCTGAGATCACTTTGGTTGTTTTTTTTGAGTAATATATAAAAAACCTTGGAGTTATTTCCATATGCTCAAAGTCTGAATTTGATCCTTTACCACAAAACTACTTGATAATTCTTTTGGGGTATAAGTGATTAATAAATAACTCAAGATGCTAAGCACTACTAGCTCCTACAAAGCTTAGAAGTGCCTCAGTGCTGAACCTACTAGCCAAAAGTGTCAATTACTCCACTTCAAGGCTTCTGCTTTATTTCTGTGTTTTAAACAATACTGGACTTTTATTGCTTTTGGCAAACAATGAATATGTATTTGATTTAACACAGTCCCTAATTTTGCACACAAAAGGGATTTTGACATGAAAATTGTAGTAACTTTGGATCTATCTTTAGGAAAACCAGAGGAGTATTAGGCTTTTATTTTTTATATTCTTTACCAATTATATCTCCAAATTCTTCCATGAAGAATGTCTTGACAGAACAGATAAGTAAGTTTCATTTGTTTAGAACCACAAAAACATATCCTTTGTTAACAGTGGGGAAGTAGTATTTTCCCTTTCATTAACAAACTGATGAGCTGCAAGAAGCAGATTTCTTGAGAAATGTAGAAGAAGAGTGAAATCCTCTTAAAAATTCTGCACAGCCAGTTCCTGACAAGGTTCAAACACTGATGGGTAGCACTTTCTGAACTGTGGCCCAGGATTCACTGTTCTGTGGTCTGGAGGTCATGATAAGAATAGTGTTTAGGAGCTTTTAAAATCATATTTTCCATTAAAAGAACAGATAAGAGAATATGATGAAGCACTGGAATAAATTTTAATTGACAATCCATTGATTTAATATCTGGTGAACTGCTGTTTTGAAGCATGTCTTAGTCTTTTTCTAATCTATTAGAATGAAAGTTTGGTTTATTTTATTACAAATAGGAGCTCTTGTAGTACTACTGTTTTGGAGTAAGTCTTATGAATAAGATCAGAAGGCTGTTATGCTTATTACAATATAATCAACAAAAATAGAGAGAACTCTTGCCCAAAAATGTTTAAAATAAGCAATGACATAAATATTTTTCTGCAGTACCGAAGATTATGTGTTTTGGGGTTCAGGCACATGGCTATGAGACAGAGCATGCACAACTACCCTGCATTTGCTGGGGGATAAGGATGTATCCATGAACAAGCACTGCACCTCAGTAAGAATTTAAGGGAGCACTGGTTGGTGAATTTACCTGGGGACATATCTGTTCTTCAGCATGCTTGTAGACTCAAATAAAACCAAAGGACATCACTACGTAGAAAGAAATTGTGATACCTGTACTATTTAGTACAGTTGAGAAAATTGTTTCTTCATGTTCCCCCAAGCTAGATGAGTGAAATAAGAACAAAGAGGAGAACTAACCTGCACAAAAGGCAGCCCTGCTTCTGAAGAAAAAACCCAGGCCACTACTCAGCAGAAGTATTGGAGATCATGCTTTGTGGGACAAATCTCATGTTGTTCCTTGATGCAGAAAGGAGACTGTTGTTGTGTCCTTCCCTTCATGTAAAGCCAAGGGTGCCCAAAAAACTGCTAACCAAAGGAGGGACTGGTGGACTGCAGAAGGGTAGGTGACAAAGGGCTGCCAAATAGTAATGTGAGGAAGAGGTGTTTGCAGGTTCCTTTTCGCCCAGGCAATCTGAAGGCGTGTTCTATGAGGTCTGTGACTTGTTCATACACCTTTGGTAGTGGAACAGTGACCAGAGACTGCATCAGCTCAGAATGCCTGTGGGGTGGGAAAGGTGCACCAAGAGGGCTCAGGCAGGTGCACCTGGGCAGAGAAGGAGAGAACACAAACCTGAAATGGGGAACGTCGTGGAACAGCTGTCAGAATGAACAAATATTCCAATATTATTCCTGTTTCATTCACACATATTTAAAAGGGAAATGAATGTATTTGGAAATATTCTTTTCAGAGTGGTTTAGGGAAGGGGAAATAGGAGAAAAGGGCAGGTGATATTACCTTGTTCAGAATAGTCTCAGAAATATCAGAGTCATGCACCTTTACTGGTTTCCTATCTCTTCAAGCATGACTTCCCTTCCTGAAGGAATTAAACATTTGTTTTGAACTCACATAGCCATTTACAGCTTTCTTAGGATTTTAGCCTGCAAATATTATGTTGCCATGGATGCTAGCCTCAGATACTCCAGGAGTTTTTCAGTACAATTTCAGCAAAAGCACGAAAGATGTGTTTCTTTTAATTATTATTTTTCTTAAAGTGAGTTTGTCTGCAGCAGGTACAGACCTGGTCACTGAGATCTTTTCTCCAGCAGCAGGAGCAGTGCTGTACTGTTGAGATGAGGTGTAGATTCCATAGAGGTGTGGCTCAAGACTGACATCTGGGTTTTAAAAGTTCAGGTCAGTAATGGGAAACAAATCAAGTATGCTAAGCCCCTGTTTAAAGGATGTGATATATTAGTAAAACAACAACAAAAAGATGGAAAGAAAAGCTGCAAGCATCAACCCCTGTGTAAACACCTTGTAAGTTACTAGACTTAGATGCAGAAAAGATACACAAAGCCACAAAAGACTGTTCAAAATCATCGTCTATATTTCAAAGACAGAAGAAGAGATGAAGGGCCGTATCCAAATTCCACTGAGGTCATTGGAAAGTCTTGTGTTTACTTTGATGAGGTTGGATCTAGCCTTAAAAACTGATCTGCTTTCCTCATATTGCATGACAAATGTTGCTCAAGGAAAAGTACAGATAGATGGAGGTGCTCAGACTATGCTTGGCCAGCTGGCACAAAATGCATTGCTGATGATGGTCCTGGGCAGGTGGTTGGTTTGGATGTCTGAAAGTTATTAAATTTCCACTACTCCACAAAAAAATTCAGAAGATATCTGAGGTAACAGTTTGGAGCCAGCACAGACTGATGCTCCTGGATCATTGTGGTTCTTGCCCCAGGCATTAGAGGATTTGCCTTTTTAAAGATACTGGAAAATAAGGATCTGTTTCTCTAGAGAGCATGTGAAACAGGAGTGATCTGGGATCTTTCTAACCTGCTGCATTTGCCCCAGAGGTACTCTGACCTAAAGCCTGTCCTGCATCTTGGGGCCTAGCGAAGAAGCTTGGACTTCTGGAGAACGAATATGGCTTTTCTGCCTAATTTGACCATGTAAGTGTCCCAGAATGCTATAACTGGGTTCAGGGGGGTTCACATGTTGGCTGTTGCCGATGTTTGCTCCTCCCAAGGCTGGTGTGACCTGCTTCTCCCTCTTCCAGGAAGCCTGCTTCCCCTCTCATCCAGGTTTCTCACTCAACTCTACCCACTTCTTCACAACCTTTCCTTTCCCATGAGCAAAGCAATTAATGCTTCTCCTGTTGAACAGGAAAATCAAATGTTTTCAAATTTGTCTTTATCTGCAGCCATGCAATTGAAGGTTGGGTTAAAAAAGAAAAAAAAAAAAAAGCAACCTTTCTAAAGCATATCTGCTTTTTTTTTTTTATAGTAGTGCCTTTTGTAATGCTGAGCCAAGCACGAAAAAATCTTGACATTCTTTCACAGTACACCTTCCATAATTAATCTCCAGTTCAGGGAAATAAGGTGTTTCTGTTTTCTAACATAAGCTATTGCATGAGTAGGACCGTGACCATGGTTAGAACTAATTGACAGGAAAGCAGATAGTTCTGAAAAAGGGATAATCTAGAAGAAGATTCCCAAGCTACTAGACAAGAGGTGTTCTAGCAGCAGGAAAGGAGAAAATCTAATGGCCAACAAGTAGAGGAATAGTGCAAAAATAGGTTTAAGAGTTGACAAGAAGGGTGGGGCTGGGTGAACTGGTGGGAGAAAAATCTTATATTATCAGCCAAAAAGAAAACTTTGAAGTTACCTTCAAAAGCTGTTTCCAATATTTCCTTTTTCTTATTATCAGCAAGTCTTGGTGGAAAAGAAACATGAACTTTTTAATTGGGAGAGAGTAAAATAGATAGCCTGATATCATTTGTACAAAGGATGACTGCAGTATAACACTGCTGCAGGCAACAGTAAGGCTAATGTCTTTAAGCCAGCTAAATCATGAAATGTTTATCTAACTTTCAAGACCCCTGCAACTATCATAATTTCTTTTTGTGATTTCTCTCTTACCATTCCTTTTCCTTAGATGTCCTGTTGATGTTTCAGGGTTGACTTTAATGTTCTCCCAAAGGAAATAGCTGAAAGATCCAATATGGTTTCTTCTTTAGAAGCCAAGAATATTTTAGCTCTTTCAACATTTTTTGCATGGAAGCAGGAATAAATGACACATGGAGACTGCTTCATATCACTGTTAACAATTTGACATTATTTTCCTGAAGTACTTTATTTATATAAGAATCAAGCTTTAAATAAAGATACATCCCTTATAAAGAGTATTTATGTGTGACATTCACTATTTGCCAACAGCTGTAGATTGCGAACCCTGGAACATATTTAGATCATGCTAGTAGAGCTGTAGGTATTTTTTGGTTTCTCTAAGCTCTCTTTGCATCTGATTGGCAAAGTTCCAGTCTGTTTTCAAAAGCAGAAGCCTGATAAAAAAATGTGAGGATCATTGTTCTGACTTCACTTCTTTCTGATGTTCTTGGGGCAGTTGCACACACTGGTGTTGAGAAACAGTAGAATAGAAACACAGGAGCATGCTGGTGACAACATAGGTAAGAAGTTTGCTTCCCTGATCAATCCCTCAGCAGTCAGTAATATACCCAGGGGACAGCTTTGTTACATGTGAATTTGATCAAGCTGCTGTTAAAGTTGGATTCTGGGCAAACTGAACTGCTTGTTGAGTGAACTGCTCAACATCAAAGAGAAGCTTACACATTATGCTGTTTTCTCAGCTCTACCCAATCTCTTTGTTCTGAGGAAGAGCCTTATTTACATGTATGTATTCAAAACCAAATGTGAAAACGAAATTGCCAGCCACAAAATTGAAATGTTTTCCCCAGTTAAAATGTGTAAAAAAGGTGGGTTTATTTCTTTTCTGAAATCTTCTGTCCACTATTCTAAATCTTGAAGTGCTAATTTCCTCTTTATTACTTAGTTTTTCTTTTCTTCTCAGTTTACCAGCCAAGTATTTGACTGCTTGGACCTGTACAACGATTGTTCCAAGACAGCCTCCATCACTGTGATGGTACCACGCTTCACTAACAACTAGTCTACTAATATTAACAGATGTAATGAGCAGAGCACTGCATGCTGCAAAATATCTTCAAGAAGAAAGGCAAATTACTGCAGCCTGAGTTTCACAGAATCACAGAATGGTCAGGGTTGGGAGGGACCCCTGGAGAGCCAGGATTTCTGTCTGTGGATAGGAAAAGTGGATTTTTATAGTATCATTGAAGTTAACTCTGAATAGAAATGCTTTATGTGGTGATTTGTCAAACTAAGGACTCTTTTTTGATGGGAAAAGTGCTTTATTGTCTGCTTTAGCACGCAATGGCTATTTCAGTTACGCAGCACTACAGCGCAGTGCTGTAACAAACCTGAAGCTTTAGCAGCGTTTGTGCTGGCGCCTGACAGCTTGTCATTGCCTATCCAGCTGGCTGCTGTAGGTGACTGCATAAGAAGTAGAGAGAAGAAAGTAAGCAATTGGCAGAAAGCTTTTGAAACATTGCACTGGAATGAATTCTTGCACCTCAGGTACTCAAAGTAATCTGCATGTACAAATGCACCTGTCTGGTACCCTGCTACAGCCATCACCTTTTCTGTTATGTGGAGGATTAAAACTCAGTGACCCGGGAGTGGTATGACTATAAGCAAAATGAAGGGTGAGGCTCAGCTACTAGAAAACATAAAGGAATAGAAGACTTGGTCACTGAGCACAGTGGAAGGGCCTGGGTGATATTGATATGGTGCTTTAACCCATTTCAGTTTCCCCATTTCAGGGGAGCAAGAAGCTGTAGGGATATGTGAGAAATATATAGGGTGCTAGGGAGATGCTTCTACTTTAAGCATTGATCCTTTAAGGAATAAGGTAAGGATTTTGAAGGCATTCAATAGAATAAACAACAATATTATTTTTTATAAGAAATTAATAGAACTTATATACAAAGTGCTTATAAAATCTCACTGGGTGATTTGTCACATAAATATCTTCTAAAATTTGGTGAGTTCCCAAGTGGCAAGTCCAAGTTTGCACGGAGCTAAAACTTGGAAAAAAAATGTCAAATTTCTAAGCTGGCTTTTCTATCTTTTAAGGGATATTTTTTCCCCTTTTTTTTCCATTCTGTTGAAACTGCATACAATTCCAGTAAAATCGATTAGCTAAAAAGAATGCAATAATGCACTTTGATAGCTTGACATTCTCATTGTTTGCAAACAGGAAAATTATTACAAACCCTGTATACAGTTCTAGAGTACTTATTAGATGTCAAAGTTTGGAGACCAGTGCTCAAGTTAACAAATCCTAGCTAAATTAATAAATCCTATTACTTATCTCATGATGATGATTAAACCCTATTTCACTTTTGTTTCCAGGACAACTTGGCAAAGGGCTGCTCTGCCTCGCTGTTTGCATCTTTGCAATGGCTGTGCCTGACTGACTGTGTGCTTTAACACTCAGGAAATCAACCAGCACACGGTGAAGTAGTTACTGCCATAGCCTGAAAATTAGAAGGGAATCAAGGAAATAGCCTTGCTTAAGCTGAAGGCTTTTAATATAATTGAATTTTCTACCATTCACAACATACATGATTATCTTGCAATTTATAGGGCTGTTACTGGCAAGCCACACTGCTCAGTCCTTCATTTGGAAGTGCTGAACATCAAATGCTTAATTGACTCAGTCCAAAGTCTGGATGTATGTCTGAGGTGAAAATGGCTTCTTAAGTTTCCTAAGGCCAAATTCATTGCAGCCAGATTTCAACGCTTAGACCCACAGCCGGTGCAGCCTCTTGTGGCCCGAGGTTTCTTCAATACAGAAAAGAGAGAAATGCCCGGAGGGGTGACACACATCTTGGGTGAGCTGGCTCAAGGCTCCTGTCTGGATAAAGATCCCAAGGGGACTGCACTCCTATGGTGGCTGTCTGAAAACAACTCAAATTAAACCGTTTTTTTTTCCACTATTACTTACAAGTAAATGCTTCAAAAGTGATTTAAGTAGTTCAAGTCATTGTCCATCTGTCACATCCCTTCAGGTGACTTTTTATGGTTGGATCAGGGTTTTCCTAGGAGTGGAAATGTTGGGTTGGCAAAAATACTTTACTATACACATTCTCTTTGACACAGAGGTAACAGGAACTGTATGTCACCATTCATTTATTTTATTCCACGTGTTGAAATGGGTACATAGGGTCCCCACTCTTTGGTTTTAGGTAGAACAGCTTGAGGGCAACTTCCACAGCCTCAGAATGGTTCTCCCTTTCAGCCATTTTTATGGTGCATGCATATAGGTATGTATATATAATCAGAATACAGCACAGAATGCCTAATTTCTTGATATTTGTACATCTCTAGCCTTAGAATTCAGGTTAGCAAGCTGTTTATGAAAGACTGCTGTGATTATACGAAGCAGTGAAAGCATGTAGCGCAACTGAACTGTTTGTAAGGAAATGGGAAGAGGATTTAAACCGATTAATTCCAGCTTGCCAAGATGCAGCTGATGTTGTCTAAAGAGATTAGATCAAAATTATATATTCCTGTGGCTAATTAAAACTGTAGATGGGACTTTTCCTATATTTGGCAATACGTAACGTTTTATTTTTTTATTCTTGCACGCTAGAATTTGGCTAAATAGGTGAAATGCAGAATGGTTAACTTGGGTTACAAGCACACCTGGCAGAAATGGTGGCTGAGTAGGTTCAGCAATGCCCATGATAAAATTTGATGGTTTTTTCGTTTCCATAGCAGTTGGCCTGTTCCTTCAACATTGCAGGCTGTGGGGCAGTGGAATTCTTTGCTTCCTACTTTCTTGCAGAAGGGGTAGCGCATCTAAACAAAGGAGCTTGTTTTGCTGTTGTTCCATCCAGCAGGATGGGACTCTCATGCTGCAGAGAGTGAGCAGAGCTGTCGGTCACCACTGCCCACCTTACAAGCCAAAGTGGAAAGTGGGAAAAGAAGTTTTGTGACACAGGTAACAGGAAAATTGAGATTCTTTGAGACATTTTTATTGATCATTGAAGGATTCAGGTTATGATGCTTTAATTTCAGTGTCATTCTGCTATTCATGTTCTTACCTAAGCAGCTACACTGTGAATAGCGCAGTGAACACACTGAGGAGTGACCATTAGTTTCTAACCTTTGCTGTAACTTCTGCATAGAGCTGTAACACACATGAACAAGTGAGGAAAATATTATTCCAGACCTATGTATATTGTGTACACTGTTGTTATAAGGTCATTTGCTGAGGTTCAACAACAGGTTTAAGAGCTTTGCCCTGTGCCTGGCCTCTTTCCATTTCTCAGAGCTATGGGTTGGCTGCCTACAATGTTGGGATACAAATTGCTCAGATTTTGGGGGGTGCTTTGGCAGGGTTGTATCTTCATTTGCTGCTAAAGATGAGTTATCCTCGGTGGTGTTAAGTAAGCCCATGAAAAACACAAACACATTTTCAAGTTCGAGATTCAAATCAATATGGGTAAATTAAGAAGTTATTCTTGGTGGTGAAAAATTAAAGTATTTGATGATGTCTCTGTGTCTGACAGTGTGGTATAGTAGATTTTGCCCAAAGAATGTGTAGTTCCAAGACAGTAGTGCTTACTGTTTATATTTTATTTTTCATCATTTTTTTTATCAATGCATGTGTTTGCAATTTAAAAGTCCAAGTCTAAGGATTGGTTCTATATAGTCTTATCTAGACAAAACACTCTTTTTCTGCTTCACTGATCAATTTGGATAAAAATTGCAGGGTTTTGTATATACATTCAAGCATACATTTTTTGACTTAATTTTCTGCAATTAGAGGTAGTTGATGTGACAACAGTTGAGAGAAAAGAGAAGTCCTTGCTTGTTTCATGTTATTTATTTCAACATAGGTTGAATTGGGTTTTCCACGTGTCTGGCTCTTTGCCCTCATACATTCAGTGTGATTCAGTTACGTTTAATAGGATATTGACACCATTTTGGGCACTGCAGTACACACTTACTAACCTGCAGGTGCTGCCCTAGAAGGGCACATACCTGCCATGGGTTCTGTTCTACACTTGCTTGTCCCGTGGAAATAAGTTTCTCCAGTACCTTGGGATACCCCATTGGTACTGGTACCAGTCTTTAGCAACCGGATTGAGGCTTTTGATACAAATGGAGAACAGATTAATTAATTCACATTGCATGTTTGGTCCCCAAAGAAAGAAGACTTGGGGCCCTCAGAATGGGAACTTTTAGACATTTTTCTTAAGCCCAAAGCATGATTTTAGAAAGCTGCATTGGCAAAAAAAGGGATTTGCCTGAGTTTGTCTATTTATACCTTCCTGTCCCCTTACCCATTAAGGCTGGCTGGAGGTACCAGGGTTGTGCATGGAGACTCTAGGGAATTTGGAGTTGTAACAGCTACAAGATCAAGGGTGCAAGGTGACCATCTCGCAGTGTGGAAGTGAACATTTTTGCTCCCAGTCTGCCCTGGTCCCCAGTTGTAAGCAAATACAGCATGCGTTGTTAGGGCCACAAGCAGCAAGTGCACTGAATATACCACAGTAAACTTCAAAATTACTCAGCAGGATCTTTTTAAATTTTTGATAAGAGAAATGTGGGATTTTTTCCTAATAAATTCCCTGTAGCCAGATTTGCAAGAGTTTGCCAGGGGTGCAAAAGGTGCATGACTTCTGTCGTTCTCTATTTCCCAGTTTCCAGTTGTTTTCCTCTTAAGCCATACGGAACAGGTTAAAATTATGATGGGAAGAGTCTGCTAAGAAGTAACTTAGCAGAACTGTTTAATAACAAGCGTGTGCATTTCTCCTTAAAGATCTGCAAAAGAGGTGTTTTATCACTCATTTTTGGGAGATAATTCTCCACATGCAGTTACCAGGGTTGAATTCTTTTTGCATATCTTCAGTTCATTACATTTGTACCTAACCTATCTGAACAGATTTTGGACATGACAGAATTTTACTTTTTTTCCTATTGGAAACAAAAAGCAGAAGTGAAATCTTTTTGTTTGTGAATGATGGGAAGAAACATACTTTTTTGGGGGGTTAAATTATATATAATTTCCAAAGCAGTTGAACTTCAGAATATAATAAGTGTATTTTATCTTTTAAAAAAGCTAAAAAATGAAAATACCTTCCTATTATCTCCCCTTGCATTCTCATAGCCAGCTGTTGAATTTAGGGAAAAAGCTTTCAATGCAAAATTCAATCTCTTTTCCCCATGTTTAAAATTACATTTTTTTCCAAAAAGTGAGTTAATTTTGAAGAACAGGCTTAGAAATTAACAAGTCAAAACTGGAGTACAAAACGTGACAACAGAAAGCTGCGCATGGGATCCAAAATTTAAAATTATGTGTTTTAAAAGGCATGCAAGCATGAAAACTACTGACAAATGTTTATAAGAAGGTTCCCATTTTGTAAAAAGGCCTTCCTCCATCTAAAAATGAATCAAAATGAAAAATTTCAAGAGATCTTTTTTTGGGAATAAATAGAAAATGAGCAGCAGCTGAATTACCTGAATATGCCCAAAACAGAGGGATGCAGCCTTGACCATGGTCTGTGGTGTTTCCTGTCCACTGCGAGTGCCCGGAAGGCTTTTTCCTCCAAATAACTAAACTGCTACTCGAATCCCAAACATCACATGCTGCATCGAGGTACTTCAGCTCCCATGGGTAAAGTCTTCAGTCTCCCTAAATATTTTTGCTGAGCACATGCCCTCAGTGCCTGGACTATGAGGCTTTTTGCTTCTTGCCGAAGTCCTGCCAGGATTCACAAGAGAGGCAGGAGAACACGGCCCTCGTTCTCCGGCTGCAGCGAAGCATAGCCTCAGAGGACACTCAGCCTCTCTTTCCTCTCTGCCCTGTCTGTGGGATGACCAGGGTAAGGAAGAGGAGCTCTGCTTTTCCTCGGGAGCCTTGTAACTGAAGCACGCCTCTGGGAGATGGGAGACCTGACTTCAAAGCCCTTCACTGCTCCATATTTACCACATTCCAGGAAAGTGCCAGAATTTTCTGGGCTGGAAGCCCTCTAAATCCTTCCTGTGCCATCTTTCACATTTTGCATAAGATGATTAAATATGCATTGGAGTAGAGCCTGGTGTCAGGGTTTTAAGCTTGCTTTGCCTGGGTGCTGTGGAGTCCCAGGCACGTTCCTCTCTGACCCTCTCTCTTGCTCTCTCTTTTCCTTTGTACTGAATTAGGCTGTGCAAAGTGGGTGATCTTTTGGAGGAGAAGCTGTAAGACATCAATATGAAAATACTTTCTACCTCCCAGCTAGGATCCCGTTAGACATGTGGACTCAGGCATGAGAAAGGGTAGCTTTGGAACACTCATTGGGGGAATAAATTGTTTCTGTGTTAAATGTTTCTGATACAATGAATTGTCTATTATCAATGGGAGGCTATGATGTCTAGGTACTTGAAACCCCAGTTAATATCATTTTAAAGAAGACATCAAACATAAAACCAGAGCAAGACATAGCTGCAATGTGGGGAAATCCAGAGCAGACGTCCACATGATTTGGGAAGAGTCACGAGTAAAGCTGGGCTTATTTATATTCATCTTAGTGCTGGCCATGCCAGAGGGATGTCTCTATCCAGAGCCACAAAGCATCTGCACTGGTCCTTAATGCCTTTTGGGAGAACTGAGGTTCCTCCATGCATGACCAGCTCATGCCCCATAGGGCTTTTTAGCTCAGGCTCAATCCAAATCATTCACTTCTGTACTGAGCCTGGGGTCAGCAGTTTCTGGAGCAGAACAGCTACCAGGGAGAAGTTGCCCGTGAAGTAATAAAGCTTATTTGATCTAAACTGGCTTTATATTGAGACAGCTTCAGTCTCTACGTGCAGGATGTGGTTAATCCAGCACCTGGGCAAGCAGGCTACAGAGAACTGAAAGCTGACTGCAGGCAAGCTGGGAACTAACACATAGTTATGTGTAACTGGATAATGTAAATGGATACACTGGTTCAATTGAGAGAAGTTGTTGTACATGAAGAATAGTGGATAATGGTGTTCACCTTCCACAGTCCAGGGTCACATGAAGATGCTGCAGAAAATTCTATCCACAGCTTTTAGCACTTATTATTTAGGATGTAAACTGTCCTGTTCAAAAGACAGGTTCCCTGAAACAGTGAAAAATAAGCAGTGAATTCACTAAAGACAAAAGAGTTGTTCTACCTACCTCTTTACTTCAGGAGCCAATTTGAAACAAGGAAAAGGAGTTCTAAATCCTGCCTTAAATCACAGCTCTGCCTGTTGATCTGTGCAGTCACAGGCCACATACAAAGGTTTTGTTTGGTGCAACAAAATTAAATCTTTTTGTTGATTTTTTAAAAATTATTTCATTTTTTTCCAATGCAAGTAAAATAACTGTAGATATTAAGACAGTGATGTTGTTGTGCAGCAGCAATTTTGCAGCAATGCATAAATTTAAAAACCCTAATTCCTGCCCAGTAATTTCCAGCTCAGGATGTGTGTGGTAGAATTCCCAGATGCAAAGTTCATCTGTGGTTTTCCTTAATAAAAATATGAACTGCTGTTTATGAAAAGAAATTTCAGGGCACTCCTAAGTTGCGAGGCTGCAAGAACCCAAATCCCTTTTAAAATGCAGTGGAGGGTGGGTGCCTAAATCCCTCAGGGTCTTTTGATCTAAGACACTTAGGCACTCACATCC
>JAVJGJ010000057.1:68613590-68624422 GCA_035590215.1 Microhierax caerulescens | reverse complement strand
TGAGGCACTGGCAGAGGCTGCCCAGAGCAGCTGTGGGTGCCCCATCCCTGGGGGTGCTCAAGGCCAGGCTGGACGGGTCTGGGAGCAGCCTGGGCCGGTGGAAGATGTCCCTGCCCATGGCAGGGGGGTGGAACTAGATGGTCTTTAAGGACCTTTTCAAATGCAAACCATTCCATGGTTCTGTGATTTTATGAATATAGAAGGCAGGTCTCAAGAACCAGGGTTGAAGGCAGTTGGAGATGCTCCAGATCCTGTTACCTGAGCAAGTCTGATTTTCCCCATTTTTATAATAAAGCTATCAGTTGTTAACCTGCATTTTAAATTACACTATGACCAGAAATATGTAAAAAATCATCACCACCAACAAGAAAATACATGTGGGCTTAATACTTTTACATACTTGTCTAAGTGTAAGGTACAATATATAAATATCTGCAAGGAGCACAGAAAAGTTGAAATAGTAGCTCTGACTGGATGGCTTAAACTAAAGAATCATGCCAAATGCAATAGCAAAACATAAACCTTAGATTATCCCACCAAGGAAGAACCATTATGGTAAGAGTAATCATAGGTCCTTGGAATATCAAGTTGATCTGTAAAGAACACACGAGGATGAAATAATGCAATTTCCACTGACTCATAATTAAAAACACTGACACAATCACCCTATCCAGACTATGGGTAACATGAAAGGAGTTCTCTGGCTAAACCAAGACATATTTTATTGCATTAATTCATTATCACACATTCGGATTTCACTGCAATGATGCACATCAGCTAGTGTTAGATTAGTAGTGTTCACTACACAGTTCATATACCTGGCACAGGTAACAGGGGGCCTTTCCAAAAGATAATGTGTCAAAACAAATCTACCATTTAGATTATAGGAAAGGGAAATGCACAGTCAGTAGCATTTGGCCTTTCATATACTGAACCCTTGATATAATCCCAAACACAATAAAACTGTCAGAATATTTCATCTACCCATTTCTAATAGGACATACATTAATTAAAACAAGCAAAGCGTAATTGGATGCAGAACATGCTCAAGTGTACTCATGTGTGGAATTTCAGAGATGACAATTCCTCCAGATTTCTTGCTTTGCAGTCAAACATTGGGTTTCTAAATCTTAGATTAGCAGCTTGCTGGCTTCTCTCTGCAGTTCAGAAATGACTGACTCTACACAAAAGCCTGGTTCAAGTCTTCATTCCACTTTAAGTTTTTCTAAAACCTGGAGCACCAGTCACCCATATCCCTCGGGCTTGAGCTATGCTGCTGAGCCTTCTCTGCTCTCCAGAAGTGCTTCCTTTATGAACCGTTTGATTAATAGTCATGAACTCTCAGTTCTAGTAGAAAAGATAATTTGCATCATATAGCTACTCCTCCCCAGCTGAGTTCTTTTGACCTTTGTAGGAATTAGGGAGAAAAATAAAATATTAGTTCCAGATAATATGTATAATACGTTTTCCATCATTTAAAGAGAAGGGAAAGTCTTCAGCTTAAAAACCTGAAATCTTCCCATCTCTTCTCTTTCCTCCCTGCTGTGAAAGAAGATATTGCCTAGCTCATCCGCATTGTCAAGGAGTAATAGAATTTCTGCTATGGAGGTAGATTTTTTTTCCCGTTTGATTACACAAGCCAGAGGGCTGTAGGTTCAAGTGTTAGTTTCCTGAAGACACTTCATCCAATACTTACCAGATTAGGGAGCAAAACTCTGAAATTCAGAAAGTTGGTTGTTTCCTTTTCTTCTGTTTTTGTATCTCCTTCAGTGAAAATGACAGATCTAAATGTAATTCACAGCTCCTCTTTATAATAGTGATTTGCAATGCTTGATATTTGTCATTATTGTTCCACGATGCATTCAAGCTGTGTGCTATCTGAATTGTATTGAACAAAACAGGTATCTAATGGTAGAATAACTTTCTTTTTTTTCATCTAGAAGCCAATGTAGAATATCCTTAAGGCTAGAATTGTCAAAACAACTGAAATTTAGTTCCAAAATTAAAGTGGCTCCATTTGTTCTGTTGGTTAAATACATATTTTTCGAGAATATGAACCATAATGTTTCATCATGCAATGAACTCCATGGTCAAGCAGATAATTGACTTACATTTAGTGATGTTTATCCATTACCAGAGGTGTACCAGGGACCTGGATTCTGTTAAATCCTGAAAAAAAAATTCACAGGAGTTAATGACCTCAACATAGCAAACAGGCATTTCAGATGTCTATTTTCTCTCCCCCCCTTCCCTGCCCTGCCCCCCCCCTCCCCCCCAAATAAATGTGTCTGCAGACTTCAGCAGTCTAAACTTATCCAAGCTATTCCCAGAATAGGAAAAGAAAGACCTAAACTCAGATCCCCTCCCCTGTAAAAGTCTCAACTAGTTCATCTTTTTTTTGTACTTATATTTGCAAATATATTTTAAGCCAAAGACAAAATTATTCTAGCTGAGATTAAAGCTATCATGGAAGCTTTTCCTCCACATCTTAATACCTCTTCTTACCCTTTCCACCCAGGATAGATGAAAACTTACATCTTCTGATTTTTTCCCCCTAATTCTTCAAAAAGCTTCACTGAGCATCACTTATTTTACTGGGGTTTAGGATGGCTGCTATTTTTGATGTTTCTTTTTTTTTTTCCAGCTTGAGATTTTCTATCTTTCCGGAGCTTGAGCTTGCATGAAAAAGGCAACACTGGAGGTACAAAAAGTAAGAAGGACGCATTATTTTCTCAAATCTGTTTGTTTTCCCTACTGTACCATGACATCCTCCCTGTTTCTCTTCCTCCTTGATGTTACCGTAAGGATAGATCCAAAAAGAGCTTAGGTTTGCTCTCAGAATGGAATCCAGATTGCTGTGCTAGGTGCCAAGGTTTTCTTTGCAACAACAAGAAAAAAGAAAAAGATTACGATAAGCTTCAGAAAAGTAACCCAGCCAGTCCCCTGAGCAAACCTAGTTGATTGGGAGATCTGGGCAACTAGAAACATATTGGAAATACAAGCAGTATGTTGTCTGAAATTTTACCTCTCTCTGGAGCTTAAGTGCATTACTCCCAACTTTTGTGGTTGCATATTTAGTAGTAAGCAAAATAAGCCACAAACCAATCTGTGATCCTAGGATTAACTGGCATATGACATTTCAGCTAAACCCTCTTCCCCACCACAACAGGGCAGCCACAATAATAAGGTCTATTTGCCTGTGCTAGCTCCTGAATCATGTCTGGGGGCTGTTTACAAGAGCTCTGCTTGGCCTGGGCCAACAGTTCTACCGCTCCTGCCAGTGATTTGACTGTGTAAGTTATTCTATGGCAATTCTTGGGTGCATGCCTTGGCTTTGTCACATTCAGTAGCATAGTTGTAAGGTTATCTCCACCACCTCAAAATACAGGAGGCATAAACCCCTGTGTTTTCTCTCTCAAATACTTCCTGTGATTGTTTTGCTGCTTGTTAAGGGGAGGGAGACCTTGGTTTGTCTCAAATCCCCTTGTTTGGAACTTCAGGTCTCTGAAATGTGGTTATTAAATTTTGTGCTGCCTAATTCCTGTGTCACACACATGATAAACCATGTCAGCTGATGTTCTCTGCTTTTCTGTGATGTGACTTGTGCAAATACCAGCTTGTATCAGCCCCATTTTTTCCCAGCATGTGTTGCAGCATTGTCACTTTCAGAGCCTGAAGCCGCTGACCATCTCTCTTCCATTCTGTCCCAACTTTGTCTGGGACAGATCCAAATTAGTATTTTATATCTTTAGCTCTTCGGTTGATTTAGGAAATTGCTGTTACAGAGTTACTTGCTCTCTGATGTCCTTCTAATTGCAGTACTTGCTGCTTCAACACCGAAATCCAAAGGAGATTAAACAAACATTAATTACTGCTATTATTACTAACCCTAAAGTAGCAATATGGAATATTTAACATTTATGTGTATCATTTGATTTAAGTAGGGAAAAGGTGAGTAATTTCAGAATGATAGCTGTGAATAGAGTAATCCCACATGAGGCTGGAAAAGGCCACCGCTCACCACACCTGCTGCCTTGTTCTCTGTCAATAATACTGAACTCTGCGATTAGGAAGTTATGCTGCAAGCATGTACATTAAAGTTGCAAAGCTCTTTCAATACAGGAAATCTTGAGAATATACAAACATTATTTAATTCCATATAACTTTCAGAAATGTGATCGTCAAGAAGTGCACTTGAGCAGAGATTCATAATAGCCATTAAATTACAATACAGAGCTTTTAGCAAACTGGCTTTTCTATCTCTCCAAAAGGAGACATGGTACAAAAATTATATAAAATCATGAGTAGTATGGACAGGGTGATGACGGCTCAGTTGTTCACTGTCTTCCAGTACATGAAAGAAGGCATATCAAATGAAGATAGAAATATGAAAGAAACAAAAGGAGGTGGTTCTCTGATAGTGGGTAGCAGTTCTGTGAAATTCCTTGCCAAAGGATGCTGTGTGCACAAGAGGTCTATGTGGATTCAATCAAAGCTCAGGCAAATACTTAGAAGAGACATCTGTTGGGGGTTACCAAAGAGACAAACCGCACCAGGATTAGGAAATTCCTTAGGCTAAAAAGATTTGGAAGATGAAGAAATACGATGAGGGAAGTATCCCCTATTTTTTGGCTGCCTGCTTCCTCTTCCTTAGGCATCTGCTTACAAGCACTGTTCCTTGGATTTGCCTGTTTGGAAGTGCATCACATACTGGTGATGGCACCTGAGAGACCTTCTTCTTTGTTTGGAGGGGTTTGGAGAAATTCAGGGGAGGGAAGAGCCCTCTCTGCAGGTGCTGGGCACATCACACTGCAGCAGGCAGGCCTTGCCTGTGTCCTTGACCCCTGTTGCAAGTGACTGCAGACAGGGTCAGTCTGGGTGCTGGTGCCCAGGGAAATGTTGCTGGGACTGGTAGGGATCTGAGTGATTTGCGGACTGCTACTGCCAGAGGAGATCATGTCTTGCTGTCTGTAGGTGTAGGGGTTCCCAGAGCCATTTTGATTACAGTGTAAGGGTGATTTTCTCCTTCTTTTTATGAGTCAGGTTACAGGGGGAAATTTGTACAGGGTGAGATCTAGGAAAAATGGTCTGCCATTAGCATACCTCATTCACAGAGCAGCAGGGGGTGGGATCCACCCTCCTCTGATTGGACACTCTTTGTATTATTCAATTTAATTAATTTGCATGCCAATTTTATGAATTAGTCCCATTAGGATGAGACCTGCTGCAGAAACAATCCAGAAAGGTGTTCTAGGTTAAATCAGCAGGCAAAGTATGTCCAGCTTGTGCACACAGTTCACTACACTTTATAGCAGAGAAAATCATGTTATAGCCTCCAGTAAAGTCTGTGCTGAGCATTTCAAGAGCATGTCAGAGGAGGGATGGCTCCAGCACACTCAGCCCAGCCAGTAGTCATCTACATTAAGAGAAGAGGAATAGCTTAGTCATCCTTCTTAAACTTGTCGCTGATGTAGGAAACACAGGCAAGGATCAGCTTCCAATATATGGCCCGTGCCAAGCCTGGATCAGTGCTTCTAGTTGACGAAAGCCAGGAGGGGATAGAGTTCTGCAAAGGTGGGACATAACATACCCCTAAACCCTTGCTGAGCATCCTGCTCCTGGCCCCTCAGACTCCCAAAGTACGCTGTTGGAAATGGGAAAAGCAGAGATGGACCTCCTGTAAGAACGATTGCATCTGTCATTGTGCTTTTGATAGAGCTTGATACAGATACTGAAATTCAGGTTTCCAGTCCTGAATTCCCAGTTGTTTCTCCAAGTCTAGAGACAAAAGTGCACTTTCCTTCCTTGTCTCTGACTCTAGACGGAACATCTCAGATGAGGTAGGCAAAGAAATGCCCACTTCGTGCATCCGGAGCACTATCCACATGCAAGGAGCGAGCTGCTCAGTGACACCAGGGATAAAGCAGAACTTCCAGGCAGAAGTTTCAATGCCTGGAAATTTTAATCTATTAAATTTGGTTGCCGAAGGTCTTCTGGCATATTCAGAAGAAGGTGGTAACTGTGCAGAAGTTTTAAGAAAATGCTGATTCTAGCCCAGTGGCTTCCATCACAGCAGATGAGAGCATTCAGGGCTGTGCTTGACCTTCAGGATGACCTATTCCTCTGTACCGCAGGAAATCCCTTGACAAGCTGTTCTAGCAAGGGGCTGGGAATGACAACGGCAGCCAAAAGGGAGGAGAGCTATAGAAAGGTGAGGCAGGGAGCACACTGCAACAGCCCTGAAGGGTCACCAAACACGAAGCGTGCTTTATGTCACTGTGTCAAAATTATCTCCCCATGGGATGCCTGCCTCCTGGCGTACAGACATTATTGCTGCGGAGGGGACAGCCCACTCTAAATCCTAAAGTGGGGGAGGTTAATGTAGAATAGATCATATTGTAAGACTGAGGTTAAAATAGAATAGATCATGTCGTAAGACTTCCTGTCCCAAGGGCAGCTTAGCATATGTCTGGAAAATAAAAACTTTTAAAATCATTTATTTTCAAAGGTTTTTCCTCATCTGTCCGGCATATTTGAGCTATACATTAGTAACAGCTGCCTTGTTTTTCCTGTGAATTGTGTTTATACGTCCGTTTTTAACACAGCAAATTTCACAAGGATGAAGACCCACTCTTGTCAGAGCATCACTTGGACAGGGCAAAACTGTTTTGGTTAATTTGCAGTCTTTGGAGTTGACTCAACAGAGAACAAGCACATAACGAACCAGTCTCAGCCACTGATATCATACCAGCTCTGATACATACATACTACACCCACTAACTTGGAAACCCACCAGAATTTTCCAGTCTTTTGTAAGAGCAACATAACTAAGAAAATGATATATGTATCTCAGGGCAGATATGTAGCCTTTTTGGCTCATATCTTCCTAGTTTTCATAGTTTATAGTTCAGCTATATATCAGTAATCCTGAAACAGAATGCAATGAATCCCTATTGTTTATGCTAATATTGTTATCTAGAACAAGACGAAGCTAAAATTACATTTATTAGGATGAGCAGGGTTCAGTTATGTAGTTAAAGATCTGGCACGGTCCGTATCATTTGACAAGTAATTGTGTTGTACACACTGAGATTTTATTTTTATTTTGGTCCTCAGCTCTTCTGACATTACATATACAGCCTAAGAACATAGATAGTGGATGATAATTCAAGAATTTATCTCTAACGAGCAGTTTGAACAAAATTTCTACAAAATCTACTGGGTTTATACTGTTTAAATCTCTCGTGACCCTATAGAGTTCAAATGGAGTAAAACTCCTAAAATAGACTATAATTGAAATCATTCTTACCAGTGGACAAACTTTTGAAGCCAACATTTGTACTTGATTAACTGCAAAAATCTTAAGGGCATTATTTATTTTATAGGATGGTGTATGGTGTACATAATAGGTGAGTTGTTTGCTTGTACCTGTTTAAAAGTTATGAGGACATCTATAGTAGTGAAAAGGATTGTTAGGTTTTGTAGGTTGTAAAATGCAACCAAATGGAAGCAAAACAATTGCAGACTATGGAAAAAAAAAACCCTAAAGGAATCAGCACCAATTAAGCAATTACAGATCTATTATGCCTAGGCCAAACTGGGAAAGGAAAAGTACCATTCCTAGAGGTCATGTAAGTCCAAGCTCTCTATTGGTAGAAAAAAAGTACACAGCATTTTGAGAGGTCCGCTGAGCTCTAGACTAGAGCCAGCAAACAATTTTTGTTAGTGTATCTGCAAAAGCCATCAGCAGCAGGACATCATCAGGCGGCTTGGAGCAGATTTACTGTCCCTGCCACGCTTGCTAAGAGGTAGGGCTACTGGTGCATATTGACGTGGCTGCTCCAGAACTGTAGCCTTCTGCTCCCGGCAGCAGCTACATCGCAGCAGATTTTTTATACGGGCATGCAGCGTGAAAGCTGAAGGAAATGGCATTCCCTGCTTTATTAAACTCAAGGCTCATGGTCAGGGTGGACACAGCTCTGTGAATAACGGTTATATGTGGCTTTAGAGTTTAGGTTAATCTAGCCTGACTATGAATTTTGCAGCACTGTGGACTGTGGCTTACCATCATGGCTAAATTTTGGCTGGTTTGGGTCCTTAACATTACTAAGCAGAAATACTTGTTGTGCTCCTGTTTTTCATAGTGTATATCGTAACAGCAATCTACTATGAAGGCAGTATCCTCAGTAATCTAAACTGGCTTGTCTTTATGGAATTCATTTTCTCTAAGCTAACTTTACACCAGTGGAGAAGTTTGCCCACTGATTTTGCTCAAGAAGGGCATAAAGCAGACAAGATCTACTGAAGTTACAAGGACATCCTTTAGACTGACATTTAAATAATGGGGTTTTGGAAAAAGAAAAATTTGTTCCATTTATTGCCTTCTTTCTACTTCATACTTAGGGGCATCCCTCTGATTTTTAAATATACTTTGATTTTATTCATTTGTGAGTAAAGACACTCTCCTTCCGGACTTGTCATTAATGTTGTTACTTACAGTGTTCCCACATCAACAGCTCTTCATCAGAGTTTTATAGGACCCCTGTCCCACTTTCTGTTCAGTAACCCCATTTATTCTTTGGGATAATCTTTTCACTTAGGGTGACTTTATGTCTGGTTTATGACTTGTTTACAAGGATGTCCTTAGTTACACATATGTTGATCTAAGTTTTTGGATGAACTTTTCAAGCGATCCTCTGGGAGTTAGAATTCACCACACCTTTTTGCTGAGTGGTGTCCTCCTTTGCAATCACTGCCAGCTCCTCATGTGTTTTAAACTTGTCATGGGTCATGTTACAGCAGCTGAGAAGTCAGTCCCAGGAATGATTCCTACACCATCACTTGTGGTGTAACCTACTGCTGTTGCATGGAAATATCTTTGCTGTTGAAAAAAAACCAGCATAGCTAAAACAGCACTCGTCACTAAATTATTAAAAATAATCCAACGGTGACTTTAGATCAGGTACAGATTTTGTGTTGCACTGTTTTGTGATGAAATGGAATAGGTTATTAAAAGTCACTTTTAAAAGCTGGAGACGTACAGTTTTCTCTGCAGATAAAGAAGGAATGATTTTTCTTTGGCTGCACCCGCTGAACAAATGTTTATTTGAATCACAAATTGTTCCTACGCAGACCATTTTCCTTGGGAGGAGGTAAAAAACAGGATGTCCGTATCTTATCACAGAAAGGCTGAAGCACTTGGAGCTATATACTGAAGCAAGATCTGATTTTTGGGAGTGCAGCCACCTGCAGAGAAACACACTGAGCTGGCCTTGAGTTCAGGCTTGGTTTGGTGCTGCACCCAGCATCCAAGCACCTAATGTCACTGAAAAGCCCTGAGGTACCCTTCCTGATTTCCAGGTGTCTCTCCAGGAGTACAAAAGACTGTGTCATGTCTTGTCTTGGTTGACCTGTGGAGTCTCAGATTGTACAAGGTGCCCATATACAAACAACTGAACAGAGGTTCTAGGCTTTACAAACAATGCAATATGAATCATATTAGCATCTAGGGGCAGGAGTAAATAAAAAGATTACACTGTACTTTGAGCATCATAAATTCAGACTCTGACACAAGAACAGACACTATCCTGAAAATAACAATGTGACCTGTCATTATGAACGGCTCTCCCATACTTTCTTTTAGCTGTACGCATGTGGAACAGAGGATACTGAAGTTAAATGTTGAAAGCTGTACTGGCAAAGCTCTTAGACTTGGAATTTGACAGATCTTTTGTTTTTAAAACCTGTTTGCAAAATCCAAGGGTTCTTTAAAAGGTTTATTTTCCCCTCAAGGAGTCTAAGCAATTGGTGCCAACAGGCCAGCTGTCAAGTCCCAGTACTATATGTGTGTGTAGAGGGGAGTTGGATTAATGGAAAAATTCATAAGAAAGCATTTCAGTGTTGAGATTTCCAAATGGTTTGTGTTAATAATAAAGGTTTGGGGATAAATGATTCGAACTGATTGATATCTGGATCTAGTTTCTAAAATCTTATTCTTAACTGGACTAATTCTAAGACATGCCACACAGTTATGGCTTTGTGTTAAAGAAGATTATTAAGTCTTGAATGGGTAATGAATTGATTGTATGCCATTATCAATCTTTAAAAATACAAAAAATAACAATAAAACCATTCAAAAATCCAGAGGAATACATAGCATCCATTTATATGGATCTCATTAACCTAATATAAAAAAGGGCAGATAGGATTTTGAATGTTAATGAGTCACTGGAGAATAGGGAATTTAAATGAGGTGGATTAAAAGGACAAACTATCTAGAACATCTGCTAATTTACCAGTCTTAAAATAAACTTATGATAACAGCAGCATATGCAGTCATATCTGCCAACTGTCAGTTAATTATTAAGTATAGTTGAAGACTTGGGATAATTCCCTTACAAGAAATGGATATTTTCCAAAAAGATATTTAACTGAAGGATCAGACAACCTTCCCTATTAGTCTAATACTCCGTTTTTTCACTCACCGGGATCTTAAAATTAGGGTGGCGGTAGCTGGATGATTAGTAGTCCAGTTGCAATCAATTGTTCATTTCTCTAAAGTAAAACTATGTTTTCACCTGCTGTATTGTACAACCTCCTCCTCCTCTGCAAGCCAGAACATTAAGACTTAGCTGCTCTGTACTGTCTTCAGCCATCGATGTCCTGTGATGTTTGACCAACAACTTCCAAAGAAGGGCTCTCATCTGCCTGGGCAGGAACAAGCCCAGGCACCAGCCCAGGCTGGGGCTGACCAGCTGGAAATCAGCTCTGCAGAAAAGGACCTGGGGGTCCTGGTGGGACAACACATTGACCATGTGCCAGCACTATGCCTT
>JAVJGJ010000057.1:68569247-68613477 GCA_035590215.1 Microhierax caerulescens | reverse complement strand
TGGATTCCATTCTGTGCTCCCCAGTACAAGACAGACATGGGCTTACTGGACGCGGTCCAGCAAAAGGCCGTGAAGAGGATTAAGGTACTGGAGGCTGAGAGAGCTGGGAATGTTCTGCCTGGAGAAGAGAAAGCTCAGGGGGATCTTATCAGTGTGTATAAATGTCTAACAGGGGGAAGGGGGGTGAAAAGAAGAGAAAGCCAGACTCTTCCCAGTGGTCTCCAGTGAACAGACAAGAGGCCATGGGCACAAACTTAAGTACAGGAAATTCCTTTTAAACTTAAGAAACAAACTTTATTTGAGAGTGGTTGAACAGTGGAACAAAATACTAAGAAAAACTGTGGTGTCTCTGTCCTTGGAGATATTCAAACCCTGACTGGACACGGGCCTGAGCAACCTGTTTTGAGCAAGGAGCTGGACAAGGTGATCTCCAGAAATCCCTTCCAATCTCAAACAGTTCTGTGAGTCTGTGATTCTTTCCATTTCCCTAACAACAAATACGTGTGATTCTTTAAAGGCTGGAAGGGAAAAACATTTTTCTCTATGCTTCCAATATGACAGTGAAATGTTTTTCCAGTGATAAATGTGATTCATCAGTTTACAGGAATGCCAGATTTTTTTACAAAATGGTGCCTGCAGACAGTTAGGCAGTCAAGTAGCCATCTACATCTTGAAAAATGTTGAGCTTGTCTCCCTGAAGTGCTAAGAAAATCAGGCCAGTATTGGTTTTGCACCCAGGAATCCCAGGTGTATCAGGTGGTTGATTCACTGTTTAACTCTTGTGCGTTTTTACAGAAATTGCTTCTCTGGTCCTGTTTCACCGTTAGCCTGAGACTCGTGCGATCATCTGCATTACTGAAGTGAAACATTCTTTTCGGCTTTCTTCAGGTGAAAACCAAAGGGGTGAAAATGAATCAGGCTTTCATGGCAGAAGAAGAAAAAAAAGGACCCTGGAGAAAGAATTAACATTCTGAAGTGGAACTTGGACTCTGAAAGACACACTTGTTAAGTAAGGCCAGGTGACAAAATTCCTACTGATCCTTCCTTCCAAGGTGTCTTTGTTATATTGTTATGAAGTTAAAAGACATTCCCCTATATGCTTTTTTTTTTTTTTTTTTTTGGCAGGACTGAGCAGAGTTGTTCATTAATTATGATCTAGAAAAATGGGAATTCTACAAACACGTTTTCTGAGATGAGCCATTGTTGTCAGGATCCTGGTCAAATTTTCTACTTGCCACCACTTTATTTTGACTTGTGACTACCAGAAAGATATCCATCAGTGTTTATGCCATACCTTAATGGTTAGAGCACTGTCTGCAGAATTTGCAGGGCTGGGTTTCATTTCCTGTTCAGTCTGAAAGGGTCTAAATTCAGAAATTCTCCATCCTAGGGAAGTTTCTTAGCTCTGGGGCTGTGCTGGGAACAGACAGACACTACTGCGTCCCTCCTTTTAGTACCATGCTATTAAGTAAAGGAATGAAAGATTTATGAGATTAGCAAGCAGAAGACTAAAAGAAGTGTAGTCTTCCAGCTGAAAATAAAGAATTTTATTTTGTTTCCTGCCTTAGTCCCTGTTTAAACATTTTACATTAGGCAGTTGTTAAATGGAATATAGAAATCAGTGCCCAAAGCATCACAGTGTCTTCCATTCAGCTGTGAGGGATCCTTCTTTTAAAGCACTTCTGAGGAGGAGGTCATGATGCCTGCACAAGGGTTAGCCTAGCTCCTAGCAAGTAAGAAATGTGGATTCCAGGTCATACCCTAAGGCAGGGGTCCTCAAACTACAGCCCGCAGGCTGGATATGGCCCCCCAGGGTCCTCAATCTGCCCCCCCGGTATTTACAGACACACACCCCGCTGGGGGTTGGGGGGGGGGGGAACCAAGCAACCGCAGGTGACTGCCTGCCACTTTATCCGCGCGCCGGCCCCCTGGTTAAAAAGTTTGAGGACCCCTGCATTAAGGTTTTATCTCGGGGGTTCAAAACTCCTTTCCTGAGGACTGCCTTACCCACAAAGTCAGATCAGCTGTTTTGGAAGGGGTTTGCTGTTGTTTTCCAGTTGGCCCAGTGTGCAATTCACAGGCCAAAGACAAGCACAAGCCAAAAGGAAGTTACTTTGTATTACAGCAGTTTGAGGCACGGTGAAGACCTACTTTCTATACTCTTCTCTGTGCTTCTTTCTTTTTTTTTCATATTCCAATGACTGTTTAATGTAAACTATATAAACAGCTAACAGAGCAGGAAATTGAACTCACATGTAAGCTGGAATCCTCTGAGGTGAAAGAAAGTGTGAAACCATAAGGTCCTTCCTTTTGCTGGAGAGTTGTCTGAATGCTCAGCCGTTATGAAAATGCTGGCATAATGTTGGCATGGTTCAATTTAAAAGAGGTGGTCCTGATTTCCTCCCCACACCCCCGGTAACTTTTCAATGGAGCTGAGGTTTTAAGTGAGCACAAGCATCTCCACCCTAGCTCTGACACAGACCACGGGCTGGATGGTGGGTGAGCACTCTGGTCCACAATTGTGGTTGATGTTTTTGATGGGCTACTCCTGGGTATCGTTCTTTTTATTGTGTTGGTACGGAATTGCTTTATTGAGACACCTCATTCTCCCATGTTCCATATACACAAACTTGGTACCCAGTTCATGGCACTGTGATCTAGCGCCTGGGGACAGACACCTAGCAGTCAAGCAATGTGGTGCTTAACTTGGAAGTGTCTTAACCCAGGTTCCATACTCTGCATCTGTTTTCTCACCTGAAGGATGACTCTAATTGTACTTATCTGCCTATTTTTAATATATTTGTACAGTTCTTTGAAGATTTCTAAATGTTGACTTACAGCAAAAACATTTTTAAGCCCAGCATAAATCTCCTGGCCCTTATTAAAATGAATAACATGCATTTATATTGCTATAATTAATTTCACATTAAATAATACAGCTACAGCAAGAGCTACAGCTGTAATACATCTTACAAGGTAATGAACAACAAAAAATAATTTTATGTACTGTACCATTAGCAAATCACTGATTCTTTCTCCAGGTTGAGGCAGGCATCTCAAGAGGGGAAAAATATTTCTAGAATGACAGTAAATTAGTTCAGCAGTAAACATGCAGTAACGAATTCCGGGATTAGAAGAACATGGCTCTTCTGCTACAGATATCGGCCAGGGTAATTGGGAAAACTATTTGGATGTAATCAGAAAATATCCCAAATGGCACTGGAATCTAATAAATTCAGACACAGTATTTAATCCTTTTTTCATTGCTCTGTGTATGTGAAGCTGAAAAGGATTTAAAAGGAAATTGATATGCAACAGAAGTGAGGGTCCCCTAAAAGTACATCTCTCTAAGAACCTGACTTTGGATTCTCATGGTTACCAGATGGTTACCTCTTTGCCTAGCTACAAACAGTCCCTCTAAGACATATCAATGTATCACACAGTGATTAAACCAAGCACAACTTGAGGGGCACAAGCTAAAAGCCCTGCCAGATACTCAGCTGGTTTAAATCAGTATCGATCCACTGATGTCGATGGGCTTTTGCCAACTTATACAAACTAAGAATCAGGTCCTGTGAATTTGCATTTCATAAAAGGCCAGCTTGGACTCATTGCAGCAGAAGTGTGGGATGGAGGAGATGTTACTATAAAGCCCCTCTATTCCCTTTATCCCACACCATCTTGGGTCAAAGTGGCTCCTTGCCTAATTTAGGAGCAGCTCCTGGCTCCTGCAGTTCACAGGGAGAGCTTCACGGGAAAGAAACAGTGTGAGGAAGTGGAGAAGGTGAAGGAAAGAGCAGCTGGGTATTACAGAAGGAAAGGTGAATGCTATTGTAAACATTGCCACAAAGTTCTCTGTAAAAAGTGGACAAATATTAATGGATTCAAACTATTAGCCCATATTTTTCCAAATCATCAGTAACTTTTGAATCTCAGTGTTTGACTTTCTGTCTGAGTCAGTATAGAATTTTAAAGCCATCCATCCATCCATCCATTCATTGATTCATTCATTGTCTTAGTCTATTACCTCTGTGAGAGCACCAGAACAACTCTACAATTTATTGCAATGCCTTTCTGAGTCTCCAAGCTCCATCAGATATTTTTTTTCATTCTTGGGAAAAAATGAAGAAAGCCCAAATCCAGATTTCTAAGCTCTTCCTTCCTCAAAGGTGGCTGATGTCTGGATTCACAGGATGGATTTGCTTAGTGATTGCCTCTTCCTGATATCAGAACAAACTATCTGATCCTTGTTATTTTTATTCACATTTACGATCCATTATTACAGTCTCCATTGTTTGAGATTAAGAACTCTATCTTCAATAGATCAATGGAAACAATGCTGAGAGATGGAAAATTACTGCAGGATTTGTACCAAGCAGTATTGCAGTCTGACCCTTTTCTGTTGTGTTTACTGGCAGCAGTGCAATATCCACATCTAACACGCACAGTTTGCATTAGAATTGGTGGGAGCCATTTCAGCAGAGACAACTGTGAGGGCACGTATTAACCCAATGTGTTTGACATATGTGCAGCCTTGCACCAGCCATGGCAGAACACTCTCGCACGGTATCTCACCAGGCTGTTTTCAAGCACTCAAGGGCCAACTATTCAGTCCATGTGAATGACTACGTCTCTATCGTCAAAGGATCTGCTTTTTTCTTTTTTGTCTTGGCTGAAAATCTGGCTCTCAGATTGCTACAGGCAGCATACTTTCCTTCAAAACAGCTCCCATTTTTTTTCAGTTGTTCTGATACTCCTGGGAAAAAGGGACAGAGATAAAAGATGAAAGTTAAACCAAACGTCTTCAGACTTAAAAGTTAAATTTACATTTTCACTCTGTCAACATGACTCAAGGTTATTGGGAAAGTCAAGGTGAGAATTCAGGATTCTAACAGAAGGTTTGTCTTGTGTAAAACTCTTGACACTGTTTTCGATACACCCATACTTTTATATCCTACAGAGTACACCCTTTTTTCAAAAGGAATTTCAGTAGAGGCAAAATATCTTCTACGCATACATACTACTTTGTTTGTAGTATTCTGATATTTCACACACTAAATCTTGCTTTCTGTTGATTGTGTTCCCTTAAAGATAATGGAGTTGCATTGGATAATTATTAACAGAATATGGCCATGAATTTACCCCCATAATTATTATCTGAAAACAGACATTTAGGGAAGAAAGAGATACTGAGGATACAGAAAATTAAAATGCTTGCACACCCTTTTTTTTTTTCCAATGGCTACATATTACATATTGAAATGTGCTTGAACTGTTTTAATGTTTTGTTCTGAGATGATATGCAGTGATAGTTTGAAAGAGAGGAGAAGGTAGAAGGAGAGACATGCCAAACACAGGCAGAAAAAAAAACATTTCCAGACTGGAGCTTCCTTATTCCTTTAGCATTGATCCTAGAAAAATATGTATTTTGGCTAGCAGGCTTTTCTTCAGCCTACTTTGAAGGCAACCTTTACTATGATCACAAGCAGCCAAATACAAGCTGCTATAATGCTACTGATTACACTGGTTTACATCTCTGTTGAATCTGACCCGTGGTAACTACATCACTGTGTAATTAATGAAAGCATAAATTAAGCAATGAAGTCACCAAAGTGAACAGCAGATTAAGCCAGAGGAAGAAATGTAAAATATTAACACTGGGTTGAAAGACTTAAATTAATGACAGTTTTCCACTTCTTAACAACTGAAAACAAGATGTACTTCTCACTTTTTTGGAAGTGAAAAAGGTGAAAAAACATAGTGGATTTTGTCACTTCATCTCATATACTGTTAACATATATAAGCCATGTTAAGTACTTCATTCTGTAATGTATATAACAGCACACAGGTGTAATTTTCTTGTGAATCACTAGTGTAAAAAAGGAGTTTTTTTAAATTGACTTGATGAATTTACATATTTGTGTAAACTTTCAAGCAGGTACTAATTTGAAAATCCCATATTCTGCCATTTGTTCTTTAATAGATAGAAATTTGCAAATAATCTATCACATACTTTAACCGTGTCAACTTCTACTTTCAGGAATGTGAACTCACTGGAGGGGAAAATTGAATTTTCTGTACAAGTGACTGTGTACTCATGAGTACTTTTCGAAAAATACACTGTCAGGGAGAAATGCAAACATTTGAGGGAAATGGGTGTCTTGCTTTGCATGCCTGAGGACATTTCCTATTGTCAGGCATTCAGGTGTGTTTTATTGTGTGGTGCTGAACAAGAGCTACTGTGCAGGCCCATAAATGTCACAAACCATATCAGAGATCAAACCTGGTGTCTAACTGTTAAGCTGTGTTTTCACTAACACCCCATAGTCCACTTTTTCTATCTGGCTATTTTGAGTTTTAGTGGTGATGTATTTTTCCAAAAGCCCAGATGGAATTTATTATTATTTGGACTATTATAGCACTACGAAAATATGACCTTTTCTTTTTTAAGATTATGCTGCTTTCTTAACTCTTTACACCATCAATTCAGTATTTCTTATGACTGTACAGTTGAAACTAAAGTCTCAAAGAAAAGAAAAAGAAAGAAAGAAAAAAAGAAAAAAGTTTAAAGATAGATTGATGTACCTGAGGCTTGCAGAAGCCTGAAAGCTAATTTTGGCTCTAAGTGTAGTACTTCTCTATCTTTGATAAAGCTGTTTGGTCACTTGGTTTTTAGGTTGTGACAGTTACAAATTTACCATCTGAGACTGAAGTGGTATGTTTGTTGATCTGATAACATGAAAATAGGAACACAAACGTTCTTGAGGTGTCCACAGAGACATAGAAATATCACCTAAAGTGGTAGTTGACCCAGATAAAGTTGACCCAGTTCTAAATACTGTTTCTCCACTCATTAGGAGTTTCCTGCCATGGGTTAACTAAAGAGTATAAGACATGCAAATGCAAATTCTGAGTTAGCAATGGAACTATCAGCTTTCCCTGGGCAAGAATTAGGATGAATTATTGAAGTGATAAACGATCCCTCTGTGTTGTTCATAATCCAAAACTCAACAACAAAGTATTCAAAGGTTTAGCATTTCAAGCAGAAAAGAAACTCCAGTTGTTCCGGAGAAATAAAATAGTCATGCTAGCCAATGTTCAAAAGACCTGGGGCATGGAGGTATTTAATGTAAGTGAAGGAGAATGAGTCAAACCCTCAGCTACCGTGCATCAGTGCTATTGCACAGAGTTGATTAGATTGGCCAATTAACAACATATGGTGTTGCATTAAAGGGACTGGTAATCAGAAGTGATTGAGGAACAGGGAGCTTTACTTTGAAGACTGGTTTTCAACTCACATAAATTTGATGTAATGGTCCATATACGAGCAAGACAGCTTAGGAGTACCTCTCAGAATAAGGTAAGTGACAGTTTTACAGCAGCTGTCTTCTTCCTTTGACTATCCAAAGTGTCTGTGCACCTAACTTACATCACATTTATCAATTAGGCCATTGTAACAAAGTGAAATACTTCTCTCCCAAAAGCTTTACCTTTGTGAGGGACCCATGAAATTGGCTGGTAGCCTAAATTCAGTGTCTATGGTGAGATGCCAAAACTAGAAAAAAACCTCACCCTGCAAGTTGAGAGAAGGGAGAAAAGGAGGAAAACTAGTTAAGGTCTTCCCTAGGCATTGTCCAAAGATTGTGTCATTACAGTGAAGGAAAATTTGAAATTTTAGGTCAGTCTTTTCCAATAGGTGTTTGAGGTGAGAGGTGTATTTTTACTTTAATTTTAAATGTTTTCCATGTTGAAGTTATTTTTAAGTCTTTTTCCTCATTTTTCTTCCTTTTCCAAGCAAAATATTTTGTTATCTTGGAGTGGTGTTATTTCATCAAGAGAACTTTGTAAAAGATGTATTCTGATATTTTTAAAATTTGTTCCTATTTCCTCCAACTCCTATTTCCTTTTCCACTTTCTCCCTCCCCTATGCCTTTTCCCGTTTTTCTTGCAGTTGCTAAGGTGCAGAAAATAAAAAGGTTATTTTAATAAATCTGTATAGTTGAACTCAGCAGAAATTCTATATTTGTCCTAATCTTAATACCCAATTGAAAATAAAAAAGTCCAGGCTAACTTATAAATATGGAGAGCAGTAAAGAGGAATCAGAGCAATTGTTAATGCACACACACTAAGTGTAGACTCAGCGAGAGGCATTACAGACATGCATACACCTGCAGGATTATAATCCTATTGGCAGCAGGGAGACATGGTGGGATGGCTCCTATGGCTGGGGTGTTGGGGTGGAAGGATATAGGCACTTTAGGAAGGACAGGCAGAGGAGATGATGAGGAGGTGTCACCCCCATGTCAATGTCCTGCTGCAGTACGTGATGCTTTGCCTGGGGATGGATGAGGATCCGTCGGAGAGCTTGTGGATCAGCATTAAAGGGAGGGCAGGGACAGGTGATGTTGCAGTGGAGATCTTCTACAGGCTGCCCAACCAGGAAGAACAAGCAAATGAGGCCTTCTATAGACAGATAGGAGCAGCCTCACATTCACAAGCCCTGCACCTCATGGGGGTCAATCGCCCCAGTATCTGTTGGAAGAACAACACAGCAGGGCATAAGCAATCCAGGATGTTCCTAGAATATGTTAATGATATAACTTCCTTCTTCAGGTAACAGAGGAGCTAATGAGGAGAAGTGCTATGCTGGATCTTGTTCTCACCAACAAGGAGGGGCTGGTGGGGAATGTGAAACTCAAGGGGAGCCTTGGCTGAAGCAACCACAAAACGGTGGAGTTCAAGACTCTTAAGGCAGCGAGGAGGGCACACAGCAAGCTCCCTTCCCTGGACTTCAGGAGAGCTGACTTGGGCCTCTTCAAGGATCTGCTTAGTAGCGTACCACGGAATAGAGCCCTGGTGGGAAGAGTAGCCCAAGAAAGACGGTTAACATTCAAGAATCACCTCCTCCAAGCCCAGAAACAATGCATCTTAACAAAGAAGTTGTACAGAAACACCAGGAGGCTGCAAGGATGAACAAGATGCTCCTGGACAAATCCAAACACAAAGAGGAAGCCCACAGAGGGTTGAAGCAAGGACAGGTGGCCTGGGAGGAATACCGACAAATTGTCTGAGCAGCCAGGGAGCAAATTAGGAAAGCTAAAGTCCAGGTAGAATTAAATCTGGCCAGAGACATCAAGGGCAACGAGAAAAGCTTCTATAGGTATGTCAGTGAAAAAAGGAAGACTTGGGAAATCGTTGGCCCTCTCTGGAAGGAAACAGGAGACCTGGTTACCTAGAATTGGAGAAGGCTGAGGTACTTAATGACTTTTTTTGCCACAATCTTCACCAGCAAGCGCTTCAGCCACACTGCCCACGTAGCAGAAGGCAAAGGCAGGGACTGAGAGAATGAAGAACTGCCCACTGTAGGAGAAGGTCAGGTTTTAGAACATTTAAGGAACCTGAAGATGCAGAAGTCCATGGGACCTGATGAGATGCATCCACAGGTCCTGAGGGAACTGGTGGATGAAATGGCTAAGCCACTATCCGTGGTCATAGATGTGAAGTTATGGCAATCTGGTGACATTCCCACAGACTGGAAAAGGGCAAATATATTTAAGGGGAAATATATTTTTCCTGGTTTTAAGACGGGAAAAAAGGAAGACCCAGGGAACTACAGGCCAGTCTCACTTCTGTGCCTGGTAAGATCATGGGGCAAATCCTCTGGAAATTATGCCAAAGCACATGGAAAACAGAGAGGTGGTCAGTGACAGCCAACATGGCTTCACTAGGGGCAAATCATGCCTGAAAAAAATGATGGCCTTCCACAACAGGGTTACAGTGTTGGTGGATGAGGGAAGAGCAACTGACATCACCTATCTGGACTTGTGCAAAATGTTTGGCACTGTCCCATACGACGTCCTTGTCTCTCAACTGGAGAGACATGGATTTGACAGATGGACAACTCGGTGGATAAAGAATTGGCTGGATGGTTGCAGTGAAAGAGTTGCAGTCAATGGCTGGATGTCCAGACCAGCGATGAGTGGCATTCCTCAGGGGTTGGTATTGGGACCAGTGCCATTTTGACATCTTTGTCAGTGGTATGGACAGTGAGATTGAGTGCACCCTCAGCAAAGGTGGTGTCTTTGCTAAAGACACTAAGCTGTGGGGTGTGGTTGACACTGAAGGGAAGGGGTGCCATCCAAAGGAGCCTTGACAGTCTTGAAAGCCAGACCTGTGTGAATCTTCTAAAGTTCAATAAAGTTCAACGAGGCCAAGTGCAAAGGTTATACACATGGTCAGGGCAATCCCAAGCACAAATGCAGGCTGGGAAGAGAATGGATTGAGAACAGCCATGAGAAGGACTTACGGCCGTTGGTTGATGAGAAGCTCAGTATGACCTGGCAATGTGTGCTTGCAGCCCAGAAAGCCAACCAAATCCTGGGCTGCATGACAAGCAGGTTGAGGGAGGTGATTCTTCCCTTCTACTCATCTCTTGTGAGACCCCACCTGCAGCGCTGTGTCCAGCTCTGGGGTCTTCAGCACAGGAAAGACATGGACCTGTTGGAGCAAGCCCAGAGAAGGATTGGAGCACCTCTCAGAAATAAATTCTTTACTGTGAGGGCGGTGAGGCGCTGGCAGAGACTGCCCAGAGCAGCTGTGGATGCCCCATCCCTGGGGGTGCTCAAGGCCAGGCTGGATGGGGCTTGGAGCAACCTGGTCTACTCTGTCCATGGCACAGGGGTTGGAACTAGATGGTCTTTAAGATCCCTTCCAACCCATTCTATTGTTCTATGGATCCATTGTTTTAATCAGGCAACTTTTTACTCTAATTTTAATAGGAAATGAAAAAATTGTGCAGACAAGCTCTGTTTTGCCTGAGTTCTGGGCATGGTTAGAGGAAGGGACCCAGCCCTGGCACCCCTGTCCCTCAGCACAGGCTAATGGCTGCTGCGATGACCTCAGCTAGATAATTTAAAGGGTTGGGATTTTGGGTTTTCTATACGACATTGCTGTCCGCTTTTTCAGACCTAATTTAGAATAGATTCATAAATGTATGCATTGCAATTATGTTTCTGAATAAGATGACTTCACCCACCCCCCACTGCCCCCATTTACTTAGAACAACTTGCCAGTTAAAGGACTGTTTGTCAATTGCTTTATAAGTATTTTTCCTGTTATCATCCTGTTCCTTCTGGAAAAAGTATATTTAGTCCATTTTTGTCAGTGCCATATATATTGGGTCTTTTTAAAGGCCTGATAACCAGATTACTTGAAAAACTGGAATGTTTCCAAGGCAGCCGTTTCAAGTTTCTTAGTAAATAATCTGTACATTGTATATATTTGTGAAATGTACATTGTTTACTTTATAAAGTCCTCTGATCTTCATAAATCTCTGTTCACAGAGTATGTTTTAATGCAGTGTCCCACTTCTTAGGAGCTGGCTTATTCATCTCTGTAATACCACACATGTAGCCATATTAAAAAAGGTTCAGGGGGGATGTCTTTGAAGTGCAGCCATTGGACATCAGATGGACCTGCTTTTGAAAGTGAGAAATACAAATCGTCACTGTTTATTTTCTCCATGAAAGAAATGCAGTGCTTTGTTTAGAGCCTATCCTGATGCAAACACATGCTCGACAGTTGTCATTGAGTGACACTTTCAATAAGAAAAAAAAAAAAGGTGAAATCCTACTATAGGAGGGGATAATTATTTTTTTTTAATTGTGCTACTTGATTGAAACACTGTAAATAGAAACAATACTGTCCTTATGTAGCCCTTGGTGATCATTTAAAGCATGCTGGTAGTTGCAGGCAAACCAAGCTAGCTCTTCATGCCTTAAGCCTGGGCAGAACAGGTAGATTGCAAGCCAGCTCGTGTCTGAAAGCTGCCTGGATGCTTGTGTGCGGTATTAGTCTGAGCTAGTAAGTCTGGGATGTAAAGATTTGCCTGTTGCCTTGCCTGATTTCATGGTGTAGACATGCTCACCACAGAGTCCTGTTCTGCGGTACCTGTCTGTGCAGGCAAGGAACTTTACTATGCAAATGTCTATCTTCACCAAACTGTAGGGAGCTATAACAGAATTATTTTCTTCCACCATAAGACTAGATGTCATGATGTAGCTTGACAGTGTCTCAGAGGAACGTCTATGCCAGGACCAGAAACTGAAGCCAAATCTCCCATAGAGACCTTAACTCTTGTCACAGTATGGGCTATCAAGACAACATTCACTGAAGGCAAAGGAATTGTTTTTCTTCAAACCACATAGAACAGGCTGAAAAATGAGGTATGAGGCCCTAAGAATTCCCACTGTTCAGCAGGTATTTGCCCACTCTGCAATGCCATTTTGACTTACAAACATAGCATCCTTACATAGGGCACCCCTGCTCTGGAAGAACCGCATTTTAAGCTCCTGATGCAAAACACCTCAAGATTGGCATAAATTCAAAATCACACTTAGATCCAGATCCAAATTTTGTACTGTTCCGCAATAAGCTAAGCCAAGGACCCCTCTCCTAACATCTGTGGATATTGGGGCATTTGAAATCCAACTCCAAATTCCAGCTTAAGCCATGCTCTAGTGTAAACAAAGTTAATGGCTTGTCAGCATGGGGCTATAAAACAATGTGGGTACTGTCATAATATTGATATAAGGAAACTTTAAATATATAGCCATTTTTCTGAATATAACAGTGGATTTTGCTCTTAGGAAAAGTCATTAAATCAGTATGTCCAGGTTATGTAGCAGCCAGAGAAAATATACAATTGTGGCAGCTGAGAAATTACATGGAAAATGTCCGTCAACCCACTGACTTCACACACTGGCAAACAGTGATTGCCATTTTATGTTGTATCACCTGGGTTGTAGACCAACATGCTACAGGTAACATGCAACTATGGTTGTATGGAGGAAAAGAGAAATGTTTTTGACCTGCAACACTCAAGGGACTATCCAAGTAGGAGCCAGGCAGAGAGTTGGTTCTGTTTGACCAAAAGGATTGAAAAAACCAAAAAAGAGATACTGTACTGGATTATGCCATCTATTCTGACTTTTACCAGCAAGGAGTTGTTTCCATCAGCACATCATTAATTGTTGAATCAAGGACATTTTTAAAGACTCAGGTAGAATTTCTTAGGTGTTATACTACAAACTCACAGGACACTTATTATTCATCTAAAGTCTGCAGATCAATACAGGAATTCTTGAGGTTTATCTTCTAATCCAATGTAAATTAATTTGCTTTGTGCCATTTTAATAATTTCCAACTGTTGGAAAGTAGGCTTAATTTACTTTGCAATGATCTGTACAAGCTATGCATATTTAACCATTTCAGCTCATCTCTGTAATTAATTCTTTTAACTCCTGAGTTAATTTATACCAGTCTTATTTTCTTCAAATTTACCATCAATTTGTAATACTGAAGTGTCAAAAAATATTTAATAATCCTTATGCATCTTTATTTTGCATTTTTAATCTATGAGAATCACTACAACATTTTTTTAATGAGAAACTGTCCAAACAACCTTTTTTCATGCACAGGAACAGCTACTCCATTTAAAACTTGTGCTTGGACACGTAACAACCTCGCTGAGTTTTTGTGAGGTGTACTTTGAGACCATGTTCAGTCCATACCACTACTTTGATTTCTACCAGCAAATAATCTCATCGTTCTTGTCTGTGTTACATTAAAGTCAAAGTTATACATGATGGGATGAGTTCAGATAAAGATTTGGACTGATTTTTGAGCTTCAGAGAGATAAAGCCTTAAAACTTTCCAAAACCTTAGCAATGATTTGGATTTGGGTAAGGGCCCATGTCTGATTATGTTTAAATATTTTGACATGCATGGTATTCTATTGTATAAGATAGATAGATCATAAGAACTTAATTTGTGCTGTTTGTCTGCACTATGGGAACCAATGTCATGTTTCACCCATATTGAAGAAATTCGTGATGAATAGATCACAGCACAAATCATGCTAATATGTAACATACAGAGAAATTTCTGGATATCTATGTGCTCAGTATGATAGCATAGGATCCTGACATTTTAGAAGTTATTACAATTAAGAATTTACAGATGTGCCTCAGGGACAGGCACTAATTACATAAGAGGTAAGTTTTACCAAACCCAAGCTTCCAATTTAGTCACTAAGATGAGTTTTCAGCTTTCTAGGCTGGTGTGAGAAAACATCGTGGTAAAGTATCAGCAGGATATGGTGAAAATTGTATTTAAAGTAAGCTTGAAAGGAGTAGTGGTAAATGCTGGCCAGCTTCTCTCCAGCTCATGGACTTGATGCTGGACAGTCTGTACTGACTCTGTTCCCTGTTCTGAGCTGGGACTCTCAGAAGCCTCTAGGCTTTGTTCAGTGCCACCAGCTGTGATTGTCTCTAGATGCTCGCTCGTGGCATCTGCCCTAACGTGCAACTCAGTTTGTGTCTTGACACTGATTCAGCAAAGCAGGTGAGTGTCTAACCCCCTCTTCTGTTGAAGTTACCTTTAAAGAAACTTTACAAAACTTTAAGTCCCTTGTTAAATTGGGCCCAGAGCACCCCAAACCAAGCAAGCCAAAGCTTTGCAAGGTCAAGGATGAGGATTTAGCTGATGACAACGATTTAGCAACATGCCAGAGGACATTGCAAGCAAAATCCAAGAAAATGAAAGTTGATCACTTCCAACATTTGCCATTGCTTTCTTCAAGAAGCCCGATATATTTTTAATATATTTTAATTTAGACATTACTCTTTACAAACAGATAGAGGAGCATCTAGTCAAGAATTTGTGCCATAAGCGCAATGTTTAAAACCAGCTGACATTTAGCTCTCTTGCAACTCACTTGAACTTTGACTGAAGTGCTTAGTCTTTACATTTTGCATTCCATCTGATTTGCATTCCTGAAGATGACTACGGAGAAAGTGCATTAAAGGTGAGATGATATTTCAAGTAATATTTCAGTTACTATGTGATCACCAAGTTGATTTTTTTAAAAATCCATGCCTATATTATAAAAATTGCTTACTTTGTCTGACCAACACTTCTCACTTTTTCTTCTGCATTGCCCTTTACCTATAATTTCATTGGCACTTAACTACATTAACTGTTTGCTGCAAGTATGGATTATCTCTGCATCACCATTGGTGTTAATCATCAAAGAAATACCAGACTAGACTAGCCCTATACTCCTCAACTCTTCCTGCTGATGGGTCCAATACTGGGAATCTTGAGAAGCTGCAAAAATTGTGGGACAGGAGGAGATGAACTAATCTACTTTCTTCTTTCTTATCATTTCCCTGCATGCCTTTTTTCCTAATACCTAGAAACTGACTGGAATCCATGTCACAAAGGGGCAGATGTAACAAGTTAGTCTTCAAAAAGGCATTGCTCTGCTTATATGTTGCAAAACCAACCACAAAACCGGGAGTAATGGGGATAAATTCTAATGCTGGCTGCTAAATTTGATTCTGCTTATATAAATCATTTGTTTGTTTAAATATGGTTAATTGTCAGGTATTCTTAAGTGTTGTTATAATCATAACACATAGAGCACATAATCATGTTTTATGTACATGTCTTTAAAATTAATGAATTATGAATAAACTCCCTAATTACTCTGAAGTACAGATGGAAGCAATCTTCATGAGATTATAAATAATCACCATGCTGCTGATTGCAACAAGTGGAATTTAAGCTTGCCAAGCAATCTTAGAAGTTTAATTAAACGTACTAAAAAAGCAATTTGATGCTTTAAAAGCCAAACTGTTGTATGGCACTGAAGCAAATCAAAACTCCAGTTAGGTTTGCAAACCAATCTTTGCTGCTGATCTCAGAAATGCCAACATTCCCAGTTTAGAAATTTTATGCTTTGCAAGTTCAGTGTCTTGAATAAATGTAAGACTTGACTTTTGGAAGGATTATTTAGGTGAAGACATACAGATAAGCAAGAATGATTCTCAGGCATTACAGATTCACATGCTTAACAAGACTAGTAATTTTATATAGTATTGAGAGAACAGACCCTCTGTATATTAGGAAATAGCAAGGTATGCCAGGTGTCATCAGGCAAGTTTAGAGTTTGTGGAGTGTAGAGGAATATAAAGAAGCTTATGTTTAAGGCTGTCCCTTGACCCTTCATGACCTTCTGGATCTGTGAATCTACATGCAGGGTAACTAGAGCAAGAAGAAGAAAAAAAATTTTGGCAGAATCTTGGCTCCATCCCTCTCCAGTGAGTTGTCAGCCCTGCACAGAATGCTAGACAATTCCTTCCTTAGTGTGGTCTTCAAGTACTGCAGCTGGGCAGTGCAAGGCAAATGTAGTGCTTGGATTAGTAAGTAAAGTTCAGATCCCCAAAGGGACTTATCTGATATTTATTCTTAGGTACTTGAATTAGGACTTAAATAAAGCTGAAGTAAAAAAGTTGAAAACTGCAAACCAGACAAACTTCATGGAGTTGCTTCCAAATCCTGTACTTCCATGGTGAATCTCTGCTTGATTCCTGCAGTCTGTTTCTGCTTCAGGTTCACCTGGAAACAGCACTAACCTTAGAAACTCAGAATTATTTCAGTTTTTTAACATATGTGTCTGGAACCTTTTCACAAGACTAGGTATACCTATGTGTTGTTTGTTTGGGTTTTTTTTTTACTTTCAGTCTGAAAGGGCACAGATTTTTTCGGTAGGTATATCTGTATGCCCAGCAACTTCAGGGCATCTCAGATCAGGACGGCTCAAATCAATTCAGCAACTGAACTGATGCCTCAGTGTTTACTTTCTAGCTAAACCTAATCAAGATTGAGGCAAAAAGCTACTTTCCCATCTGAGCCTTTGGCTGACGGCGTATGGCCCATTAGGATGCATTTAATGCACTGGAAGATGATGACTCTTACAAAATCCATCTGAGACAAGCCCTAATGTGCAGGCATAGGGTGAGTAAATAATTGCAGAGGTGGCTTTTAATATACTAATGCAGCACTTAGACCACTGGCATGGGAAGTGTGGAAACTGGCTTCCTGTCCTTCCTCCGACAGAGGGGATCGGACCCATATTTCCTCCTTCCCAGGGGAGTGGATGACAGCCAGAATTGATGTCAGGAGGGTTAATGTGGAAGGGCAGAGGCACCCCCTATCCCTCCGATGGGGAAATGGAGACAAGATTTACTGTCCCCAAGAGTGAGTTAGAAGAAAAGAAATAACATGCAACTGGGTAATATAATCGTTAGGGCTTCTTCAGAAAAAGGGAGTCACAGCCTTTGTTTCACCATTTGAAGACCTATTTTATGTTTTCCAGTAAATGTTAATTGGAGAAAATCAAACTAGAAATCAAAATTCCTTGTTTTCAATTCAGCGTCCCTATTCACAATGTCAGAGACTTCTTCCCACCACCACCCACCCCCACCCCACCCCCCGCCTTGATTTATACTGCCTCTCTCTGATCTGTAAAATTGTAATGTTTTTGAAAGGCACACGGCAAATTTAGCAGGTAAGGCAGTGTCCTGTTCTGTATTTCTGAATTTCTCTGAATATAGGATGACACAGCATGGCCACCTACTGAAAATGTCACCAGGCACCATCCCTAGAGAAAAAACTGATTGTGCCTAATAGGCAAAATCCAGCGTTACACACACCTACCTGATAATTTATATTACATGCATGAACAGATGTGTAAATGACACAGCGCTTTGCTTTGCATAGCCTAATAGGACCTGAGGCATGGCTGCAATGGGCATAATTGGAGTCCACATACCCCATGACTTCTTTGTAGGTCTAAATGTGGAAAAACATGCACTGACTGTGATATGTCTTTGTGAGGTCTACCCCAATGAATTGCAAAGCAGAAGGTGTAAAAATGTTTCATCCTAATTGCAATTGTAATGTTGCTAATTCAGACAAATAAAATATCCCAAATGAGTGATATTTTTTCTCCTGGAAGAATTTTAGTGCCTGGATGGCTGAGAAGTTAAAAATGCAGACTGTTTTTTTTTCATGGCAAGACTGAAATGTATATCCACAACTATGTCTTTAAAACTGTAGCATGGCTTTTTAGAGGAACATGTGGAAATGGTTAAATTTGTAATTAGAAAAAGTAACAATGTAGTTTGTAAAGTGCTTGGGAAAGTCTGCTAGTGTCTTATGGTACCTCCCCGATTAACTCCAAAATAGTGATCTGCAATTGCATGGGCAACATCCGAAGCATACCTTACAGTTCTGTGTTACATGTGAGCTCTGTAGCTGGATGTAGCGTATCATTAGAAGAGTTTTTGGATGCAGCACAAAAAATAAATGGGAAAGTAAAAAAGTCAGAATTGCTCAAAAAGATCATTTTTTTCAGATCTGCCTTGCAGGATATTTGGCAATTTCTTTTCTCTGTAGGAGTGGCTACATAATTAAAGCACAAAGTTCCTTTGATCTAAAAAATCTCTGTGGGATTTAATAATTTATATCAGAATTTAACAGCACAGTGGAAACCCTTTTTATATACTGGAGTAATTTTGCTTCTCTTTGTCAGATCAGCTCTACTTGAAACAGAGACTTGCTATTAATGGAACTGAACTATATTTCACTGTCTCAGACATTTTGGTGGCTTTCATTCTACCATATTTCACTCTGATCCCAGCTCAGCAAAGATCTTAAACACTTTCTTAAATCTAATCATTTCAATGGGACTGAAGCCCATGTGTAGATGTTTTATAAAAACTGGGCCAGATTATGAACTCTTCTTTATGGTGCTTCTGATGAAGAAAAATATGTTGAGGCAGTTCCTTTTTCTTTCATTTTCTGTAGTACCTTAGTTCAGTGGATTGAATGTGAAATAAGGCACAAATTTGAGGGCTAGAAGGAAAAACCTTGTCATTGTTATCTGCATAAGGCTATAGTGGTAGGACTCATACATATCTGACCTAACCTACTGATTAGATACCCTTATTTCAGATATCTGTATTTTCTTTAGTGTGGTGGGTAGAAATATCTATGTTTGCAGTTCAATTCACTCCTCTGTAATACAGATGCCTGAAACAGTCCAAACTTTACTCCAGGAGTGTTTGTTGCTCCTATCTGACTATGAAGAGGACTTGCCCGTAGGCATTTACACTGTAGATATCTAAGGTTGGTGGATGAGGTGACTTGCATGCTATGGGACATTAAGAGTAGAAGGGAGAAGACGTATTAGACCAAAGTTCTCCTACCTACTGTCCTGTCTCTGAGACTGGGCAGTAGTCAAATAGGAAAGGCACGTACAAAAATGTCTTGGTCTGGCAAATTTTACAGTAATCAGTGGTTTCAGAACTTCCTGATCCAGAATTTCTTTCTGGCAAGTTGTGCTTAATGACACCAGTTGATTTACCCTCTGTTAATTTGTTCCTTTTTGCATCTGTGTATATTTTTGACTTCCATGAAATCCCGTGGCCATGAGCTCTATAGCGTAATTATGGATGTGTGGAAAAAAATGCTCTACTTTTGTGTATAGCTTACTCCTGAATGCTTTCATTTTCATGACTGCTAGTTCTTGTGCTATGAGATGGAGTGAATATTCACTCTCTGTCAGGTTCTGCATACAGTTTATGACTTAAAGCCCTCTGCCATTTCCCCCTATCAGTCATCTCTTCCCAAACTTAAGGATCTTAATGTATTTGCTCTTTCCTCATATGGAAACCATTCACATCTAGGCATTACTGATGTGGACAGGATTTGCAAAATCAGAATTCAAGTGGGTTTAGTATAAAGAAAATCACAATGGCAGGGGAACTAGATTTCATTAGAACAAATCCTCACCTTAAGAGTGTGATACGTAAAAAACCCCACACAAGTATTGACTGTTTATTAATCATTGTGGAGTATATTGTATCACTTCTATTTGGCTATTGTGGGTGCATTTTACATGAAATGGATTGAAACTAGTTATTGTTTTCACTGTTAGAAAAATAAATTCCTTCAGAAGAACGAAAAATCCATACTAGGTTACTTCTTTTATCTCCATTTTTATTTATAAGACCTTCAAGCTGGAATGAAGGACATGCTGACTCTTCACCTCCATATTAACAGTTACAAATCAACCAATATCTGATGGTCATTTCGTCTTCTCCATCATTGTGAGGAGACTGTATCATGGCATGAACTGGTGGACTCAATCCAATTCCTAATTGACAGAGTCATTGTTATTTAACTCAGAATAACAGGAGAGCAAAGAATTGAACATGCATGAAGGTATCCATCTCCCTTAAGATATTTTTGTGACTTTAAAAACAGTGGTATAGCTAAGCTTGTGTACTGGGTTTGTTACTGTTATTTATTACCAGTGTTAATGCAGCCCCTAGAAGCTCCCATCAAAAGCAGAGTCCCATTGCGGAATAACATGCTGGTTTCCAACATATTTTACGCACACATCATTCAGTAAGGAGTGTGTTCTTCCAAAGCAAAACAAAACAATGTGTTTTTACATGATTCACTGAGCTTTGCTGCAAGAAGTACAAAATAATTGAGCAAGGCTGCAGCAACACTCCAATACTCTGTTACAATTTTTAGCTGTATTCAGCAGAATAAAGTGACCCTCGTTCACAAACTCTCAGACTGTAACTTGCAAAACTGAAATTACACATTGAAAGATTTCTGTAGAGGACATAACTCTGAAGGCTGACATGTTAAAGTGGTAGAGTCCATGCAAAGATACAGTGATCTAAAAATAAATGTCCTTTTCTCCATGACATGTGACAGGTTCAAGTTATGGCAATCTTACTCTCAATGGAAGAACATATCTACAAATTATCATTTGCCTTCAGCATTCGAATCTGTGTGGTGTTTAGAGACCTGTGCTTGTCAGCTATATAAAGAGGGGAAGAACATTACTCCCTTCCCTGAACAATTCATGATTCAAATAGAGGCAAGAGTTGGAAACAGGCAATGGGTCTTCAGGTGGATGGACTGGCAGACAGGCTGCAGTCTTGGTGCACTAGCAAGCAAATCCCTGTCAGGGAATACTTTAACCTTACTTTGGTGTTCAGTACATTAACAAAGCAGTATTCTGCTGAGCTGCTTTGCCTCATGTTGGAGCAAACTTCACCCACGCCTCTGCAGTCAGCATGGGAGCAATTGCCAGCTCTATGGCCATATAAAGGATGGAAGAGGAACCTGTGATGGATTTGATGACAGCGGGGGAAATGCTCCTGAGCATTGTAATTGTCAGGGCTAACTGCAGACCCTTATAGCTCTCAGCTGATGGGCAGGAACAGCCCAAGAGTCAATGGCTACTCAAGCTTCAAAGATAAGAACAGGCTCTGATTTAAGAGCCTATTTCTGTGGGCAAGGCTGTGAACTCTTCACTGCTGTTGAAGACATCCATCAGCCCTTTGAAATTAGTGGGGCTAATTCCTGGTTGGAAGGGCAGCAATCTGGCTCAGCGACATTGATAAATTTAAGTTTGTGTATCATCTTTTTTTCAAGCATGTGCAGAAATAAAGATATGAAATGCCTAGGATGTCTCTGCTAATTGAAGACAAAATCTGTATGCAAGTATGTATAGGAACTGAATATCGTTCTAAGGATTTACCTCTCCAGGATCATTTCCTCATTGTCAATTTATTTCAGCTTGGATACATTTATATATTCTGGCTCTAACATCATTGTTGCCCTGTGTGGTTCACATGTATCGGTCTGTGTTACAAATGAGCATAATGCACAAGGAGAAAATGTTTATTTCCTTTTATACAGAAGAAGAGAAAGTAAGCTAATGTGTTTTATAGAAAAGGTCACCTTTATGTTTATTAATCTGTCAAGTTCTTTCAGACCAGTCTTTTTTATACTGTCTTAAGCTGGGTGAATTGCACAAGGCAACATCATTTAAATGCAATAGCACAGTTCACAAATTCATGGACAATGAATGTTCCTGTTTCACCTTAATTTTATGTAGTGTTAATTACTTTCTAAATGCCTACTTAAATTACTGGGAACATAAACCAGGTAAAAACTGAGTTAACTTTGCACAAAAAGATGGACAAAGTTTGTTTGTTTGTTTGTTTAAATAGAAAAATGCGAACTGCATAGATTTTTTCCAGGTGACTGGAATGCTGGTCGCCATGGGGTGTTGATTCTGCTGCATTCCCATCAGTATTTAAATTTTCTGGGGATTTCTTCATCACCTTCAGCAGTGCCAGTATACCCTAAGGTTTTATTCACTTCAGTTCTCAGGGGAGGAGATGCTGAGGGCTTTGTTCAGGGTCTCATACTCGTATGTGCTCAGGCTGGGACTTGGCTTCCTAAAGAGAAGCCTGTAGTGACATTTAAGACAGCTTTGGGTATCCAAGATATCCGCATGGGGTGGAAGATATGACATTGGCTTTATAAAGGAGCTGCACCCTTCCCAAACAACAGCTGTGCTTTGATTACACAGCACCTAGAACAGCAGTAGGTGCCAATATTTCAACAACTGTTCTTCAGCAACCTAGTTTGCATGTAAACACCTAAATGCAGGTTTCTTAGTCTGGACCTGACTCTTACAATCTATGAATACCTAGTTAAGTTGCTTTACATGATGGACCTGTAACTCTGGCAGGAACATCTTGTTCCCCAGGATGGGGAGCACTAGCTCAATCCCTCCATACCACAGTTTACGATGGCAGAGGGAGTTGCAGCCTCAAGCCTCAAGCCTCAATACTCACCAGGTATTGCCTGTGCCCAAGGAATGCTCTTCTCTTCTATCCTTCTGCTCCTTAACTGAATGCCAAACAGCTGCATAGAACATAGATTAATGCAGTTGTTCTGCAGCTGAACCAGTACAACTGGTCTGCACATGACGTGGTGATACTTCTTGTGACTGCCTGGGTTTCCATCCTGATTAATACACAAGCACTGGCATGTTTTTTTGTGGTAGCAAGATAAATGAGTGTATAAGTAAATGTGTGTATTCCTCTGGCAAAATGTTTCACACAGTTCAACCTGGGAGTTTTGAAAACATCCCATAGGTGACAATAAAAATTGATCTCCGTGTTTCACAGGCTCTTCTGGAGCATCATCTGCAACAGGGAGAAGATGGTCAAAGTATTGAATGTCTGGCCTCAGCTGAGAAGTACAATAGTGGTTGTTAAAAGATTTGTTCAGTAGAAGCCACATTGTATTCAGGTCTTATCAGAGATTAGATGGCAACAGTTACAAGTCAATGAAAACGTGGGCTTAATTTAAATATATGACTAATCCAGTAGCTACACTAGCCTCTTTTTCTGCAATGCAAGCAAGGACAGCAATCATAATTCAGACAGTCTCTGCTGTCTGTGATGAAGTCTTTCATAAATATGTAATGCTAAACTGAAAAACTGACATTTTCAAGCTGTCTGCTGAAACACACCATTCCAATTCCAGTCCACTCCTAAGAAAATAGACAACTTCGGTGACTATTGGTCAAGCTGGGAAGACTAACTAATAGAGCTTTCACAGTTCATGTCATTGTGGAATTCATGGAATAAAATATTAATACTCTGCAATGATGGAACAGGGTCTGGCTTAATTTCAGCAAATTATTTTTTTTTTCAAATTTCAAAGTGGATACTTTTTGCAGTAAGCATGTAATCTTTTGCCTCTGCTATATCTGATAACTGTATTTTGGGTCCATGTTAGAGTGAGTTAAGGGTCTCTGGATCAGAAAGGCCTTATTTTCTCTGGTTTGAGCTAAAAGTTCATCACTGAGAACTGCAACAGCTCATTTTGATTATGAAGTGGCCCAGAAGAGGCCCTAAACCCTATCAATCAATGCGTTACTTGAACATGGGCTTTGTGCATACTGTGTGTGTGGAATAGAAAAAGCTAACTCAATTGTATTCACATTTTCATATGCTGTACAATAAAGGGTGCATTACTCTATAATGTTGTATATGCATGGTGTCAAGAGATGAAGCAGAAAATCTCCCAGGCCTGTTTCTTCAGTAATGCCTATGTTTTGGTTCAGTCCCCAAGGTTTCTGGCTTATCAGATGCAGACAAAGTGAAAAGAAACAGTACAAATGAAAACTGTTATAGACCCATACATAGCATGATGCGGTGTGGAATGAGACCGAAATGTGTTCTTTCATAATGAATACTAAAGTCAACATTTATAATAGTAACAGGAGATACTGAGTTTTCTTTTCATTTGAGGGTCAGGAGTTCGTGTCATATCTCAGCTAGGGAGCTTAGACATACAGTGCCCCATTTATTAATACCGGAGTGTGTCAGTCGGATGCCGGCAGACAGTGTTAGCACCTGGCACAGTTTCATGAGGAATGAAATATTTGAAAAGACACGCTCACTTCTCTATAAAAGTTCGATAATATTGTTTCTGAGGTAAACTGCAACATCTCTGACACTAAATATTTTCTGGCTGACCGAAACCTTTGCTATGAACGACAACACTTTTTTTTTTTTTTTTTTTGCCTTGTTTCCACCGGTTATTTCAATTGTCAAAAGAAGCAGCATTGGAGAGTGTGGTCCTTTGTAGCATTTACTAAGGCAAGGCCCTTGTGACTGTCCTGAAGCCATTATATTCCAAATCAATAAGCTAATAAGCCAAATCCATTTGTTCATCTCTATGCTTGTGTGTATGTGTTTGTGAAGATTGACATTGGACCAGGAGCTTTTGACAAACACTGACTTGTAATGTCAACACCACTTGGAGAAATAAGCAGAACAGTGTGCATACTACCTTGTGTACTACACCATGTGTACTGCACCGATCAGGTAGGTAAATGCAGGACTTTAAATTAAACAGAAAGCTCCATGATTGTCTCTCCCTTTTTGTTTTCAGCACCATCTGCATGGCATCAGTGTTTTCATCTAGCAGTACTGTGAAATGATTTTTTTTCCTAGATTACTTCTGATTATCTCAGTTAATGTTAACCCTCACTTGACTGAGGCATCATTTACATGCTCAGTGGTGAATATTGACTAGCATCTTGTGCTTGTTAATATTCCCCATTTCTTCCTGCAGATGTTGAAATCATGGATTAATCAAAATTGCTATGTTACCCAATTGGCTCTGTTACCCAAAATGCCTTTGAAATCGTAAGAAATCTTGAACAGAGACAATTCCAGAAATTATGTAAGGAAAGGGTGTCAAATCTCCACTTATGTCTTCTAAACCACCACTTCTCCATATTCAGGATATTCAGACTTTCCACTGTGATTGCTAAGATGGAGGCAGGTGCCTAAAAAGTCACACACAAGTTCAGACACAGCCTGTCCAGAGCCTTGAGACACTGCCTCAAAGAAGTGAAAGAGTTTAACAACCTACTGTATGTACCTAACTTAAGACTTCAGAACTCTCCATTGACTGAACGAGGTACAGAAGTTTGACAGTAAAATCACTGAGACATCCTGGCAGACATCTAAGTCTGCGGCAGCCTTCAGAGATGTTGGGAATAGGAACTCTTTCACCTGGCTATCCTCTCAAAAGAGGCATCTTTTCACTCCTCTGAGACAAGGAAACCGAGAACTGTGCAGGCAGCAGCTTGAAGAGGGTATGTGCTCCTGTTGTGTGAGTTGTGGTGGGAAGGAGACCACCCTCTTCTTTTCAGAGCCTCAGAACACAGCTTGATTTCTGTGAGCTGGAGCCAAAGTTTTCTTTCTTTTTTCTTCTCTCCCTGCTCCCCTCCTTCCTGCCCCCTTTATGGTGTCTGCCTTCAGCATTGCTTCAATAGCCAGCATTGTAGCAGACAGAGATGGATTTCAACAAAATTAATTTCAGCACTTGGATAGAAATTGATTATGATTCTTTATAGTCCTAGAGATGAAGTTATTAAATAAGACTCGGAGGGGCATGCAGCCAAGGTTCTTAGTAAGAGCATCGTGGTGATTGCGTAACACAGAGTATGGTGAGAGTAACAGAAACGACAGAACATAATGATTTTATGCTGTTCATTAGTTTCGCCAAGCAATCAAAGAACACAGTGGCACATGTTAAATCAACCTAGGTCTCTAAAGAAGGTAGCAAAACTACACATAGGATCCAGCAGGATTTTGAGATGAAATATGTTGGGACATCTCTTAATTGTCACAAACCTATTTCACATACATCCATTCTATGGCAATGATTTCTACGATATTTGAGAGAATCATTTAACATTTTTAGGTGTAGTAATGCAATTTTCCATCATATTTATAATACAAAATATTTTTGCTCAAACATTATTTTCTGGAGGAAAAAATAACAGTAGAAAAAAGGGCAGTGATAATATCCTTAATTAAACTAAGTTTTGCATCATCCACAATTTCTTATGATGCTCAGTTAACAACATTACCCACAGCATACCTGTTAACACCATTTGTCCTATCAGAGGTGCTACAAGATTGAGTTCATTCTAAAAAACCTATGGATTATTTTTCAAATTAGTATTTAGTCTCCAGAAACTGCATTTATCAGTTACAAAACCCCCATATGTATGTCTAGGTTTGTAACCCCAAGCACTTTCAGCTGAATGCAATATAGAGAAAAGGTGTGGACAAGGCATATGCTCAGGTATCCCCTTTTCTGTAATTCAGCAGTCCAGTGTATAGGACCACCACTTGGAATCTGGAAGACAAGGGCTCAGTTTCCTAATCTATCTGATTTACTCTAGGGACTTCAAACACATCCGAGGAGAGGACACTTAAACATTGCAAGCCAGATATATAGAAGGATTCATAATCTGTAATTTGTACAGCCCTGGGGGAAAACTAACTTGTTCAGACATAAAAGTGACCTGGTAAACAGCTAAGATACAATTTTGTTTTTGAAGTTGGTGACAACAACAGTTAGAGATGAACATGTTGTAGATTACTGGAGAGCAAGTATTTCTCATTCTCTTCTGCTAGTGCTACGTCCATATGTCCCATATTCTAGCTGTGTGGCCTAAGTAATTGGCTGTAATCACTCTCTTTTAGATACTTAAGATGCTTCAAGGGGAAGAATCATGAGAGTGCCATGTGCTCTGAATTGTCTTCTGAATTTTGGAAGCCATAAACTACAGTGTCTAAGCAGAATTGAGCCATAAATGTTTTGGTGCCTTAAGGTAGAAAATGGTAGCACTCCCCAGTGTGCAAAAATGTTTCAAAACATGTATCAGTTTTGGTATCTCCAAAGTCTGTCCCATCCTTGATCCTTCAGTATATGAGATGGATAAATACTACTACGTACAGTTCTCCTGAATCTATCTGCTCTTGAATTTATTGTGAAGGTTAGAAGATGGCAGACCACAAAAAGAATATGTGGGAGAAAGTGGTCTCTGTAGGAAACGGAAACGCATTCCCACCAGAGGACTTGAACATCAGGTGTAATTTTTTTGTGAAAGGATTTCATTTTAGTTGCAGGTTACATCTACAAAACCCAATGGAGTGTTACTCAGAGGTTATTTTCCTCAAAACCAAATGGAGGCATTATAACAGATCTATACCAAAGCCATCTAAGTCTGCTTCTAAGCTGGAGCAGATTTACACTGACATCCCTGGGCTGGTTTCAAGACAAGTCCTCTTGCTCAGATGTCTCTGAATCGCAGTCCATACCAGGGTTGCTGAAGTGGCCTCAGATAACTCAGATGGAAATGGCTTTGCTTCTTGACATAGCATTGAGAGTGGTGCCAATTCATGTGAATAGCTTTAGGGCTCTAAGGTTTGGATTTCTATGTCTGTGTGGATTTTCCTATGTTCTATTTATATCCAGGGAAGAGAAATAGAAACATTTATGGCCCAGTTTATCTCATCCTACTGAAGTAGTTCAGATGGCTTGCTAAAATATGCCTTTTTCTGTCCAGTTACTGTAAAGAGAGCATCTGTTCAATAGCAAAGGAATCTCACCGTAGTTGTCTATCACTTGTTTCACAATGCTTGCATACCAACAATGCATCATTATAAAAGTCCTGAGCGTCTGAATGCTCCAGGCGGAATTCACTGATGCACTGAGGACTGAACAGCACAGGGGAAATTTGTATATGTGAAAAAGTTAAAGTGACAGTATGGGTCTAATACTGTAGGCTGAAAATGCAAGAAAGCAAATAAACCACAGAACTGCAGAGAGAGAAGAGGTTCGTATGTGCTGACATGTCTGTCCTAGCATAGTTTAGCTTAATCCACCCTACTTGCTTTTTTCACCCTATTCTTCAAGCCTCCCTTCCAGAAACAGATGTAGGTATCCCTTTATCTCTGTGAGACTGTACTTCAGTTACCTTCACTAGTAAATTGTTCCATATGTCTCCTCCTCTGAGAGTGAGGCAACCCTGCCCAAGTCCCTGTTTGCTCATTGTTACCTAATATTTCAATTTACTCCCTTAGTTTTCCCCTTTAAGTAATAATAACAAAAGCCTACCCTTTGAGTTTACTTTATATTTTCACTTATCTCCCTTTCTTAACATTGAAAATTTCAGTTACACAGTTATACCACCTCCCAGATTTTTTTTCCATGGAGATTAAGACCAATTCCCACAGGTTTTCTTCAATTCATACATACATATATATATATACACACATATATAAACCCTTGTAATTTTAAGAATAAAAATTTTAAAAATCTTTTTTTTTTCTTAATCACAGAGAGAGAACTTGATCCTGCAAAACACAATCTTTAATCAGGTGACTAATCCAATTAACCCAGCAGAGCAGGCAAAATGTATGTTTCTGGATTATAACTTGGAGAACAGAAACAGGACATAGTCTCATGTCAGGTAGTCATAACACACATGGGCTTCTCCAAGTCATGCCAACAGGCATAAATGGAATAGTACAATACAGGCAAGACCAGCAGGGAAGGAGAATAAGGTCTGAAAAGCTTTGACATTTCTTCTTGGAAGGAAAATGTGTTTTAAACATTTTTGCTATTAGCTCTGGTGTTAATGGTAAAAAATATAATTTCCTTATCTAGAGAACTGCAGTGAAATGATAAAGCACTGAAGTACCAGAATGTGTCTCTCTTTTTTTTTTTTCTTTTACAAAGATTACATTTTGTATAATTATTTTCATATACCTTTCAAAGAGGATTAAAATTAAAGAGTTAAAAAGTGGAAAAGGGGAGAGGAATAAGAAACTTTGTTCTGCCTGAATCTCTTCCATCTTATACAGAGCTTTGGTTTACACTGGCATCTCTCCAGTGGGTTACTGATGATTTATACCTGTATTTGTGAACTTCAGGCTCTGAGAACAGGCTGCTATTATGGTTAATACACTAGACTCAAATTCAGAAAATCTGACTTTAATTCCTGGCGTTGGCAAAAATGTCCTAAGAAAGAACAGCTTATTAATAATGATGTTTCTGAAAGCAGGTATGTTATTTGGGAGCTTCCTGATCATTTTGCTAAGTGGCTTAGATACTTTCTCTGATCAATTTTCCTTGAAACAGAGCTCTTGTGTATACTTACAAAGGATTTATAGGTCTGCATCTTTAGATGCAAAGATTAAAATTTAAGTCTTCATGGACCACAATGGACCACTTTTCAACAGCTCCCAAATTTGTAAGTACCGTAGGCTCATTTCCTTCTTTTTAGAATGATGTTTTACAACCATCCACCGTTCTCCATAAAAGTGTGCTCAACTTCATCTGTCTTTCATCTCTTCCATGTTCAAGTTCACAGACCAAGACCTCCTGCCCAGTAAGGTTGAATCCACTTGGTGTTCTTCATCACACTTGGAATACGATATTCTGCACAAAATACCAATGAAGATGAATTCCCAGGCTCTGCTGCTGATGCATAGCTCAGGGGTTAGGACACTTATGTGGAAAGTAGAAAGTCTGAATCTGACTTTCTTTTTAGTATTTAGGAATTTGAACTTGACTTGCCCCACTCCTATTTTTTTTTTTTCTTTTTTTGGTTGAAACTGCTTCATTTTACATAGAATAATTAAATATTAACTGGGCCCAAGACTGACCTGGTTTACTTCTAGCCCTTGCTCTACAAACTAGTTAATAGAGAACAGGGAATTCTTAATTAGAAAAAGAAATAGAACCCAGAACTATTTTTGTTCAGGTGAGTTACGTAACTGTTAAACTTTTATATATATTTTTTTAAATATTTAAGTATTCTATGCAAAATACAGGTGTTTCCACAGAAAAGAAAGGCATCAGTCTTGCAGTATCTGGGTCATGTCAAGTATTCTCCTAGAGAGTAGACACAATGAATTCAGATTCCTGTAGGCAGTGTGAAAGAATAGACTGAGTTCAGGCAAATATAACTCCAAGAGTCACATATAAAGTGGGGAGGTGGGGGATGGGGCATCCTACTAACTCACTTCTGTGGCTGTACTTTGAAGGAAAAAATCTGAGTAAGACCCAGATCCTTAAATGGGGAGATGATGTTTGTCAACCCCAAGCAGAAGGAGGCCTTGCAGACCAGGGTAAGGTTGTAATGTCACTGGAGGAGGAAAGCATAAAACATAACCTGGTTTTAATATTACTTAGAGGACATCTTAGGTATCACAAGCTAGGGGATCTCAGAGCATATTAAGGGTGCTTAGATACTAGACGAGATATATTTTAAGTACATAACTTCAATTGAATTCACAGCCTCTGCAACAGTCACATCACCTTCCCACACAATGAAGAAGAAAAAATAAGCATCTAAAAATGGAATTCAGAAAAGCCAGAACTTCGAGTGAAGATGTGCCTATAGCCAAAAAGGAAACCCTTAGGAGAAGATAAGGATTATTTAAGCAGTAAATCCTTCCATACGAAAAGAAAATAACACCATTTCCCTTCATAGTAAATAACTCAGCACACAGAACTCTCTGACTTTAGATTAGATTGCTCAGATTCAAATGTGACTTAAAGGAACTGAATCTACAAAACATACCTTCACTGTCTAAACCTTCAAAGAATAAAACAAACTGAAGTGTCTCTCTTGTTGAAACTTGCTTAAAATAATGTCTAAGAGAGACAAGGGGAAAATAACTCAACTGCAAGTGACAACATTTTCTTGACAGACAGATTTAGAGCTCTACATGCTTAAATACTTCATCAGAAGTGAAAAGTTTCAGAAAAAAAACAGATTCTTGCTTCAGATGTTGTTCTAGACAAAGGGACAGGACATCTCTGAGAGGAGGAAATGGCCTCAAATTCCTGCTTGTAGTGGTATGTGGTATGGATGCACAACTCCACACCCTGCCTGAGCCACCTAGCCACTTAGCAGCCTAATGCAGAGTGTGCCCAGGACTACGTGGCTCCGCATCTCCACACCTTCCAGGCATGCACCCTTAGGACTTGGCCTTGAACACCTATTGTAGAGAAGAATGGATTGCCTACAGCAGTTACTTATTTTTTCCATTTCATTATGGAGAAGCCAGGGATATGCAGCTGTGGATCCTAGAAAATGTATTCCTTAAGCTCTCTGCATCCTTTAAAAGAAGAATGATGTTTTGTCCTACCTTTGTCTCTTCCCGTTTAAGTACTTTCTACCCTGTACTACTCAGCAGTAGTCTTGTGGTATTTCCCAAGCCTGAAGCTTGTCACACGTATTTGCTCTTCTAATAAAAACATTTTACAATAGGACCATCTCCTCAAATCAGTGATTCTCTCAATTTCTGACTGTTTTAGGCTGCCTGGGAGGCTTAAATTGTGTAATTAACACATTTTCTACAAAACCTTCTACCTAATTTGGCAACAGCTGTTAAAATGTAGTTATATGGTGTGAGCTGGTTCTGTTATAAAATAGCTCTATAATGTTTTTATAGAAAAAACCTTAGTTTACTATTCTTGATTTCACTGGATCATGACTTATATCTAACACCTCTGTTTTCCATTGCCAGCAAGACCCAGTACTTCCAAATGTTCATATTACTGATCAGAATTCTATCAACAGTACCAAAAGCTCACAACAAGCTGGTATTCATTACTAGGAGTATAGAATTTTAAGATTAAATTTGTAGTTTAATAACTCACTGATATTTTCACCAGGAATGTGTTCACTGTTGGATATGCAGTTAGGGTTCTTTTTTAAAATTCAACCCAGGCATCAGAAATTACTGCTTGCTTTTCTGAACTTAATCTGATTTATAAACTACAGAAGATACACACACACACACACACACACGTCCGCACTCTCTATCATCTCACAACACAGTGCAAATGATATGTGACATGACGTTGCATAGTCTGTTGCTTTAAATCAATATTGTCAAACGCTTAGAGTTCAAAGCAATGGCTTACAGGAATTCTAGTAACACATACAGCGTATTGTTTCTTTGACTTCTGTTTTGGAGCTCACGGTTTCAAGCCTTTCTCAGTGATGGAGAAAAAGAAGGCTGTTTCCTACTATCGAATGAAGTAATTGACAGCAATGCCTTCTCACTGACATAATACACTTGGGCTGCATAATACAATATTTCATGCTCCAAGATACACATATTCATACATGCATACATAAATATAAACTTATACATATATATATATATCTTTGAAACTGTTAACCAACTCCACAATTAACGAAATAGTCCTATAACTAAAACCTTTTAATCTACCATAGATATACATAGCTGTGCTGAATACAACACATCTAAATCAGGTGACACTAAAAAAAAAATCTGACCCAAATCTTCTGAGTTTGACTTACACAATGTAGTAGGCTCTCTTGTTATGTCAGCTGCTAGGTTTCAACTAATGTAAATAATTACTAATTCTACTGATACCATGCTGAAAATATTTGAGGCAGAATACAGTTTAATTTTTGTAAACCTGAGGTAACAAAGAGCAACATTTTCTCATGCGTCCCTTCAAAGGAATGTTCTTAGCAGTGAAGTAGGATGATGGAATCAATGTACAAGCAATGGAAGTGAACAGTATCTGTAGAATAATCACTGTACGAACAGTTGGGTTTTTAAGCTTATTTGTTAAACTGCTGAAGAAATTGGTGTAAAAGACAAAACCAAGTTTTCCTTTCAAAATATATTAAAAATCATGTGTTGAAGGAAAAATATATCTGACTTGAAATAAATACTGGGTTTACGTTTAGATTTTAGAATATAATTTCCCATCTAAATACAGTTGGGGAAAAAAAAAAAGGTTAAAATGTCAAAACAACCCCCAAACAAAACCTCACTGACACAAAAAACCACTTTTGCCTTCTCAGATATGTTCATTTTGGAGGATGAGATAGATTCTCTTTTTTTGTCAGATATAATATTTTATTGCAAGACTATCTTATTCACCTGCTGATTCCTTTAAAATTATGTTCTTTACTCTATAGAATATAGGCACAAGGATTTTAAGATACATCTCATGTGACATATATGATAAATACAGTATTTATCAAACACATGTATGTTTCCCTGATGTAAACCTCGATGAAAAATTGAGTTTGAAAAACTGAGTTGAAATTGGTCAATGTTTTTCATTTGACAAAATTTCTGAGTGTGTTTCATTCCAGGCTGAGTGAAGAATCAGTTACTCTCAGAACCATATTGTCAGTGACCTGTGTATAGGTCAACTTCATTTAAAGATCTGTTAGCTTGAATTTAGATAATTAAGGTCCATACCATCTGCCCAAGTAAGGACATTAAGGTTTCTGAGCTAGGAAGACAAGGCTCAGTAATTACTATCTTTAATGACCTATTTGGGGAAGGCTTTAAGAACCATGAGGCTCAGAATTTAGGGTTCATGGATGCTTTTAGCGAAGAGCCTGGTCGGCAACTGTATTTATTAATGTGGCTCATTGGAGCTGATGGCAGTGTTTTATTTCAATTACATGCAGGTATAAATAACTGTCCAAGAGGAATCTGGGCCAGTGAGTTTCAAGCTGTGTTTCTCTTCCTCTCCTCAAGATGAAACCCTGAAACATATGTTTCCCAATCAGGATCATATTCTTTTAGAACTTTGGACTCGACGTGTTTCCACTAATTCCAGTCAATCTGTTTTAGACTTTTCCTTCATTTGTCTGGAAAGCATCCAATATACCACATGTTTTCTTTTTCCTCAGCATCAGTTATTCTTATGCTAAGTGGAGATATGAAAAGCACCGAGAAGTTCCCAATATCAGTTACTCCTTTGCACAGTCTTTTACCCACCCACACTGCCTGCTGTGCCTAACATCCCTTGTCTTCAGTTACATAGTTAGTTAAATAGGTTTACTTTAATCTTAAACTATTTCAAATGTAAACCTTGAAAGGCATGATATTGCACCCACTGAAGTCTTTCCAATGTGCAAAGATGGCCAGCTATAGAAAAATACCATCAAGGGAACTCTGATGCACTGGGAGAGATGAAGGCATTGAACTATAGGCTGGATAAAGACAGTATTTCATGAGTGACTGTTATTAAATGTAGATGGCAATGTTGTACTTTTTCTACCCCTGGTGGATCTCAGAAGGGCAGTCCCTATGAGATCAGAAATTTGACTTCACCATCATGTCCTTCTTTGCAGACTGATTGACAATAACATTTTTTTAAAGGTTTCGGGAGGCAATAAGCAAGGCACTAAAGATCTTTCGTCTCTACTTTTCTCACCAAACTTTCTGTGAAGATTCCCCATTTCCAATAGCCTTAGACCTGGTGTAACGAAACTCTGTGCCTTTCACCTTGCATACAGAGATTAAACATAGGAAGTAAATGTATAATCAGGAGATCCAGTCCAGTGAATATTTCCCCGGAGACTGTTATAAAGCAAAAAAACCTTAGAGCTGGTACTGATTATTAGGCTTGGTTCTTCCAGTCCTAGCCTGTCTTGTTGCAAAACCACTGAAAAGTAGAAAGCATGCTAATGAACAGTGTGCTTATATAGGTCAACCAAGCTTTTAAGTATTAGAAAATTAAAAAGAAAATGGATCTAAGGGTTCACTGCTAAGGAACAGCATAAAGGAATGACAAAACACACGGGAATAAAATCAGGATGGCAGAGGTTCACAGTGAGTTTGAGAGACACAAAAAAGCAAGTTAGAAAGGTAGGGCAGATACATCAGAATCCAGGCAAAAGAAGTTTCTCCACTACCTCACACAGAAAGTGAACAAAGACTGGATGCTACAGATAAACTGAAATATTCACTGCCTCTGCCGTGTCAAAATTCACAGAAAAGAGCACAGGGAACAGAAGGATTAAGCTACACGGTTACGTTGGACAGTTATACAATTAATTGAAATACACGATTTACCATGTACTTCCATGTCTGGATTTCCATGATTTCATTTTATAAATTTCAAATAGGATTATCATAATTATGTTAATTATTCAGCAAAACCAGTAGTTTCAACTTCAAACACTAATCTGTCTTTTCAAAATCAAATAGTAATGCCTTCCTATAAAAAAAGACAAGATTCAGTTGACATGAAAAGCATTGTCAGAGTATTGCTGGCTTCTCTAAATGACTTGAACTTCTGGACTCACTAAGAGCTGTGAAGTACCTTGCAGAACTTTGACATCTGTATCCAGATCTGAGTTTTATATACAGAAAAGTTTCAAATCACCAGTTAGACTGGGAATTGTGGGATAACATTTGAGGTACTTTTGGGTTTTGCCTTCTGTTCTGTGTATCTTAAAAATGACATTTCTAATTTTTTCCTTCACCATTTTAAAGGCAAGAATGACAAATAAATATATATAGACAAGCATTCTTGTATGGTAGACTAGAGTCTTAAGAGAAAGTAATGAATGTTATGAAATACAGCATTTTCTGAAGGACTGCCACTGCTGCGCACAGCTTGAAAAATGTAGGAATTTTCAATGGTCCTTTCAGTAATTAATGCCACTTACCAAAGTTTTATGGTAATATTAATGTTTCAGACATTTAACTTGGTTTTAATTTTTAGTCCCATAAAACATTTGCACATATTTTCCAAGCTAAAATAATAAAAGCCTAAAGCAAACACTGGGTTGTATCATATAACTGATAATGCATAGATGTGTTTAACAAGAATTTTAAGCAACTGGAGTTATTAATATACTTTTACTCCTGCTCTTTAGCTAGCTTAACACCAGAGTGAAAAGCAAGATTTTGAACCACTGATTCACAGTCGAAGGATTTGCTCTTAACATTTTGTTATGTTATGGTAGATCTGGAAATGGAAACCTTGCAAGCAAAATAATTTCGTATCGCTGTCAGGATCCTCATATACCTCTTTCCCACAGCTTTGATGGCATTGTTTTCAGTTAAAGGCATGCAATAAATATTTTGTGAAATATAGAACATTTCTGTGGTTTTATTAAGGATATTTAAAAATATACGGCTCACAGCATTTCCTGAAGGATTTAACATTGATTCTCTGTAATGAACAAGTAATGCTTATCACAAACCTGAAATGTATTACTGTAAATTTTCCATTGGTTATAAAACACCTTTTTTCCAGACACTTGCTTTAAAGCACTGTTGCAAAGAAATATGTCCTGGACCCTCTATTTGCTTATAGAAAGCTGGAAACTAGTACATTACTCTGGTCACCATTTTTAACCCTCAAAAGTAGTAGTTAAAAAAAAAAACCCACATCTGAACAGAAATAAAGTTGACCTTTCATTTCCATATAACCAACTAAGTTTAAAAAACCCCAAACAATTCAAAAATACGTTTTGGAAGAAAAAAGAAAAGAGAAAACCCACAGAAATTCTTGTTCTTCATATAGCAAACTAATTCCTCTAATTCCATAGAGATGAGTCTGATTTGTAGAGTCAAGTTAGGCCAGAGGGACCCTCCAGAGTTCATCGGATCCAACCCTTGGTCTGGCTAAGGCAGGTGCTCAGGACTTTGTCCAGTTAAGTCTCAATGTACAGAGTCTGCACAGACTAGGCTCTTTTTCCAGTGTTTGACCATCTTCCTGGCTAAAAATAAAATAAAATAAAATAAAATCCTAAAATCTAAGAAGAATTTCTGTTTTGCGACTTGTGTTCATTGTCTCTCATCCTTCCACTGTGCACCTCTAGGAGTCAGTACGTCATCACATTAGGTATTTTTAGACTTCTTTTATTAAGACTGAATAAACTTATTCCCTCCTTAGAGGTTACACACTTCACTACTAGTTTTACTTTTCTGTTAAACCCTGTTCTAAGTAATGAGAAATATAAACATTGCTTATATGAGCTTTTGTGAAAGAAGGAAGCAAAGGGAATCTTCAGCATCTGTAATTTGCATCTGATTAAAGCAGCCTTTTTCCTCGGATCCTGAACTTGGCTTATGTAACACTGCCTGTAGTTCAGAAGTCCTTAGGATGATAAAAGTTTCATGATCCTTGGTGCTCTGCATATCCACACCTGGAAGCCTACAACTCCAGATTTGATACTTTTTGAAAAATAAAACTGTGGTAGGAGACCTTTAACTAATTTATTGGTGGGAAAAAAACCCTAAAAATAACCCACAACAGCAAACGTGTAAAATAAAAATGCAGTTATAAGAAAAAGGTCACTCTCTACAGTCTTGAAAAAAACCAGCCACTGTGGCACTTCAAAATCTGGTGAGAAAAGCATGCTGCACATATTAAAATTGTGAACTTCCAGGTAAGAAACATAATTCTCTCCCAAGAGTTCCTATTGAGGAACTAATACTAATACGAAAAGCTAGAATTCTGCAGAAGTCAGGGTTGTGGTGCTGTCCTCTACTACAGGTGTTTCCCTGTGAAGTTGCTATGAGCCCAAGTGTTTTTTGCTATGCCATGCATAAGGTGTTTCTATTTCAGCCCATGTCTAGGTGAGACTTGCAAATCTCTTCTTTCGTATTTCCCTTTATTTTCTGCAGAATTAAAACTGTACAACACAACCGCAATCTTAGTGATTGCTTGTTGGCTACTTCATGTTCTTTTGCTAAGTGACAATGCAACATCCAATACACAAAGTTATTTATGGTTAGTTATTGAAAACAGAATTGCTTCATCAAGAAGTCTTTATATGAGTCTTTTTGTAGTGCCATAATGATAAAAATAAATACATTGTGGACATCCAGATGATAATTTTATTTACACTTTTCCTTTACAAATTGGAAATTTCACAGAGAAGTTGCATTGTGAACTGTTTTGTATGTTTTTAATGAGAAATATAATCTTCCTGGAATATACTTTCAGGTCCTTGGGTTCATGTGCCTATGACGAAAAGGCAAGTCCTGTGCAAATTAATGAAAGCTTTAAAAGAGATTTGGGAAAGACCTGTTGCAAAGAGGCAAAACGTCAGCAAAATCAATGCAGATAAGTTAATTTACAGCAGCAGAAGATATGGTCAGAATTATTTCCTACAAGATTTCCAGTAACTTTTAAAAGATCAAATTACTCTATTCTCCTGGAATTGTGTGGAAAATGTTGTGACATTTAGAGAAACTTGGAGAGATTTTTAATATTTTCTGGCTTTGAATAGGCTGTGAAGCTCATAAAAACACTCCCTCTGAGCCAAACATAGTAAATGTAGAAATACAAACGCATAGCTGATCTTCATTTTCTTCAGCCTCAATGAAAAATGTTTCAGCTCAACTGACTCTGAGTTCTGATTAATTTATTGAATACTCTTGAAAACATATTACACATATATATTCTTGAAGTATCTATTATATGCTATGCGTTTGAAGAAGAGATTGAAGAAGTTCAGGTTTACTAAATAATTAACCACTCAAAAAGGGACCTATGTACATGAGAGTTAAGGTTTCTCATTACCTTGGCCCCCAGTTTAAAAATCTTGCACTGAAATTCTAGGCTCACTAAAGCCAATGGGATTGTTGCCATTGTTTTCCATAGCTCTGGGATTTCAAACTTCCTTTGAATATATCTTGTAAAATATTCCATTAGAAACTATTTCTATCAGATTGAAATTCTACCTTATTTAATAGGATATGTCATTATTATATTATTCTTGGGCTTCAGACTGTCTTTGGAGTAAATTTTCAGAATTACCTTCCATTGCTCCTTGTTAGATGACATGACAATAACTGATTTTTCCCACTGGCTGCTCTCCATGCATTAAGTAAGTTGTGTTGCAATAGAGCAATTGGAAATAAAGCCCAGTGTTTTCCAAGAAACTAAGGGAAGCAGTATTCGGCCTTCCTTCAGAGTTCAGTAACACCTGAACACCTAATTCCTTTAGGCTTTTTTGACTACTTCACGCCTCCAGTTGATAAGAAATAAATTTTTTTGGCCTCTTTTATAATAAAATAGTCTATAAATCTGAGCATACCTTCCACTGCAAAGGACTTCTTCCCTTCTTGTTTTCGAAGTTCCTTAATTTCATCCACATGCCTCTCACCAGCATCTCTAGCCAGACTGAGGAGCACAACGTGTATCCATATGTATTTCTTGAAACAGATTGCAGAGCCTATCAATCAGGTTTTAAAACTCCATTGGCCATCAGCAGTTCTCTGCAATTGTTTGCTTATTTTTCTACTTTAACAAAATGCAGAGAAGCTCAAAACTGAGGTACAGTGTGTACAGTTTAACTCTTTCTCTCCTTTTTTTATTTCACACTGTTTTTAGGAGTCATTCCATAGCATCTGTAAGACAGAATCTTAGCCCTTGATTTCTGCAATTAGGTATTCCCTGAAGCACTCTAAATTCAGTAATGCTTGCATACATTTAAAGGTTAGAACGGTATTGTAATATCAGGGCCTTGTAGTCTGCTAGGTCTTTTCTATTTCTTTCCTGATCATATGTCTGTGTTGATAAAGCAACTTGCTCTCCACTGGAGCTACTTTCTGTCAAAAAGCACCGTTCCATCAAAATAAAACTGTTCTTTGAAAATGTTTCAATTCTGAATTTATTTTGTTCAAATAGAAAAATGTAGCAAGGGATGTGCTGCAGAAGATGCAGGTCTGAAGTCTGCTCCTCCTTGTCTTGATGTTCTTTTTTTTTTTTTTTTTTTTAAACCAGTGACAATATACGCTTGGGTGTAAAACCAGTATCAGGAGCAGGAACCCATATGTGGTCTGCTCCTCTTAACAAAGGGATCTAACCATTCAGTGGCAGAAGAGTCTTTTAACCTCTGGCCCCAGGATCCTTATGTCTGCAGCAGTTGCTGCAGTGGTCCAGCTTCAGTAAAGTGGTAAGAGAGGGCATGGGCTCTGCTGAGTGGTTTGGGCACTTGCCTGGGAAAAAGTAACTGTAGGTCTGGGTAACTTTAAGTGAATTTATATGGTCTGAATCTTGCTCTTTAAGCAATTTCAATAATCCTTTCTCATAAGAACTACGTCAACTTGGCTCTCAGATATTTAACTTAGCCATGCATAAAACTGAATAAAACCCTTCCTGTAGACAAAAATGTCTTTTAGTGGCAAAGAATTTTGCAAACTGACCAAAAAAAAAAAAAAGAAAGATAATCCTTCCTCTCCTGTAGCATTAGATTGTGCTGGAGTTGCTATTACATATCAATTTTCACAGGTCCAAGTAAGAAATACAAGAATTACCTTTGCTTTTGCTTTGTTCTATTTTGATACATTACTGAAAAATCTTAATAATCAATCTCCCAGATAAATATGGTTTGCTCCAGGTCAAAATTTTTTAAAAGAAAGCAATTTTATCTTTCATCTAGTGTGTCAAATATATATTTATCTTTCACACTGTAATCTATTAATCCATGGTTCTCATGCATTTTAGCATATAAAGAATTGTTAATGTATAATTTTTTTAGTGTATTTTTTTTCTAATTGAAACATTGTTACATCCTTAGGACAAAAAGTCTGATTAAAAGAAACATGTGGGATACATGGAGCAGATAATTAACCAGAGATTACTGAATAGAAATGTTATGGACCTCCAGTTCTAAGTTACTAAGAACATGTGTTTAGCAGAAATTTAAAAAACATTTCTATATTCTTGCTTATACTGGTCTGTGAACTATAGTCAACTGGTTGGATATCTTGGGATAATATTGATAGGCTGTACATTTTTGGCATGTCAGAATCTCATTTATCGTGACTTGAAATTGAATCAACCATGTCAAAGGGAACTAGATGCCTGTATCGTATTTCCCAAAGTTTAAGAGTGCAAACAATATTCTCTTTTCAAGCTTAATCAGTGTAGTCCTCCACTAAATGCCTCCTGGTTATTGAAACCCTTTTCCCCAAAACATACACTTTTATAAGAAACTTAGCAAGAGCAGATACTGACAGCAAAGATTTTAAAAGGATCTGAAAAAAAAAAGTGAATGCATAAACTCTAAAGAAAAATGATGCATAGGCAGTGGCCTGTGCTTTACACACTTCTGTTAGTTTTTGGTGTGTTTGTTTGGTATGGGTTTTTTTTTTAAGGGGAGAAAAAGGAGGCAGGGACACACATTCTGTCCCAAACCAAAAAAAAAAAAAAAAAAAAATGTAAACAGCTGATGCTGTCCAAAATAATCAGACGTTGCTGATTATCCTGTCCTCTCAAAATTCAGGAAAGAAGGAGGAATCAACTATTTTGTCTTTGCAGGCATTACTTCAATCCACCAAGATGTTAGAGAGATTAGAATTCAAGTAGTAAAACTCTGCAGGTTTTCTGTCAAGCCTAGCAATACTGATGCACATTGCAAGGAGCAATCCCTCCAAAGGCTTCCCTTAACAAGGAGGGAGGGCTCTTCTTGAGACAAAAAAGGTTGATCATGACCATATAACAGGGAAAATAATCTTGGGAAGGTACATTCTAAATACCAAGAAGTTCCATAGGAAACCCCCTGGGCATAGCTCATGGCTTTTGATGAGGCCAAGAATATAAAATGGACTATGATAGGATACTCCACTACTGAGGACAGTGGCACAGAGATGGACCAAAGCTACCTGGTTTTAGGGTCCTGATTTCAGTTTATCTTTAAATTAGAGACACATGACCTCTGTGTGAGTATCATACACTTCTAATAATCAAAATTTTGGGGAACCATCCTGTGAAAAAGCACAGGGAAATTAATCTTTTTTTCATTTTTTCTGTGACCACAGAACATAATATCCTAGTGTCAAGGCCTTATGTCAATGCCTTCTTTCAAAGCTGCCATCGGTTTCTATATCATCTGTATTTAAAGCAGGAATTTTGCAAACACCTGGAAAAATAAATCATGAAATTGTAAAAATAAAGTTTTGAAATGAAATAAAAAAGAGACTGACCTAAACTACAGTGAACTGTTTTTCCTTTCCCCACAAAAAATGTAAGTGTGATTGGGTTTTGAGCCTCCCAAAGCTCATACAATCCCTCTTTACTGTTAAATTCTTTCATGACTCAAAACTGCCCTAGTATCAGTTAAACCTGTTTGAACTCTACAGCCAACAAAGCCTCTGGTGGTCACTTGATTTCTACTCATGTGAGTAACTATACCAGATAATTACTCTGTTATTTTACTTCTACATCTTAAAAATATCTACATTATGTCAAACAGTGCTAAAATCAACTTCTTCTCTTTCTATGGATTTTGCTTTGCATGCTCAGTTTTGCCTTGAACTCCATCTCCATGTGCAGACAAGTAGTGAATTTCCAGTCCTTGGAGGGTGGTGTGACAGTGCACACTCATCAGATTTCAAACAATATGGAATGGTAAATGCAGGTGTCTCTGGGATAGCTGGCACCTGGGTTATATTTTTTCATCCCTAAATTTTAGTTGTGACTCACTTTCTTAATACAAGCAGTATGAATACATTGCTAGAAATGCCTGCTAGCACTGCCCACTCAGGGAATACTTAAATGAGTGAGGTTAAGTCTTAGAAAAATAGTTTGCAGGATTAAAATGCCTTTTCTGAGTGTTCCACTATCACAGTCCTGGAATACATAATGCTTGCCATAAAAATCAATCCAAGTTTTGTTTTGTTTGGTTTTGAAATTACTCTGTAGCTTTCCAGCTCATTAGAATTGCATATACTGTGAAGTTTTTTCCTCCATTCCTCTCTCCTAAATATATTTTCAAATGTAATTTTAAATTTCATAGCAGTAGAGAACAAAAAAAAAAATACATCACAGTCTTCACTCCAACTTTAAGAAAAATTCAAACAATTAAAAAAATAAAAGAAAGAAAAAGTCACATCCAATCTCAGGATCTTGCTGTCACAGTCCCACATGCTTAAATCTATGCAGCCAAAGTCATCTGCTTGTACTGATCATGGCTATTTCAGGGAATTACTCACATGTATAAAATCTTGGGAGGTGTCAATGACTCCAGGGCCAGGGCTGCTGTGTTTCATGGGTGAGGCGAAATGTGGTGGGCTTGTACAAATTCCGTCAGCATCAGAAATGCCACAATATTTCCAATTTCCAGATATCGTTCTTGAAGAAGGAACATAGGTTGCCTCTGACAAGGTGACACAAAGTAGATAGAGAGAGAACAGATTCATGTATAAGTAAACTGCAAAACATAAGGGTTTTGGATTTGTATCTACATATACATACATCAACAACTATATTTATGTACATAAAACCAAGTATATATGTATGTATAGACAGACATTGAGTTGTTATGCATTCGATATTTTTAAATGTGTAGTTTTGTACATACAAACACACAAAGATGTTTCTTATAGCATTGACAATCAGTAATGACGACGTAAAACTTGACCTTTTATTGTTTTTTACTTATTTCTTTGCTTTCTCCTACCACGTTTTTTTCTTTCTTTTTTTTTTTTTTTTCTCCTAAAGACCTTTTACTCAAATATAAGCTGTCTGCTAGTATCTAAACAGGATAGAGACATTTACAAGTAAGATGACCAATGTGCCAAATCAAATAATATTTATTTCACCAGGAGAGGGGAAAAGCTCAGAAGTAGAGATCTGTTTTTATATTTAGAATATATTCAAAATGTTTGAAGGGAAGCAAAGTAATCTCCCGCAGTTTTCTCTGAACAGAACACACTGTGTCACCAGTAACACTGCATCCAAAAGCAATAGTTTTACCTCGTGTATTCTTCCAGTTTTTCTCTTCCTTGAAACAGTTCATGGAGAAACCAGAATAGTTATAAATCAATGAGTTTGCAGTGCACACTCAGATCAGCTGCAGAGTGAGCAGCTTCCTCTGAGAGCACACAGTACATTGAGCATCTCTGAAAACCTAATTGCTTCCTTTGGTGCATCAGTAAGGGTTGAATTCCTTCCAAAACCAGTCTGCCATCACAGGGATGCTTTGGAGGATTTGACCCTAGCTGTATGGAATTGCAATAAAAACTTTTATAAAGCAGCAAACACTAGCAAAGCTTGTTCATTCATTTGTTGTCTCAGGATCACTGGCCAGCAATGTTAGTCCTTTGGTGTACACTTTCCATCTGAACTTTTTTAAACAAGAACACGCCCTGATATTTTTCAAAATATAAATTGTAAGAATATTTAATGCTTTGTCCTTAGATCTGTTCTTTCTAAAATTGCAACAAGACTGGAGAAGCCCCAGCAGCCGGGGGTCAGCCAGCATGGGCCCGGCCATGAGGGGGGCAGGAGGAGGGTCTGGGAGCTGCAGGTGCCAGCCTGGCCTCGGTGCCGGGGCAGCCATGGGGCAGATCG
>JAVJGJ010000057.1:68532764-68559196 GCA_035590215.1 Microhierax caerulescens | reverse complement strand
GACCCTTTGCTGGCTGAGGGCCACTGATTGTTAACAAACATGTTGAGCCTTTTTCCAGTGGGATGATATTTGTACTATGTCATTACCTGACCTAATCACACAGTAATGTATTTATTTTCTGAATTAAAAACCTGATTCTGCCTTTATGAAAACTATTTGTTTTCTAAATGAGTTTTCCTTCGGGATTAATCAAATCTCTATTAACATCTTGTGGTTCAGGTTGTATGAAAATCCACCTAAAACCTCCCCAAAACACTGTCAAGAAAGTAGCTAAAAAAGTACAAGTAACTACTTCTTTCTTATAACCTAATTCCTTTTCTTCTTACCAGAAATCCTCCAAAAAATGAAATAAACTTCTACAAAATTTTGAAATTTGAGTGCTCTTTTGAAGTAGAGAAATGGGTAATGCAAAACCCAGAAAAATAAGCTGAATTTAGTTGGATTTCTCCATATCTTTTTAATTGGTATTTATTTATACCGGAAAACCACTTCCCTTTTGAATACTTCCCTAACATTAAGGCCAGAAACTTTCATCAACATTTTACAAGCATGACTGAAGCTAAACAGCATACTTTTACCAGACAGGATCAACCCAGTTATAACTTCAAGGGGATAAGTTTATTGCAGCTGAATGTGATATTGTGATGAAAGGAAAAATAATTTGTATATTCTGCTCAGAGATGAATCAAAAAGGTGAGCTGGTTGGTGCTTGGGTTCAGAGCTGGATGTTCCCAAAGAATTTGGGGGATTGCTTGGTACTTTGGATATCTGTCATGGAATTCTTACCATCGATTTGGAGAAGATTGTTCTGTACAAAGTTATTTCTCTGCAAACTTTGAGCCATTTGGGTTGTGACTTTCATGTAAGAGCAAACATACATGGTCAAATTAAATGTTCATCTACCCAGTCTCTGGTCTCTGACATGTCGGGCAGTGGATATATTGAGGGGAACACAGTGTGAATGCAGCAAGGATATAGTGACACTTTGCAGTTATGGTTCTTCAGTTTCCAGCGATATATCCCAGCTTCCAGGACTTTGCCAGAAATTGTAACCTTGTGGTTTTCAGAACATTACAGAAACAAGTCCAAAATTTATAATGATTGAATCCAGCTTTTTTTTTCTTCCTTTTTTTTTTTTTTCCTTTTTGTAAATACATTTCACGATCACCCAAACTATTGGAAGTATGCACACAATTTTTTTATACTTGATCATGGAGAGCATACATATTTCTCTCCTGTAAGTTATCATATGTCACAGGAGTATACTTCCTTGCAAGTCTCTGTATTTTCACTTAACAACCTTAAGAAATTCAAATATGTAAAAAAAAAAAAAAAAAAAAAAAAGAATGTGTTGCTTGGAGCAGTGCCCACCTTAATGTAAGAAGGAATTATCAAAAATCTCACAGGAAAACTTATTCTTGTGAGATTTTTTTTCCCTCTACTTGTAATAAGGTTCAGTTACTTTGTACTTAGATATTTCATACTTACAGGACAAAGATTACTCTTAATTTAATATGAATTTCAGATTAGATTAGATTAAGATAAAAAGAAAAAATAAAAGGATCAAAGTTTATACTGAGGTACTATTCTACTATTATTCATGAAGAATAATAAATTATATACATAGATCCATTTATAAGTGTGGACAGGAGTCTGCTATGATGAAAAGGCATAGGTAGTATAGATGCATATATCAGGCATAGTTTAGTTTTTTTCTCATGTTGCTGTGCAGATTAATGTAGGACCTACTTTTGCAAGCAGATGGGGGTCAAAATTCCCTCCAGGACCCTGACCCTGATCATATGGAAGCTAAATCCCCAGAGTCCTCAGATCTCCCTCCAGATGCAGAGTACAGCTGGTCATATATACACGCATATGTATATAACACATATAAACATCCACTATTATTTTTCTTTTTATATCTTTGTATAATTTTACATTTTATATGTAATTAAGCTATAAAACAGACACACAAGAGGGACAACAGTCTTCATATATACATTTTCCAGTGGCTACATCGATCTTGTGAAAGAGATGGACCATGGCCATTTCTCTGGCCCTGTGAGGTGGGGGCACAGCGCAGCTCACATCTGTGTTCCCCTGAGAAACAAAGTCCTCTGAGCACTGGCTAAACATTGGCTAGAAGCGGGCTATGTGGCACAGACAAACCCGAGCTAGAGCCTGGGCTAACAGGCTGCACAGGTGAGTGAGTGGAAGTCCCCGAGCCCACGTACCACGATGGTACTTATGGGCTTTTCCAACAGGCAGTAGCAATCTAGACTCATGTGGTTCCTGATGATGTTATTAAAAAAAGCTGTAGGGGAAGAATCAGAAGTAATTCATCTAGTTATGTTATAACCAGTCCTACTGGAAGGCTTGGGTGTGCAAAGGCAGCAAGGCCATTATCTTAATTTATGCGGTTTAAGAAAGTAATTTCACAGCTAACCTTGGAAAATAGTGAAGACCTTGTCGTCACTTTGTTTTCTTTTAGTATGGGAGTGGGTGGCTATGTTTGTTGTGGAAAGCTTGTAAAAGTAAACAGTGCAATTATTTTAATCTCTTAATATGTTTGGAATTACAGCTCACGGCTGTTAAAAACACTCCAGTCACTGGGGTTTGCATAACACATATGCCATAGAGTCAGCAAATGTCTACCATATGAGCAACAAATGCAGAAAAATAAAATAAATTCAGAAGAAGACCTTTCCAACCCTGGATACCCAGGAGATAAGAGAAGCAAAAGTGACAGCTGTCTTCAGCAAGAGAAAATCTATTCAAATATTGTTTTTCAAAGGTTTCCTCTAAGTAAGGAAGATTTATTTTATCATGGGCATGCCAGAAATGCCATGGTGTTAGAAAAAATATTAGAAGAGTTATCTGAGACCCAAAACTCCACCATACCATGAGTCAGTTATTAAAAAAAATAATAAATGCATACTTCAATCCTCAGGCACGCAAAGGAAAGTAGAAACAGCTTTTGCAGTGTTTTCTCCTTTGTTCTAGAATGCATTCATTTTCTACATTAATCTACAAAGTAGACTAGAGCCAGAACATGACATCCGTATTCATATTGCATAATAATAATAACTTCCCTATGCATATTAGTGGGAGCACATCTGGATTAAAAAATGCCATTCAGAGGTAGTTAGGTATGTATTTTTACTAATTGTGATTAGAAAAGAACAATACTGTTGAGATACACACCACTGGTGCATTTTATTAATTTTTTTTTAAAAAGCCATAATATTACATTTGTTTATTATGTGGTATATGCAAAGATACTGAAGAATGAGAGCTTTTCTCTATGTCCTAGCTAGGATTTCTGCTGACTCCTTCAGTTTACTAGGCAGGATTCAGTAAGATATTACTTAGAAGAAAGGCATATGTTAAGACTAAAAGGATAAATTGGACATTACTTACAGAGTTAGTAATGAGATTAAATTTTTTTGAAGATAGTGGTTCTCCATGTGAATAAACTCACTTCCTAAAACACACTTAATGTACAAGAATAGAGAGTATCTTCAAACCAGAGGTATGGGATTGGACTCTGTCAAATGCCTCTTGCTGGCCTCTGAAGATATCAAAAACTTCCCATATCACTCCTTAGTCTACTCCTGATCTCATGGTCATCCATCTTGCACACATGCAGGCTATTGTTCAGTACGTACCTACTTGTTTATCCATTTTTATTGAAACTTTCTCTTTTATCTTTTCTAGAAACCAGCTTTGTGATTCAATAAAACAATAATAATAATAATAATAATAATAAAAAAAAAATCCTGGATCAATTTCTGAGCCTTAAAAAAATTTAAAAAAATCTACAAAAATGAAAAAAGTGAACACAAAAGAAAAGAAGCAGTCACCACTTTTGTAAAAAGTAATAAATAATTTCCCAGAAAGCACCCCACAAAACTTTTCAAAAGCTGGCAATATTTTTCCTCTATTGATGATTAGTGTGTTTAGAAAGCAACAAAGAATAAACTGAACATCACATCAAGCATTGAGCGAGTAGCCTCCAAGGGAGGCTAAAGACAGATCACCATCTATAAATTTAGAACACAGCAAGAGAATACAAATTCCAGAAAACAGTGTTGAAATACAGCATTAAACTCCTTTATAAATCATTTTTAGTAGGGCTCTTACAGGTGATTAAGCAGAGGGAAAAGCCATAACAATTTGAACTAGATTTGGGACTATATTTTACAATATATTATATAATTTCTTGGTCTACAAGAAAAATTTATCCTTGAAATTTATATTCCAAGTGAGAATAATATAGTCCGTAAGCGAAAGATAGCAGGAATAACTTGATAAATGGAAGCAAAGATATTGTTCTCCCTGAAGTTTAAGATAAAGTTTAAAAGAGTAAATAGGAACAGAAATGTCTTTTTTTTTTTTTCTTTAATCTAACACACCAAGAAACATAAATCACAAATGACCAAAAAGGATTGCATTGTATATGATACTTGTTTAAAATATTTGCTTGTTTAATTCGGCAGCATACAGCCTCAGTCTCTTGAAGTAGCATAGATTTAGTAAATCATTCCCAAGGAGAGAGAAGAAAAGCTGAAACTCAAAGTGGGGACCAAGCTAAGGAAAACATTTGACTGCAAGGAAGTTTTCTCAAAATAAGTGTTCATTTCATTTAAAATTGAACAATCAAAGTATTAGAGATGACCAGATATCCGTGGTTTTATACCTGCTTGCCCTGATAGAAACTGAACATGTGTTGGAAAGTTAGCTAGTTAGTTCTGTAGTGTCTTATTTGGGAAGAGAAAATATAAATACTAGAAGGAAAGATCTCTGTAATAATCAATTAGGTTATGTCTGTTGTCTGTTCTGAAGGATTTAAATATAATATGACAAGATCAAATTACAGAAGAAGAAGTCATCACTATCAGACACTAGAGAATATGAGCTTCTGTGTTTTGGCAATTCATTAAAAAGGAAAAAAAATTGAGATTGAGGAAAAACCAGTAAAGCTATTCAGAGATTATGATGGCTTTTCCTGAAGATGTGTTACATGTGTCTTGAATTTCAACTAACAAGGTTACTCTAATTTTAGCTCACTTCAGCCTAATGTTTTTAAATTAAATTTGGATTTATGTTTTGCATTAATGGCATTTATAGGAAACTGGAAAACAAAAATAACTTTCCTATCTGGAATGTCCTGTGTGAGCAAGCCATGAAGTGCTGCTGATCCAGTTGTGTTCTGTCTGGGCTAAGATTTGTCTGTGCAGGGACTGCCTAAGCAAAGACTCTTGCTTGTGAAGGGCTTCAGGAAGCATGAGTTGAGATGCACCAAATACATTTTCCACTGAAGCAGCTGGCAATGGTGTAGGGCTTTAAAAATTCACCCACTGAAAAAAATAGGAAGTGGAGTCGAACAGTGTAATAGGGCATAGGTTTGTGTCGTTGTCTGCTGACAGATGGGGGTCATGTGGGGCCAGGAGGAAAAGGAGGAATCCAAACATGTTGCAGTCCTGATGCAAATTTGGAGGCCAACTTCTGAAGACAGCTGAAGTCAACGGCAAGCCTTCCCGTGGTGTCAGTGGCCCCCAGATGCGTGTTTGAACCTTTGCAGGCCTAGCAAGACTGAACCAAAGCTCTTAAGATTCAGTTATCATTTGTTTGGCAAAAGCTGCTGTTAAATCCATTCAACAACTTAAATGAGACATTGTTAAAATTTCCTTGGCATGTAACTAGTATAGGGAAGCCGCTTTTTGAATTCACCCACAACTGTAATTCATAAGGATCACTTGTTAATGATACTCTTCACTATGAGGGCGGTGAGGCGCTGGCAGAGGCTGCCCAGAGCAGCTGTGGGTGCCCCATCCCTGGGGGTGCTCAAGGCCAGGTTGGACGGGGCTGGGAGCAGCCTGGGCTGGTGGAAGGTGTCCCTGCCCCTGGCGGGGGGGTGGAACTAGATGGTCTTCAAGGTCCCTTCCAACCCAAACCATCCTATGATTCACTGAGAGGTGAAAAGAGAGGAAATACAACTGGGGTTGAATATTTGAGAAGACAATTTTAGTCTTAAAAAAGGAAGGAGGTAAATTTGAAGGTTCAATGGCTTCTAAAGCATATGTATATATCCATATATATGAATATATATAGTAGGTGTATCTATACACATATATATCTACATCTACATATCTAAGATTATTAAAACATTTTTCCAAATCGTTACAAACTTCTTTTCTCTGAAAACAAACCATTAAGCACTCTGCAAGTGTGCCAGTTGCTGCTTTAAATTAAAAGAGAACCACTGACATTGTTTCCAGCCCGCCAAAATAAACCGACCCGGACTGCTTAAGATGTAGACCAATGGGACATATGTGTGTGATAACCCTATTCCAGAGTAAATCCAGCCACAATATTGAAGAGTAATTTGAATAATAAAAAAGTTTCATTAACTCTAAGTCAAAACACATTTTATGTCTGGAAGGGAATTTTGAGCTTTCTTCTTCCTGCCCCCTTCCTGTACTCTTCATTACAATATAACCAATTAGGAATAAGCTTCAACCAAACCTAGGATGCCAAGCAGCCCTGAACACCAAAGAAAATTTGGAATTGTGTATACCCACAGGCACTGGATGATTACACATTTCTGGCATAATTTTAACAAACCCAGTTAAAGTGTATTTTCACCGAAGGGTAAGTCTCACATGAGTGGAATGGCTTTTGCACTTGACTCAACTTTGATTAGTAGTAGCTTTCTGTGTGATCTCCCACCCTTTCCTACTTGCAAAGTGATGTGCTATATCTTTAATCTCCTGTGTAATGGTTTATGCTACAACATTTAATTCACATTTGCAGTTAGCCAGAATGCTACGGTCAGCAATCACGATTCAGCTGGAAAGCAACAATGCATTAAGCTGTGATAAATTAATCACTTGGAAACTTGTGAACATGTCCTAAGGAACTCATGGCTGCCCCTTAGCATAGTATTTTTTCCACTCTATCATTTTAATGGGTTTAGCCTCTCAGCACTACTATGACAAAATCAAAATATCTTTTTTTTTTTTTTTTTTTTTTTTTTTTTTTTTTTTTTTTTTTTTTTTTAGTAAGGAAAGTTGAGGCACAGAGAGGGATGGTTACTTAGGGTGTATGTCTGAAAAGGAAATTGAGGCTGAATCCTCTCAATCTGAGGTGAAATCATTAACTACGGACAATCATTCCTCTCACGGTGTTTTCAGTCACCAGTTTTTAGGCATTTAGGAGGGTAAGGCGGGAGAGGAATTGTATTACCATTAGGAATGAAGAAGACCAGTTCAGATAAAATAAGAATTGGCTGAGATCTTTCCTCAAACCTCAAAGTCCTTCTGAAGTTTGAAAAAGTTAGAGCACTCCTTTTATTTTCTTCATCTTCTTCAATGGCCCTTCCTGATCCTGGCAAGGAACAGTGAAAACACTATGTGAAAAGCTGTGGTTCGGATACATTTTGCCAAGAGTACAGTCCTATGGTGCTTTTGTGGTGGTTTTGGGTTTTTTTAAAGATTATTTTTATTACGTTTCTATAAACAGAAAAGGCAATACCAGCAAAGTACACTCAGATAGAACAGATATCTGAGCATCAGGCCTAAAGAATGCTGTGGTATATGGACTAGATACAGAGCTCCCTGGGCCCCTGATCTGCAGTTAAGCCCTTTGGGTGGACACTGGCATTACATAATGACTTCAGGAAGGCTCTAGGGACCCCATACTTCTGAGTGACACCATGTACTTAAAACCTTGCACGATGGTTGTCAACCATATGGAAAAACATGTAGGCTGGAAAGAAAGGAGGTCCAAATTCATTACCAACAAAATCTTTCGATTTTACTGTTGTTCTTTTGAACATAAACTCTGACAGTCATACAAACATTAAACCCACTTCTGAGATGTCTGGATCAATCATATGTTGATTTTTCAGATTATTTTTCAGATTATTTGCAAAATATTTTTAGAACACATACATGCAAGCACATCCATATAAACTTCCTAAATTGTCATGACAATTAAGTTCAGGTTTTTGCAATCAACTGTACTCTTTTTATTACTTTGAGGTTTTAAAAAAAGTCATTCATGTGCTTTTTTAAAACAGTGAGGTTTAGGGTTTATTTCACAGGTGCTGTTTTTACCTAGTAAGTCCACCTTTTAGTATCTATATATGATAATGACAAGTAAAGGTTTGCAATTGAAAGATCCTGGCAGGTTTTTGGTCTAGATAAATGAGTTACTGCTATCAGCCCACCATCTAGAAACCTCGGCAATTCAATTGGCACTAATTGAAATGGTAATTGATAATGTCAGCTCAAAGACCACAAAACAAATGAGCCTTAAATCTGAACTGTTCCCTTATCTCCAGAATTTAGATTTATATCCTGGAAATGCTTATTGACACAGAAATGCATTCCTTGGCAGCTCCATTGGAAAAATTACTGGAAGTGTATCAAATAAAACTGGAAGAAGTATAAAACTGGAAGAATTTGTGAATATACTGTAAGGTATAACTCTGCCCTGGTAGGAAGGAAAGCAAAATGTCCAGATGCTATCTGTTATTGCAAGACAGGTTTTGTTTTCCCTAACTTTAGATGTTTACAACATAAGCTGCTGCTTCTAAGCTAAAGTTTCTATTTAGGTGTCTAGTAATTGGCACTTAGTGCCATTTTTAATGACCCATGAAATCCTGTCTGGTGTCCAGCTGCTGCTCCAGAAGGTCATGGATTTTCTGTGAATCTGATGTCATTTTTACCAGATACACATGAACATTTGGGATGCCATGGAGCATCTCAAATACCAGTAGCTACCAATGTTGAGGCAAATAAATTATGCTCATGGTGTCTAGACATTTTAGGGGAGCAAAGATCATTATTCAAGAAACTAGTCTCCCAGCTTCTGGCTGTAATGGTGAGGGGTTGCCCACATGTAGTTAAGCAATGCCATTTGAGGTACCATAGGATACCTGGCTTGGCCTCCAGCTGCCTAGAAGCCCACAGGGCTCCTATAAGTGATGTCCCTTGGCAAATATCACAGACAGCCCAGGGCACTCAAGTGGCACAGGATACCTCTACGTGGACAGCTGAAATAAGCCCATATATCTCTGAATTTGGAGTTACAGCTCACCTTTAATGTTAGGTGAAGTGAATCCTGTCATTTGTGTCCTTACTTGGGTGTACCTTCTGGATGTATTCTGTGATTCAGTATGAGGAATCCAGGCAAAAGACAGGACATCAATTTTCCATACTGTGGGTACAGCACTCCCAATCAGCTTTGAAAATGAGGATGTAGAAATGACTATACTAGTATATGGGGCTCTAACCTTAACCTCTACAGAGGTTATTTGAGTAGCTGACTTGGTTAGATTATTTACATAAATCTGTCTTTGGAATATCCATCCTGAGCTACCATGGTAAACTTAAGCACTCAGACAAAACAAATAAATAAATAAAGACACAGAGAATTTCACGTCAAATTTTCAGCTAAAGGAAATTCAGCACAGCTATGTACCTGGCTAAGAATTGGCCTTTTTCATGGAAAACTGTCTAGCAGAAAATCCATTTGCACAATTACTGAGGGGATGTATGTACACATGACACCTGGTGTGTTTCAGAATGAAGCCGTAGGAAAACTGACTTTCCTAAACTTGTAATTTATTGATGCTGTTATGCAGAAAGTTGCTTAATCATCTGACTATCTTTCATCATTACTGTGAAAGGGAATAGTCCTACAATCCCGTAAGGGCTTAAATATCTTATTCCAGTTTGTCAGAAAACTACTTTGGCTGATGTATTAAGCTGCTCTGCCTGGCTGGAAAATGCTCTGCACTTTCATGCCCTATGTCATTTCAACAATTCTGTTCATTTTGCTCATTAATGAGAATGTTTTCTGAGCAGCTTAGATACAATCAAAACTTTATGATCTCCCCACCTTCAAGGTCTGGCAGAGCATAAAGCACAGGCCAATATAACTGATCAGCCAGAGCGTAGATTATCTGTGATAGATAGATAGTGTCATGCTGCTGTTGCAAAACAATTCCCTGCATGTGTGAGTGGCAGGAGGGAATGCGTTCAAGAAATAAACTTGCAGAGAAAATAGGATATATTTGTAAACACAGAATGCTCATCTAGGGGTTGCACAACCTATTCACTTCTTATGAATGCCACTTGAAAATGTACTAATATACACAAAATAAACTTTTAAATGAGGATTGATTGATAAGATTACAACACATTTCCTAAGTGAGTCCAGCTTCAGAGACTATCAAAGGTCAAAAAAGGTGTCAATCTATGAATGAACAAAAAATGCATGTTAAAATTTTTCAAGATAGCAGCAACTTCAGACACCTTGATTCATTGCTCTCATAAGCAGTGAACAGTTCTATATTTCCCATGTAATAATGGATAAGGTTTTTCTGGTGGTTATAAACTACAAGTACACAGTGTTACTTTTGTATTTTATAATGATCAAAAACACACAAAAGGAGTCTAAACTTAAGCAATGCCATATGAAAATAAATAAGAGTATAGTGTATATGCATATAGTTCCTTCTCCGGAGTGATTAAGCAACTTAATGAATGACAATGAAAAGACAAAACACTGTAGTAAATACAACCCCACTGACCATCTAATCTGTACTTGTCCAGAGCCATATTTAGCATGTGAGGTCTCCATCCTCACACTGCGTGCATTACTTCTGCTTCACACTAAAGCAGCTCCATTGCTTTCACTAAATGGAGCATGTCATTTTCTCAAATAAGTGCCTGACAGTAAAAAACCAAGCATATATGGAACTAGCATGAGGAAAACAGCTTCCTATTCTGATTTGTGCCTTTGATTTCACAAGCCCTATTTCTGTCAATAGTCATGTTTAGAGCACATCCATTTCAATTCCCCAAAGCACTGCATTTATATAAGTGAACAAACTCCCATTACCGAAGTAGAGTCTTGGCTTGGTTCCATGATTTGGCTGACGTTAACACACTTGACCATGCCTCTCAAGCAAGTACAGCAGGTAAATTGTGTTGGGGCTGAGAAACCAGGATCCATGGGCCCACATTTCAGGCTTAGGCAGCAAAGCTGGAAATGTGATTTTTTGGCTGTCAATCCAAGTTCTTTGGGACCTGACTATACTTGAGGTTTCTCTCCTGGAGCTGTAACACAGAATCCAGCCTCTCTCCAAGTTTCAAGAAATGCCAGGATTCAGGTAGCCTGGAATGCCAGAGTTCCTACAAGGATTGAGTGTTACAAGAAGTCACCAGAGGCTTCACTGGCATGGTCCTGAGTTCTCATGCCCCAGCTTTCAACACTAGGATTCTCTTTTGCATACTAAAGTTCCTGCCTAGGACATTTGCCTGGATTTCCTTTTTATGAAAAGCCTAGGCACAAACAAGAAGTTGCTACAATATCTGAGTTTCTGGGAGATTGGCACATTTTCTGTGTTCAGTCTAAATTGCAAATCCAAAATTTTCTGATGGGTCAAATAGGGTCAAAGGGTTTGGGGATTTAATAGTCTATATATATATTTATTAAAAAAAAAAAAGTTTTCTTAGTTCTAGTTATAAAACTATTTTGCCATGACTACATAGTTTTCATTGTAGACCTTGATTCTATCAGCATCACAGTTTGTTACTAATTGACAGATCATGCTATAACTGTTATTTCCTGCTAGCAATTAGGAATTTTGAATGTATGCCTATCTCTTTGTGTCCAAACAAGTTTAATCAACCTCAGAAGCATTTTTACCAGATATATGGGGAGGGAATCTATTCAGTTTGAGTGTCAGAGGAGACAGTCTTAAACAGATTCCTCAAATTAATTGAATGTTTGTAGCAGCCTTCACATTCCACAGTGGGTTCCTCCAAAAGATGGCCCTTTCTTCACTCCTGAGGAACACAGATGTGAATTACATTGATATGGAAGTAGCTGAGATTCCTCCATGCATTTGAGAAAGTTGAATTGGAAGTGTGATCCATCTCTTCTCTGATCTCACAGAACGTAGAAACATCAATATGAGGAGTAATGAATAGAAATCGTGGTATCTCACTGAAAACAGTCCAGATTGAATAAAACTCATCTCTGCATCTTTACCTAGTCTCTTCTGGGATGGAATTGCTGTGTTTGCATCACGGATGCATAAGAAAGGCATGCAGATAAATGGCCATACTTTAATGGTTGTATGAAGTGTATGCAAAATAAAAATAAAATTGCTGTTCCTGCTAATCCTTCATTTAACTGAAGTTAACTGAAGCATGGAAACAGGGTTAGGAGAGGGGTACACAGCAGAAAATAAAATATGTCAATATATATGTATTTAAATGTAGGAAAGGGTAGAAACATATAGTTAATAAAGACAATGTGACATTCCTCTCTTTTCAGTTCAAAGTAAATAAAACAACCCTGCTTTCTTTCCAACAAATCAATCAAACTGTACCACAAGTACAGTGACACCGTATTGTTTCTTATGGCTTTCAGAATGAATGTGAAGTTATGTGTGTTTTGCTTGGCACAACTGAATCTTCCCCTTGAATCCCACCAACCAGGTCCCAAGCCTTATCTTTCTCTGCCAGAATTCCCTACAAATCATTATTTTTCAGTTGAAGGGTCTCTCTGAAATCTTTCCTGCATGTCTTATTCCAGGCATCTAGAGGGATGTTGTGCGTTTTTGGAGCATGAGGAAGTGCTGTCTGTTTTCAGCTCCATTGCTGTCTACACCCAGCAGCCACCAGCATTTTTAAAGAAAAGTTGGAATATTTCCTTCAAAATCCTTCTCTAGCTGAGTTTAAAATACATAAAAAGATATGTCAGTGTATCACCTAAAGTGTACAAGACTTAATATTAACAGATCATATACCATCCTGAATTAAGGAGACCTCTATTAGGATCTCCCCCACTGCAGCCTTCTGGTAGAAAGAGGAGAGCCAGGAGCTGCAGTGATGGGCTGGGGCCATGATCTCACCAAGGGGTACAGTCCCACAGTGCCCTAACAAGAAGAGCAGGGTAGGTCAGAGGATGATAAACAGTGTCAGCAAGTAGTCCAGTGATCATCAGGGAAGTCTACTGTGATAAGACAGACCACAGGTCAAACTAGGAAGTTGAGGCAGCAAAGCAAGGTCAGGATCACCAAGGGAGGCATGGGAATGTCCATAGTGAAGCCCAGGCAAAGACAAGACCAAGGACATGGCTGAAGTGCAGCTCTTGGGGTAAGGAAGCAACAGGGGAGGCTTCTCACTCTTTTCTCATGCACTTTGTTGTGTTTATGAAAGTTTGATCCAAGGTTATGTGGCTTTACCATATCAGAGCTGATATTGAACAGAGGCAGCTAAACCCCTAGGAGGGAGGAAAGGGGTTGCTGACCCTGCTGATGCACTTGACATTTTGACACCTTCTTGATCACCGTGTTGTTTACTTATCTTTCAAAATGTCCTACTCAGAATGCCCCCAGAATAGACACTGGTTGGCAAAAGCCAACATCTTCCTCACGGGGATAGGTGAGTGTCAGTCCTACACAGCTCAGTGGCCATGGATCAGCTCTGCAAGCTGTGTTGCAGGCTCTTCTGGATCTTTTCACATCTCTGCTGTGATGAAACAGAGAAACTGAGATCCAGTTCTGCAAGTCATGCTCAGACAACTTAATATGGCACTTAGGATAGGCTCCAGCATCTATTGTTCTATTGAAGCACAACACTCAAGACATGCAGAATCTTTTTATTTCCAGGGGTGTCGGATCTTATACAGTTAGAGGAGAAAGGCAGGATCTGTTACCGAACTGCTTATCATAAGTGATCTATTTACTAATCATTTGTGACTGTTGGACTTCTATGCCATTGCAGGTTCTTACCTCTGTTTTAACCTCTGTTTTTACCTCTGTTTAACAGGCTATTTAGATGGATCCTTGTGGAAACAACCAGTGGAATTCATTGCTGTAAATGTTTATGTATAAATATCATTATTCAGAAACTAAGACAATTATCATATGAATGGGAAGCAGAGGCCAATCTGGATCCATAAAACCTCTTCCAATGTCAACATTTGTGTGCTCTAATCAACATTCAGGCAAATGAAATGAGATCTATTCAGTGATTACTCACTTAGAATTCTGTCCTTTTTACTTTTTGTCCAATTCAGTAGTAAATATAAGTTTACTCCATCAGTATTGCTTTTATGCATTGTGGTCATGCTCCTGCTTTCTCTTCTTGGCTTCAACTACTTGGCTGTAGACACAAACAATATAGAAGGGGACTTGTGAATGTAATTGGTCTGACACATGTATGTTACAATAAAATAATACTAAAGATTAAGGAAAAGGTCTGTTCACAGTAACGAAAGCTAAGTGTTGAATTTCTGCAGTAGAGTTTGTGAGATCGTGAGTTCTGGCAGAGAAATTCTTGGGATTTTGTGGGTTTTCTTTAAAATTTAGTACAGCAGCAGTGGATGTAGTTGCTTCACTTGCCTGAGTCCCATAGTGCTTTAAAATGTTATTTGGTGTCACAATATGTTTATTTCAGCTACATTAATTGCATGCAAACATTTCTTTTTGGTCACATTGGAAAAATAAGATTGCTGGGAGTCTTCTTTATGCTCATTTCTTCTTCCAATTTCTTGCTTGCTTGAGGCAAAAGATTTTCCGAGAACCTCATCTGTGATTAAAGATGCAATAATTCTTCCCAGAAAAAGCAACACCATCCAACAGTATCACATTCCTACTTCTTAATTAAGGTTCTGTACTTTTGTTATTCATTGACAGTAACCAACATACTCATACTTCTGCATAATTACACCACAGGTTATTTAGAGTCTGTGCATATATATGTGTTTGCCATTTGAAACTTACATCCATCCAAGTCTGACAAGTCATTTCAGTGAAACAAAACTAGACTTGAAAAATGCCTTAAAAACATACTAACTTATGGAATTACTAAAATTGACCATTTTAGGGAAACTGGATTTATGGAGACCGTCATCTTTCCACACTGATTACAGAACACAAACTTTCATAATATAAATTTGGGAAATGTACAGTAACAATTGAGATACAAATTATTGTTAAGACAGTGTTGAAATTCTGCTTCTAATATTACTTTATATGAATTGGGGTTAGTCAGAATAGTGTAATCTTGGAATGTCACACTGGGATTTAACATAACTTTTTAACAGAAAACTTTCCACAATAAACAACAACAAGCAAAAACGTGACTGTAGTGACTGTGGCCTAGAGTTCATGACAGAATTTATAGTGATGCCTACTTCAAAATGTCCTGTACATCCACATCTGTCAGGGCACACCTTTACCAAAAAGCTCTAGAGGCTCTTAAGACCAGGAGCTTGCTGCCATTTAAACATTTAACTGAGACATTTCAAAAAAGGGATATGGTCATTATAGGCTCTTCATAAGAGTTAATGAGAACAAAGAGACCTGCAGAGGGAGAACTGGCTGTTAAGTGGATCAGAAAACCCCTGGCATATACATGGAGTTGAAACACCCTCTGAAATAACTTTCTATTGCCTATTGACTGGAACCTGAAGTGGAGAGGTGGGAATCCAGCCTCCAGAGCACCACTTCACCTAATCAGACATCTTCTCCAGCTTAAACATTTCAGTGACTGCCAATTCAGAATTGTGTTTATGCTCTCTGACAAGCAGGCAGCTTGGATTCTACTGTCCCCTCAGCCTGGAAAATTACAACCCATTTCTCCAAAAAGTGACCTAATAGCCTATAACTATTAACTATAACTAAGCAAGAAGTGTACTCCTATCTACTCCTGCTGCTGAGAATGTATCACTGTGCAAAGACTAGTACCAGTGGGGAAAAAAAAAAAAGAAGAGAAAAATAAAAGAAGACTGATTTTAGCTTAGCTATAACAGCATCAGCTTGGATTGGGCTGGAGACAATGCCTTAAAGTTAAATTCAGGAGTTTCAGGAATCTCACTGCCGCACAAGTGCTGATCTTTTACACCCATTTCCTTATGGGTCTGGCACTTATATACCCAGTGGGGACTAGATATACACGTAGTACAGGAAACATTGGGAAAAATCATCACCGAGGTCCTGCTGCACAAAGGACAGTGCTGAATAAAAGCTATGGGGAATATCTTCAGAGGTATCTTGTAGGTTTATCGTGTATAGTATTTATATCTTAGGTGTCTAGTACAGCCAGTGAGTCTTCCAATTAATCTTCTTTGTGTTCATATGTTATTCCCTTGCTTTAAGAAAAAATAAGCTTAATTTTTTCAATTTTATAGGAGTCTTTTATTATTAAAATTTCAGCAACATTTATAGAAAGGAGAAACATGACAGATAAATTTCAGCAGCACTGGGTGAGGTCCCACTGCCAAATTACAGGGAAATGTGAGAAGTAAAAAAAAAAACCCAAACCAACCCCAAAAACAACAGAAGGGAAGATTTTTTTTTTTTTTTTGAGGACTACCTACAGAACATTTCATTCAGAGCAGAACCTTCAGATGTAACTAGTTATAATCTTCCTGTAAAAAACAGGAACCGGACAGATTTCACTTTAGGAACTTTCCAGGTTATGCCAGCTGCTATTAGCTATCCCTACAAAACAGCTAAGGAATGCTAAAGCAAAACCTTAAGTATGATCCTAATAATTAATCTCATTTTCTGAGATTTATGAATTGTTGCTCTGTCATTGAATTCAGAGTTTATAAGTAAACGTATCTTTCTTAATTTCAATACATTTTTTTGATAAAGATGATTCTGAATAATGCTGCAGCTTCTAAGACATCTCTGTCCTTCAGGGCAATGATTTTTAAGAGCAGGAAACTGAAACACGTTCAGAGTAATCTGAGCATTTGCACAGATTCCCCAGGGTTTCTAAGAAGTATCTTGATTGAGCTGAATCAACTACCCTGACTGCTGGCAATTCATGTATCTAAAGAGAAGACTGTAAGGTAGTAGCTAATATTAGCCAAGAAAGCTCTGTGGCATCCTCATGTTTGAACCATGAGTCCCCCAAGAGAGTTCATAACATCTGCCTAGAACTCTAACAAGGTTAACTCTACCAAATGCTCTGTCAGCTTTTGTAAAATGAATCACGGCATAACGGTAAAGTAAGTATTCCTCTTCCACAGCTTTATGTACAGAGCACAGAGTTCAGCTATAAATCTATCATCTATTTCCAGATACTTAACATTTATTTTTCCTTTCAAGATTTATAATAATAATAAAGTGTAGCTTACTCTGCTGTTATTCCATGGCATCCTAGTGACGTGAAACACAAGCAAGCAAACAAGGTTTTATTGTCTGAATCTAGATGTCTAACATCCCTTTAAACATCTCTGTCTTCATATATTTCTTTCTGGTTGTATAAACCCATCTAGAAAAATTGTTTCTGTAATGAGACTAAAGCGTAAAACTCAACAGAAAACATACTTTAATCAGAGTAAAATAAAACTCATGTCTGATTATGCTGTCTTCCTAAAAATCATTGCTGTGATATGCTCTGGGGAATCCCTGCAAGCTTTTTCAGTCCATGTGAATGTAAGCTGTTGAAGTTAGAATAATAAACAGTTAATTAACCGGTCCTTCCACATGGTAGCTAGTGGATACTGAAATAATATGGAATTCTCACATGTCATATTATCAACTTTACTGCTTTTTGGAAGTTTTGATTTTTGTTTTTTGTTTTTAAAAGAGAGCATTGTGAATATTTTGAAAACAAATGCAGTAAGACAGAAGCACAGATGTTTTATGGACAGTTTATTGTCTCTAGTATTTAATTTATGCTTGGCTTACAGAATTACCCAGTAACTGTTTGCCCTGAAGATTTTTTAGATTAATAAGGAATCTCTAAAAAGAATTTAGAAGTATGTTCATAACAGTATAAATTCTTTTCAAGATGCAATTCCTATCAAATTTCCACTAGGACAGTTTTTGAAGACAAAAGACTTAAAAAAGCAAGTTTTTAATGGATTCTAAACACTATTAGAATCAGAGGCATTCTGTTTTTAAGCTACATTGAGACTCGGATTGAGCTCATCATGCTTCAGCACTAAAATTTATGCATGCAGTCTCAGTCAGTAGGGCAGGCCCATTCCATAGCTCAGAATAACAAATGGAGACCTCCACCAGGACACTCATCTCATGTATTCTCAACGCCTCTCTTCAAAGAGAGGTCAAATCATCTTCTAGAAGTGCCTGTATCTTTGGACTGGTGAAAAAGGAAGCTTCAGTGATTTAGTCCAGATATCTATTTTAAGCTGCAAAAGTACTGCCAAAATGAATCCCACCCTGAATGAGTAAAGAAAGATTTCTAAACATCCTGGCGTGCTTCTGTTCAGGAGTTTGAATATCATACGTATCAAATAGATATACCTGTACACTTTCTGGACTTCAAAACAGAGACATTAAAGTGCCCATTTCTAGGGATAACACAGGATGTATGCTCATATCTTTGGGATACTATTCTAAAAATTAAATCCCTCACACAGGTATGAGGTGCACTTACCTTAAATATTTCAGTAATCTCAGTGTAGTCAAAATTAAATGCAACTTCATATTTAGGCTCACAGAACCACAGAACTGTCAAATTGGAAGTGACTTCTGGAGACCCCTTACTCAAAGCAGGGTAAACTAGGTTGTTCAAGGTTATGTCCAGTCCAATATTGAATATGTCCAATAATGCAGACTGTATAGCCTCTGTGGGCAACCTTAAATATCTGTTGTTTAGTTTCACATGTTCCTTAATCTTATTATCCTAATGCTATTTTGTAGGAATAACTACTTCTTTAGCAATTCTATTCAGAGAAACAGTTGCAGCTACTGCAGAAGTATCAAAGTTAATTTTAAACTTTCTACTTTAGGTTTTGGTAACAATGCAATAGCGTCAGAAAAGGTGCTGTTGGAATGAAATAATTTCAGTTTTGCTTGATTTCTGCAGTCCTGACCACTTCTGTGCTAGAGAAGCAAGGTTCATTAATACAGTAGGCACTGATGAAGTATTAAAAATATTTCCATACTAACAGCATTCAGACACTAGTGGAAATGCATCTAAAATTGTAAAGTGTTTTGAAAGTTAAATCGTGCATATGCTGCTTTTTTATAGGCATGTGGGTTTTTTTGAGGAAAGCACACTACATTGGTGAATGCACTGAGCCCCCAGATGAAAGATGTTAGAGGAAATCCGTCAATCCTTGGTCTGCATATTCATGGTCTCTAATAAACTGTAATCTCGTCCTCAGCATGACTCTCCTCCCGTGAGGAGTCTCCAGCTATTCCAAATCTGATGCACTCTCCTGTGAGCTCTGTACACAGCACTTAGCTGATTGCTGTCAATTGACTGTGCTGCTGAGTTCCCCTGAAATTTCTCCAGCAGCAGTGGCCAGACAATTGTCTTCTTTATACGATCGTGTGTAGAGAGGACAAGCTGTCCTAAAAAGAAAAAGTAAAAATGACTTATCAAAAAAGAAAAACAAAAAAGGTGGTGCATTAAAAATATGAGGAGAGAAAAAGCAAAATTAATTTAATAGAGTGGTAACAGGCATTCACATGTTGTCTAGTAAAACTGAGCTCCCTTTGTAGTCAGTGGAGAGAATTAGGCATTTCTAAAGTTCAGTTTACTCTAAAGCAAATACCTGGAACAGGTTAGGTAAATCGTGTTACAAAAGCGCTTATGTCTCCCCGCGGACTGTAAATGGAGCCCAGCGTGACTAGCTCAGCTGTTGACACATATAATGTAAATGCTTAGAGTTAGGTGAGACAAATCCCACCCTAACAGTCTGCAAGAAGATGTCTTTTCCAATCCTCATTTTCTTTCTGTCTCTTTCTGAGACAAGATGGAATTTCTGAGAAAACTGGGTTGTTGGTTTGGTTGGGTTTTTTTCCTTTTTGCAGGCTTTTGGATGCATTGTCATAGGAAAGGAAGCTACAATTGCCACAAAAAACCTTCGGGCTTATAAAAAGCCTAGGAATGTTTAGGCTTCAAAATGTCCTTAACAGCGTCAACAACAACGGTTTCCTTTGGTTTCCTAGGATTAAAAGGAGAATTACTTTAATTTTGTCATGCAGACCTAGAACCAGATTGTTGGTTTAATCCTCTCAATTATCTGTATTGACTTTTACAGAGAGAAATAACTAGCAAACTGTGCTGTACTGTGGATCATATTCCCTGCCATTAACTCCCATTACTTGAACAGAGGGAAACTATACGTGGAGATAAAGCCCATGCTGTGTAACCACTGTGCAGAGCGAACCATGAGCAATGGAACTGCCGAAGGGAACCTTTATCCCAGCCTCACCGCACAGAAACAGTGCCAGGGCAATGAGCCCAGAGCTACCCTCATTTACATGGTGGGAGAACAAAACTAGCTTTGGTTCAAAGACTATAGGCTTCCCAGGTTCTCTGAGTGAGGGAAAGGCTTATCTAAAGGGCAGAAGAGAGTTAACATTAAGCTGGCTTTTGGAGGATTCCGATTTTCCCTGTTAAGTCATCCTGGGACTAGTGTTCTTCAATAAATTTAGCTTTTGTGAAGATATGTAGTGTCCTACTTCGAGGTCTGAAGATGTATTTCCTTTTTTCAAGGTCAATTAAGTCTAATGAAACAAGCAAGAAAGAAAAGCTATGTGCAGAAAAGGATGCATGTGGTGTTGCTGCTACTTGTGAACAAAGGGGTAGGTGAGTAATAAAGCTGTAATCCAGTAATGATGCTGAAACATGGCAAATCACTGGCTAGTTCTCCCTCAATGAGGTTATTTCATAAGGTAGATTGACTTTATTAAGAATAGAAAGTAACATTATATTTTTCTCTTTAACTTTGTAAGTGCTCATGTTAAAGTCTTTCAAATTCTGTTCTTCCAAATCCGCTTCCTGAAAACTACACAATACCATATATTCCATGTTAACAAGCCATCTGACCTCTTTAAAATAACGTGCCTATGTAGTCTAATAATATTAAAGAAAAGTTTTCAATTACAAGTGATAGACTGTTTTATACCTATACAGAGAGAGAATCCAGTCATTAGGGATGTGGGATATGGGGAAAGACACAAGGCTGTGTAGGTCTGGATTAGAAAACAGCTTCCCATTGCTTCTGTGTTTGGTGCTGTGGAATTTATTAGCTTTGTTCTTGTAAAGTCATAGGAAAGCTGGTAGGGAAGAAATATAAAACTGTTTGAACTCACAGCAGTACCAGGTGCACAGGATTAAACTAAAACTTTTTAAAAGTTCATATCAAGCAGACTCTATGAAGCATGTAACCCTGATCTATCCTTCCCTGGGTGAAAATTCAGTGAAAGGGGGGGTGGGGTGGGAAATGATGCATTGTGTAAGTACAGAAGGTTTACAATTTTCCCTTCTGTATTTGACATTTAAATTGGATGGACATGGGCCAAGGACTGGAAGAGTAGCAGTTACATGGGACAAGTTAATATGCATTGGCACAGAGCTTTGTGTTCATGCTTGCTTGCATAGTTCCTGCTGTTATAGGAACCTCTGGATAACCTGTTATAAGACTCATGTACTTCAGCAATCCATCCTGTGGAGGGGTTTACTGAAACAAAATAATAACTTCCTTCCAGTAATGACCTGTCTAAATGCCATTTTCCTGCCATTGCAAAGTTATTTGAAAGATCTGATTTGTGCAGCAACTTCAAACCAGAGAAACATGGAGATACATACATACAAGCACACACGTTTTCTTCTCCTTTTCTGTACAACTATAGTATTTAAATTCCTCAAAACCACTGCTCCAGCTGGCTGGTTAATATGGCATTTCCATATTCTATATCACTTACTGAAATAAAAATATTCTGTGTTTTTTTTGAAGACCACAAGCTGAATACAAGCTTACCATCATAAGGACTTGTTAATACTTTATTATTATGAAGTTGAAAATATCTTTCTTTTTATAAATTGGAGTATCTATGGTTGGATCCATTGTTCATTTTCATTTTTTGTCTTCTTTAAAGGTACACATCTTCCTGCTCCAGTGTAACCAGGTGGATTTGTAGTTTGTTTCCGATCATGTGGCTGAGTGTTTGTACGTGTCTATGTGCACGTCAGCCCTCCAGTTATAATGATAAGTATTGTGGTCATGGTCAGATCTGTCCAGAGGAAACACCTATCAAAGAGAAACATTTTATCTCCTTCTGTATTCAGCCAAACAGGAAGAATTTCTATTATTTCTAGAAAGTAAATAAAGATCCTGCTTTGAGGACTGACTGCTTGGGGTAGGATTTAGATGCAAATTCAGACCCCTAACTGGAGGGTTGCAGCTAGACTTCTATAGATGAGCGAGGTATCTAAGCCACTGTTGGAGTCCATGAAGATCTGGTCAATACAGTCAAGAGAGCTGAAGAGGGAGAGATGTCATACTAGAGTTAGCACATGGTCAGCTCCACAGCTCTCTGGGCTCACTTGATTTTACTGACTATAGATCAGTTTCAGTTTTTTGAACACGAATGTTCAATGCCATATCAGGCAGCAAAGGGTATCCAAGATACATGCACAGGACCTGCAGCTAGAGTGCAGATTCTGTGTGAGATCGACACCCTTTCTGAGTGGCAGCTGGAGGTCAGGTGGGAAACTCAAAAGTAATTAAAATGGAACTATCTGTCTATGTTTAGGCAGCTGAATCTCTCTTTAGAGTTGAACTGATTCAGCTCTAGGATAGAGTGGTAGAAGTGTAGATCCCTAGAGTGTATGAAGGAAGCTAAATTAAGAAATGTGAAGAATCTGGAGCTGAATCCCACCTCTTGAGCTCAATATGATTGCATAGTCATAGGTATGTAGTGTCATTTGACATATCCTAAGATATACTCATGGTAGGGCTGGAGTTACACCATGATGTGCTGGCAACCCTGCACTTTTCTTGAGCTGTCTTGAGGTTAGATGGGCTAACCCTAGAGCATGTCTAATGAGATGTATATGCCTGCAATGAGCCTCATATGGTTCATTTTGGGGGCAAGAATCAATTGCCTAAATATTGCTTATTTTATAAGCTGTCAGGTCTTGTACCTGATGCTCAGCTACCTGTCCAGAGGAGTGCCTCAATACCCCCAAATTGTATATCATACCAGCCAGACTCATACCTTAAACCATATACTTCAACAATTAAATCCAGAAGTTTGGAAGACCCTAAAAATGTGCCTTGGGCATGAACAGCAATGGGTGCATGTATTACAAGGAGTGTCACAGACCAAGGATTTTCAATAAGTGGTTAAGCGACTATGTGCTGCCTTTGAGAAAAATATTTTATTGTATTGAGAATAACACAACAATTGGCAGGCGTGTTAGTTCCTTTGGTGAGCATAGCAGAGGTGCTGGACCTCCCTTGCCTTCTCTCCAACACCAAAGAGAGTAGCCAGTGTGCTGAATGCTGTGGCCAAACCAGAGCAGGAGGGTGACTGTATTCCTGGGAGCACCAAATTTACTGAATATCTGCAGTAGGTCCATTATGGAACTACTGAAGGGATATTGCATCTGGATTTTCTCTAGCGCAGAAAAAAGATGCTGTCAAAACACAGCATGCCACTGACACAGACTATTAAAAGGCACCACCTGGACAAGAGAAGTCTGCTGGAAATAAGCAAGAAAATAGACTATTCCCCATCTCTATTCATCTACTGAGAAGTAGTAGGTTTAAATGGCAATGAGAAAGGTTTAGATTAGACACGGAGAAATCCTTCTACCAAAAGGATAACTCATTCATGTGGGAAAGGGTGATGAGGCCGTGGCATCTCTGATGTTGGGAGAGACGCATGTGGACATCAGGCCCTATTAAGTGATTGCTGAAGATGCCTTCTCACAGAGTGCTCTATGCTTTGGCTATCAAAAAAAGCCTGTGAATACTGTTAGAGGGAAAGCTAGCACAGACAAACTCAGACATACAGAAGACCAAACACACTGCCTGACTCAGCACATTCGTTTAGCACCTCTTGTTTGTTTTCTCTCCTTTTCTTTCCCCCCTCCATAGAACCGAGCTAGAGAAGACACTGGACTGCTTTGTCTTTGAGAGCTTCTGAGATTGTCATGTGCGGCTTTGAAAAGATACTGCACTGAGAAATGAGTGGAAAAGAAGTGCTGCATTAGGTACCACAGTTCTCCACTAGTCTTGGAATTCCCTGCGAAGAGATTCTTACCACTTACATATCATCTTTATTCCCAACTTTTATTAGGCTGGCTTCACCAATATTTTCTATGCTTCTTTGCTCCCTTTCTCTGCGGTCTCCTGCCCCAGACCTCTTGCCGGTACTAGTGCAAAGCTGAGACAGTTTTGCAGCAAATTGCATATACCAACACATGAAGATAGCAACACCACCTAAGCTATTGCTACCATTTTTCTCTCTCTTCCACTTCTGTTGTTGCTACATCAGCCCCCTGTTGCTATTCTTCCTCATCATTGCCTGCATTCATTCCAAAACTGAGGCAGTGCTGCAGAGAGGAATTTAAATGAGAAGTCAGAGCCGTGACAAGATGGGAACGCCAAGGTCCTGTGATGCTGGCCTACCTTACCTGCAAGTGTTATCTGGAGGGATGCAGTCAGGTTCTGGATCACACTGCAGTAGGCATTGTACAAACAGATGTAGCTCTCCCCTCATACAAAATGGCTTTACTTATGCTATCTATCAGGAGCAGTCCTGACTCATGCCAAGTCAAGGTATTTCTGAAAGAGTGTAAATTGACACAAACCAAATGCTTATCAAGGATGTGAAAACAGAAACAATATGTGTAGCTACAGCACAGTGCTGGAACCGGTTTAGTTGCTGCCATCGGCGCACCATGTCAGACTAAAGCAGTGATGTACACGTTCTTTCTAATCACATGACCCACAAAAACCATTGTAACATACATACAAATTGGCCTTTCAAATGACTTTTTTTTTTTTTGAGGGTGGGGGAAATAAATTGGTTCAATAAAAAATACAGTCTAAGGCTGGTTTTGTCTGTGCTTCTTTCTTGTCTACTGCCAAGTTGGGGAAGATGAGGGGGAAAGGATAAGCACACTGCTTTTTCAAAGAAGAAATCAAGTTTAAATGAACTTCAGGGAAAAAAACAAACAAATGAGCTCAGCTTCAGAAAGGATCAAATGAAATGTTTCTTTCATCCTTCTTTGTGACTTAAATTATTTGCCACAGTGGTATTCACTGTTTTAATTGCTCCTAAACTACATTCATGGAAATTACTGGTCTGAAAAAGCCAACAGAAACAATTTAAATAGTTTGATGTTACCATTGAATTGTCTTCTGGGAAATTATTTTCTTGAGCTCTCATGGTTGTCTGTGGTAAGGTGGCAGACAGTCTGTTGCCTGTGGAAATCCAGATATTGACTCTAGTTGTGTCAAAATGCCAAATAAAATCCATAATTTCATTTTAGCCCATGCACATTTCATATGCAAAATAATTATTTTTATTTTTCAATAGCTTTACATTTTATGTACAAATATATTCAAAGATCATAGAATCACAGAATCATAGGATGGTTTGGGTTGGAAGGGACCTTAAAGGTCACCTAGTTCCACCCCCTGCCATGGGCAGGGACACCTTCCACCAGCCCAGGCTGCTCCCAGCCCCGTCCAACCTGGCCTTGAGCACCCCCAGGGATGGGGCATCCACAGCTGCTCTGGGCAGCCCCTGACAGTGCCTCACCGCCCTCACAGTAAAGAATTTCTTCCCAATATCCGACCTAAATCTCCCCTCTGTCAGGTTAAAGCCATTCCTCCTTGACCTATTGCCCTTACTAAAAAGTCTGTCCTCATCTTTCCTGTAGCCCCCTTTAAGCATTGGCAGGCTGCTCTAAGGTCTCCCTGGAGCCTTCTCCAGGCTGAATAACCCCAACTGTCTCAGTCTGTCTCCATAGGAGAGGCGCTCCAGCCCCCTGAGCATCTTTGTGACCCTCCTCTGGACCCACTCCAACAGATCCATGTCCTTAAGTTGGGAGCCCCAGCGCTGGATGCAGCACTGCAGGGGGGAGTCTGACGAGAGTGGTGTAGAGGGGGAGAATCACCCCCTTCAACCTGCTGGCCATGGTTCTTTTGATGCAGCCCAGGATTTGGTTGGCTTTCTGGGCTGCAAGCACACGTTATTGGGCCATGTTGGGCCTTTCAGTCACCAGCACCCTCAAGTCCTTCTCCTCAGGGCTGCTCTCAATCCATTCTCTCCTGAGCCTGTATTGATATTAGCACCTATGAAAGATGGATAGTAGCACCTATTCCAAGTGCCAGTTGAATTTGCTATTATTGAGAAATATGAGGTTTCCCTCCCATCTGCCTTACTGGAATATCCTGCAAATCCTACTCCCTAAGATAATTTTGTCTGGGAATTGTGGCTTGGTATATGTTAATTTAGGTTCTTGTTAGTGCTCTTTGGGGCCAAATCACTGTCATGTCTGATAAATTCCCTTGTTATTTGCAGAGGATGTGTACATAATCCTGTTTCACCTGGGGTACAGATTATGTTATTTATTACTGTTTCTAAAGTATTCTAGGTGCTTAGAGTT
>JAVJGJ010000057.1:68489418-68524781 GCA_035590215.1 Microhierax caerulescens | reverse complement strand
GAGATAGGAAAGCCTAGAGTTTAGATCATGAAATGAGCCACTAAAAAGCAGGCATGGTGGCTGAGGTAGCTTTCTGCTTTGGGGAGAGCAGCCTGTGAACGTGGCAGCAGCGGCTGCTTGGGTGTTGAAGCAATTCTGCTTCTTTCCTCTTTCTTCCTTCCCACCCCATGATTTGTTCCCAGTCCTTTGCCACCCCTTTGCCTGACATCTCTGAAACACGAATAAGTTAATAACAAACAGATAGATAGATAAATCCTCCTTTTAACCTGGACATGTTCTTACCTCTCATTCACAACCCATCCCCTCAAACAGAAGCCTGAGAAAATGAGTGGGTGAAGCATGGGCAGAAGCAAGCAGTCCCAGAAAAAAGCGAGGAGGTGTCAGGTACTGAAGTCATGGGGATAGCAGAGGAAAACTCTGTCTATATGGCCTAGTCTTTTAATCACTCCAAAACACAGTGCATTACATTGGCAGGAGGTACTGGGATTCCCAGTAAGAGCCCAGTATGTCTTCGTGCTAGCTGTTGCACAAACCTACTGTGAAAAAAAAATGGTTTCATGCTCTGATCTGGTTAGAACTGCAGACTATAATCAGTCTTGCTTTTTTGGATGTTGCAACAGTAGTTTAAGATACCACTGCCTCCTGCTGCTTTTTACAGACTCCTCCATCGAGTTGGCTATCCTTCCCACATCAGTAAACGCCACACAAACATCCCTTACCTTGCTTATTACAACTCTCAGAGCCAGTCATCCCATTTTGCCCCTACCTGGTCTTTTACCACATCTCAGTTAGAGAGCTGATGAACACTAGGTCACAGACAGCTCTTGCTATTTGCTTCAGTGTATTCGCTAGATCTGCCAGAGGAGAGTGTATCTGAGTATGCCTCAAAAACAGAACAAAATGTCAGAACCTTACTTGACCTAGTCAGAAGAACATAAAGTACTTTAAACAGCAGAGCTGAGAGACATCCACAATATAAACCCAAGGTGTCATATATTTTGGCCATCTCTTTAGAAGTGATGCTGTACGCTTGGCAATCATGAAGAGCATGCATGATCAGTGCTACACCGCATCAGTAACTTCGTTCCTGTAGGATGTGTTGTGTTTGTCTAAGGCAGGTGTAGATTACGAAAAGAAGAAGCGTCAGGAAACAGGATCGGCTCATAGATCAAGATGCTCATTTTAGGTGTCTGGAGGTAGGTGGAGGACCTTCCCCTCTCACTGCTAGTGGTCTAGTACACATTGGCCAAGGAGCTGTGTAGCTTTCCACAAGGCACACACCTCCTTTGGTCAGCTGATGAGCTCTACCAGCAGCACTGAGCCTCAGGATCTTGGCTTTGTTCAGCTGAGTACTCACAGGAAGCTAAAGCTAATGTCACCTGCGCTATTCCAGGTTCTCCTGCCTGGTTTCCTGCTGCCCCTGCAGGAGATTGCAGGTGTCCCTTAGGGGCCCATGTCTTTTCTGCCCCTGCCTTGGGCACCATCTAGCACTTCATGTGGCAAGACACCCAGACTGAGGTGGCTGAATCCCATCCCAAAATCCTCTTTCATTCCAAAACAGCATGAGACAAGAAAACCAGTAGAGCAAAATGGTCCTGTGGAAATCTTAGGTGGAGTCTGTGGGGTGCACATACCTGCTCATTGGCACAGAGTCTGTCATAGGGGTGGGGACCACAGAGCAACACACAGTCCATGCCTTCAGGAGTTCACAACCCAATGTTGTGATCCTGCCAGTACCATCAGGAATAAATCCAATGAATGGCCCTGCCTGTATGAGTGGTTGCAAGACCAGGCGGAACTATGAATAGTGAACCAAAGACCAGTTTGTGGTTAACAAAATTCTTACAGTAACTCTGGGAAGCTTACATTGGAGCATACATTGATGCCTAGCCGAAAGTTTCCAAATAAGAGCCAAGAGGAGCTGCCTCTTTGCTGCCAACACCAGGATCAAGTGCACATTAATTTTTATGTATTTTGTGTGTACATTGGCTCAGTGACACAGTTATACCTGAGGTGTAGATAAAAATCACCAGCTATATCTGCTCTGGAGGTGCAAAGGTCTTCAGAGCTAGTTGAATATTCTGCTAACACGACGTGGAATTAAGGGTGATCCTGTTGGTGTACAGTACAGGTGGGCAGAGTGCATTATGAGGTGTGATGCATGTGCTGTGCAAACACACGGTGAAGGTGGTCCCTGTGTTGGTAAACATACTCTTTCCAGAAAAGTTGGGAGATAACAGCTACATAAGCAGTACTGTAGGCAATATGACCACAAGAGAGAAAATGCAGCCAATTGGCCCTGTACATACATCAGCTTTTTAGCAGGACACTGTTAAAAACATGTATCACGCCTTTCAGGAGTTGTATGAGCTTGAAGCAGCTAGTACTGTGTCAATAAATGTAATTTGTCGTTTGTCAAATGTCAAAATGTCAAAAATGTACATTTGTAAATGTAATTTTTAAAAAACAAAAGTATATTACCAGATCAAAAAGGCCAGGTTGATTTCTGAAACTGAAACTCCAGATGAACACTAACACAGAAAACTGTTCAAATGCAGTTTAAGTTTATCAAATAATCTCCTAAAATAAGCAAGCATCTTGGGCCAGCTTCCTTTCTGCACGCTTCTATTGAATTGTACCAATGTGTGGCTCTGTCTTAGCTATAAAGCTAACCTATGGACTAGATCAAATATACCTTGAACATCTAAACAGGACAAAAGCGGATGCTAAGCACTAAAATTCAAAATTCTGACTCCAAAATTCTTCACTTGGACCCGCAGCTCTCCTTTAACCTGAGAGATCTGTAGACACCTGAGCTTTATTTTCACATGTGTGTTTAGGGGTGGCTGCTTTACTTTTAAAGTATGAGTTTGAGTTCCTACCTCTAACGAGACATCGGGGTTCAGTTTTCTGATCAGTCTCAGGGGATTCACGACAATATCTGTTACTTTGCTGGTGTGCCTTAAACAGATGACTTGGCAACGACACTCTACATCTTGCCTGGAGAGTCTGGGACACTGTTCAGAAAGGAGTGCAGATTTTGTGTGTTAAGAAAGGAACTTCTATTGATAGCTTGGTTGAGAAAGGGGAGACCTGTCTATGAACCTCTCAGCATGATGTATTTTTACATGCTTGAGTAATCAGGTAAAAAACCCCAAACCCCTAAGGATTTAACTTTCACCCTTCAAATTTTTTGAAGGCCTTGTCTAATTCCAGCCCAAAGGTGCTCAGCCTTTCTGGACAGGCCCCATGACATATTGTGGTGGCAGGAAAGGGCTACACACTGCGATCCTTCCTTTCCATGTGACTTAAGAGTTATTGTATCTATGTGTAGTATAAGCAATTCGTATATGCAATAGGTCTTCTCAAGTGTGCTGGTCTTGCTGCACATTACATAGCTAGTGCACAGTCACTCCCTGTTTGTGTTCAGTCACCTTCTGCTTTAGTGACCCGTTTGGAAATGCCTAATTTATACACCACTTTCAAGAGTATGCTTGCAACACCAAAGCATTGATGAGGATCTTTCCCAGATGTTTTTTTTTTCTCATCAGCAGTTCTGGGGACTCTCCACCACAACTCCCAAGGCTGGAATACGATCATGCATGGGCCATTTCCTTGTCCCCTCTGCTGCCTGGTCCTTATATCTCCCAAAACTCAAGGGAGGAGGAACGCGCTTGCCACCGAGCCACTCAGTGAGGAGGAAAGCAGCAGCTAACATCTGTAAGGCAGTCAGAAAGAGCTTCCTGAACAGCTATGACAGCTGTATTGCCCATGCTAACATGCACCAGCACAGGTCCATGTTTTTTGATTCTGGAGCCATCAGACCTTTCCAAACCTTAACCAGAGATCAACATAACCTAGGCAGAAGTCTTTAAAAAGGTGAGCTGGAGACAAGTTAAGATATAACACCCAGTCCATTTTTATGCCAAATACACAGCGTAGACAAAGACATAAAGTTATGAAACTAGAAAAATTTGAGCTGCCCTCATTTACACATGCATGGTTCAATCTGGCCTTCATTTAAAGTACATTGTTTTCCATGTGCTCCGTATTTTCCTTGGGAAAGGGTGGACATGTCATCTAGCAATTTAATGAGGCAAGTTGCATACTTGCAAACAATTTATGAGCAAGCTGTGAGATGATATCAGAGCCTGTCTATAGGTCATATTAAATTGGTTTAATAAATATCCTCAGGCAATATTTATTTATTTATTTGTATTTGTATTTGTATTTGTATTTGTATTTGTATTTGTATTTGTATTTGTATTTGTATTTGTATTTGTATTTGTATTCAGACCATTTGGGAACTTATTACTTGGAAACTAAATCCTTAATGTTGCTAAACTACAAGACTTTGTAGCCTATTTCTGTACAGAAGCACACAGAAAAATATTTAATTTGCATTTCCTCTGAATACTGTAATGAAAACCAACCCAATGTGTATTATAAAAAAACCCATTTTATTCTGAAAATTCACAATTGCATCCCTTTAATATCCCAGTACAGAATTGCAGCTGAAACGCAGGGCGGCATGAGTAAGTCAGTTCTGTTGTTCCAGATCATTTCAGCATTTTAATACAACGGCCTCTAAAACAGTGGGGAAAATGTGTGTCTCACAACGCACCTGCTGAGATGATGTATGAGTCACTGGCTGAGCACTCTTTGGAAACCAGCTAACATATAGCTGCAACATTAACAAAACATCTTATTACTGTCATACCCCGTCAAGAATATGAGTAATGTGGAAAGAGACACAGAAGGAGAATAAATATACACTCTTCTTCATTTACAGTAAAAGCTGCCATTTCGAACAGAAGAAGCCAAAATACCTCCAAAGCAATTGCATCCCTAGTGCAAAGCACCCTGTGTAACATGCATCAATAACTGGAATTTATTTACCTTATAAAAATTACCTCAGTGCTATAGAAGCATCATTCATGCCACTACGGTTAAGGTTATGGCAGTATTTCCAGTAAAAACTTCACTTTTCAAACATACAAAATTCAGCTGTACAAATCTTCTAGGAGCTGAAATAGAAATCTGCCTACAGAATTGCTGCTATGGTGGGATGGATCTCATAGAGAAAAATGTATGAAGAAGTGACATGGACCTGGTAGCCTTTACATTATAGGCATTATCTATGTGGGCAAAAAGGCAGGAGGAGAGAGATTGCTGCCATTCTGCTAGCCCTGCCTGGCACAGACAGTGCTCGGAGTCACCTGGCATGGGAGCCAATGCTCTGCTCCTTCCCTCAGCCCCCGACAGCCTTCAGGGTGCATCCCACCTTTTATCTCCCAGTCTGGAAACATTTTGGTTCACCGTGTAAATGGCAGCAAGCAACTGGAGTATTTTTGCCTCTGGGTTCTGGATTCATGGATGGGGACCACAGAGCTGAGGATTGCCCAAGCCCGGCCACCCTGCCCCGAAGCAGTGGGCACACAGGCAGAGGGGCTGCTCATGAAGCAGCTCTTCAGCGGCCACAATTTACAAAGCAGCTGATTAAAGCAAACCAAAATTGCAGATATCTTATTTTAAAATACTGCCCAACAACCGGAGCTGTCCTTTTTACATCAGCAGCTGACTCGGGGGATTTTTTGACACAGAAACCTCATGACCCCTCCAAATACATCTTCATTAGTGTTTTAATTCACATCAGGAGTGTGAATTTGAAGCAAGTCACCTGTTGTACCTAAATATTGTGCTTTTGGTTTGCTTAGAGGAGCAGTCCCAAGGCACACAAAGTGTTTCCTTTCACTAAGCCACAACTATTTTCCTAAACCAGTAGATACTGTCTGGGAATGCACAAATGCTGAGGGGCTTCCTGGCAGATTACAACTGGTTTGAAGTTTTATCCTACGGATCCACCCATCTTGGGCTGGCTTTCAGATAAGGAATGCAGTGTTGATTCTTTCAGGTTACACTTCTGATTTCCTGGAGGATTTGGTTTTGCTAGACTTTTAGTAGCATTGGTGCAAAAGAAAAAGAAGAAAATATATCATCCCATGAAAATATAAATTTTGCAGCTGACGAAAGACAGGAGGACATGAAAGGGATATATTTTGATTAATGTGGCTGAAAAATGACATGTTGAACAAAATTGTAATAAACACTTGTCAAACAGGTGTTTGTTTTAAATGTTTAATTCTGTTCTCTTGCAAGGAGCTGGTTTTGTTTGCTCTCGAAGATAATCAATGCTTTAGCTGCCAGGGAAATAATAAATTTTGACTTTTCCTATATTCTTTCTATACCTTTTCCTTAAATTAGAGAGAAACCTCTTCTACCTTTCCTTAGATTACAATAGCATGAATGTTATCTCTTGATACACATTTCTTGGTATATATTCATGTTAAAACCAATCCATAGTCCTGTAGTTTCACTTGGAGGTGGTAGATGAAGAAAAGAAAAACCAGAGACCACTGCAGGTGACCTAAGAGGCAAGATGTGGTACCCTTATGGAACTGAGTAGCAGCCTGGGAATTGCTGTGCCTGCTGGTGTAAATATGGAAACCATCAGAAAGTCAGGGATACATCAAAGGCCTGACTAAACTTTATTTGACAAAAAAGAAGTATAATCAAAGCCTGACAATCTGCACTTATGTGGTTGTTGTTGGCCATTTAATGACATGTTAACTAAGCACAGCTGACCAAAACGTCACTAATTGGTCAAACATATATAGCCTGCTTCTCAGTACAGTATAATATAACATTTAAGGGTACATATGTTTTATATCTATCTTCAGAAGTAGTTTCTGAAGGTTGCATGTAGGTTACAACACTATGTAGCTCTGTAGAGGTGTTGCATATGTGAACAAAGTATGATACAGCCTCTGTTATGTGAAATTTTCCACGGAAGTTTTACAAATAGAAATAGCTCTTTATTCATTATACATACTCAAAATGAATTGAAAAAGTTTCAGGTTTGACCCCTGTCAAAATGATGTACACTGTCACAAGCAGGCCATACGTGCTAGCTATCTCTACAAACAATTCCAAGCAACAGATAAAATATTTTGAAATTAGGAAAATAAGACAATAGCAGTCTCCATCCAGCAAAAAGACACAAATGACTCAAAGGATTTTGCTGTCTTCTTTGTTAGGAATAAATCTGCCTGTGGACAGATGCAAAAACAATAAATAAATACAGAGGCAATAAAAAGAATTGGAAGCTGAAGGAAAATGCAACAAGGAAGGTACAAAACTACCATGAATGACATTTAGAAGGTGAGAATTTGGGATTTACTGCTTGTTGAAAGGAGTATTTTGAGTTATAAGCAAAAATACTCTTGTAGGATTACTTTAGTGCTCTGTGATACAAGTCTCACCTTTTATAGGCAGAATTTAATCAAGAAATTTCCAAATCCACACATTTATCTGGGACAACAGATCTCTGACTTCTCAACTAACTCCTCTAGAAAAAAATGGGACAATTTTTTAATTATCAGTGTGCAATTTCTAAGTCACCAAGCCTTTGAAGACATCTAACCCCATTTATCACTGCTACCTGTCTGTATTAATCAAGAGCGTAAGGTAGAAGACAGAGGACTGAAAGCAGGTAAACCTGAGTTGTAGTCCTTGCTCTTGCATGAATAGATGCTCTATTCCATTTCTCTTTGCTCTTGACGCAGGTATTTGCTTTTCTCATGCATGATGTCAAGTGCTCTGGTCCTCGCTCTGCATGGAGCCCTGAGCACGTGTCCTGTACCATTAATAGCAGCAGCAGAGTCAAGGGTGAGCCCTCCAGACTGTAACGCTGCCGCTAAGTTTCAGGCGAGATAAGCTTGAGATACCCAAGCTTTTTCAAGAACAGGGTGGGTCGCAGCTCTGTGGTTGAGGGAAGGTCCAGGCCACATACAGACCCTTCCCTCAGAACTTTCCAGCTATGGGACGCTCCAGTCTGCACCACATGTGTGAGGGAGCCAAAATAACAGCATTTTACCGGTGACAAAATGAAGCCCAGAGTACCTCCCCAGCTTTCTGGCAGTGAGTCTGTCACACAGGGGCTGTCTTTTTGTTTAAGTCTCCTAAGAAATTGGAAATTACTCTCTTAATGAAAACTGCACCACTGAGGGGGAAGACCAACATCGTTGCAGTAGTTGTTGTGAGCTCCAGTTCATCTTTGCAGCTGCTGCCTTTGGATAAATGAAATAAAATAATTAATAATAATATGCCATAGCTCTGACAGCAATGCAAAGCTGACCCAGCTAGTTCAAATGTGGTCAGGTGAAACCTAACAAATCCAGTAAGACTCTGGCATCCTTCTTACCAGCTTGCTAGAGGTCCAAATAATAGTCAAGTCCCCTGCAAAAGGAACAGTAACCTTTACCTTGGCGAGGTTTTGTTTCCCCAAGGATGAAAAACAATGGGGAAGCTCCCAGAAATACTGAGCTATTTTTCCTTTCCACGTATCTGTTAAAAAAAACCTCCCACCTGCACGACGTGTGCCCACTGCTTATGTTCCTGGCAGGCTGGGCGGGCAACGTGGGAGCGGAGGTGTGCTTGATGTTTGGTGTCACGGTGACGGTCCAATGGAGTTGCCTTTTGTTAACTAGTGGAGAAAACGTTTTTTAGAGTTAACTCGCTCACTGTTACCATGTGTAGGAGGCAAATGATGGGGTGCTGACTAACACTGTGGGGAAGCTTGGAAAATCCTCTGAAAACTGAAATAGGAGACTATCTTAGGCATTTCCTTCAACTCTGTCTTTTAGGCATTTTCTCTTCCCATCTGCTCAGTCTACAATTGCTTCTGTGTTCTGCCATCTACATTGCTTATTTTGGGCTTCTGCTGGAAACTGTCTTGAAACTAGAAATGTATTTGTTTTTTGAACTAGACAAAACATTGGAAATACATGACTCTAGAGTGACAGGAGAAGAAATAACTGTTTGAATTTGGAGTTTTCCTATTTGTAGCTTTCATCCTTTTTCATAAGCTATAAATGCATTAAGAAACATTTGGAGACATTTTAAAAAATGTACAGTCTTATGCCTTTGTTCTCATAGCAGCTGAAGACAAACCACCGCTGACATTAATGAGACAAAAATAGAAACGCTATTATCTTAAGCAAGGGCATTTTACATTTCCACTTTCTGGCACACAGAGAGAAATACAAAATGGAAACGGCCACACATTACTGCTATTATAATCATAGTTGTAAGACATATATTATAATTACTATGCAAGCTGCTTCATCTCTGTTCTTCTGGCTACTTCGTAGATAACCTGCCGGTGTGTTACAAACACAAGCCCTGAAGGAACAGATTTTCTACAAACAATGGAACGGAGAGGTTACTCCTCACAGACGGGGAAGAATGGCAAAGGACAGAAGGCTTTCATAGCAAATCACAATAAAATGGATGTTAGCATTCCCCGTGGCCAGTTCTGTGTCCCTTAACCTTACTTTTCCCCATCATGCTTTCTCCCCCTCCTCCTGTGGCTATTCCATAACAGCAGGACAACAACCCCTTTCTTCTCCAGGGTACAAAAGTCATTTATACTGTCGGGAGGAAACTGCTTCTCCTCACAGCTGAAATGTCAGTGACATTTCTAATCCATAAAGTATTGCCACATAACATTTACAGCCATAGTGTGCCATGGGCAATTTAACAATTTATTTACTATCCTCTGAGCTAAACATGTGAAGCTTTCAGATGCATAATGAACAATGTAAGAAGGCCCCTAAAATGCCAGTTTGTTTCAAATAATTGTGTTTATGATAATTACAAGCTAAATACAAGGACAGTTCAGCAGTGCTTCCCATACTGTTTGTCAACAAGTGCCAGTCTCCAGCAGCTCAGACCACGCAAAACCTGCTTGGGTTCGCACAAAACAATGTCGTCTTCTCTGCGAGCACCCCAGCACTCATGTCCTATGTAAGCAACATATCTGCCTCCCCCTTCTGATGCCATTTGGATGGATGGGATTTTTTCATTCTTGAAAGAGATTGATACCAAAGTCCCCCAGAAATGGATAGGGCAGTTCTGTGTTAGCTTAGTGTTAATGACCAAAGCCCTGCTGAGCTGCTTAGATAAGATGGTAAAGCACCAGTACTGTCCTTGCATCCAAAATGATGTCTGCAATGGCATCCCATGGGCTGCAGATGAACAGGTTTTCTTGGAAAGATGTCTAACATGCAAGCTTTAATTGCTGGGAGATTTTCTGTGCAGATCTTGCCAGCTTCATCCAACTAGAAAACCTGAGGAACCACTATTGGAAAACATGATAAGATCTTATGACTTGCATTTTGCGCTCCTGTTTTGAACATAATGTTGGGAGATATTATTATCTAGCCAACTAATACTTGGATTACGCTCCTGGCTTTCTCTTGGATGTGCAGGCATATTAATGTTGTACCTGTTTGCCTGCTAAGACAGCAAAAGCTCTGTTTTCTCATTTGTGTTTGCACAGCTTCTAGCACAACACTGTAACCATAACAGATTGTAAAAGTAAATCTAATAGAAGACAAAAGCTATGAATCCTTGGAAATAGAAAGACATGTTAACTAATATACCATTTTATAGGTGAAAATGTTCACTTTAGAAAAGTTAATTCTTTCTCCCCTTTATTTTCACCTTTTGGAAAACCATTTTGTCCATAGGCACGTTGCATCTTTCTCAAACATCTGGCAAATGTCTTTCAGGGACAGACTAAAATTGTAGAATGGAGAAATACAAATAGCATAATTACGGCTTTATTTTGGTCTGCTCATGAAATTGAAGGATTAGCTTTATGGGACAGCTGTTAGTCAGGGAGGAGGCTCGAGGTCAGAAGGTTATTCTCTTGACTACAAAGAAGATCCCTGGACTAGAGAGAAGAAAGCCTCAGCTAGTAACAAACTGATGGTTTAGTTTAGTCTCTTAAGAAAAATGAGTTTATGGGATCACTTACATGTATCTACAATTTTTGTCTCATTCCCTTCCCCATAATATCTTTTGAATCCATTTGTCATACTCACTGCAATTTCACAGAGATTTGGAGTTCTCAGAGATATTTTGTTCCTTCATGTGTTGTGGCAACAGGCAGCTGAATAAAGGGGGAGACTGTATTTGTTTTCCACTGAGTGAAAGACTTTACTGGGGGTTTGGATCCACCAGAAAGGGTGAGACCTTATGAAGATGGCAAATGAAGGGGGAACGTCTATCAGGGTTCACCCTAGAGACTCCAGCTATGGAGGATCCATCAATAAGAAAACAGATTTACTTAGTAATAAATTTTACCGTAGTGCATATGCAATAGTATGGATAAGATGTTAACGTGAAATACGCAGTAGTGTTTGTACAGAGTTGGGTGTAGCTTGTGATCTGGCTCTACCTGTCCTGTCCTTTGAGCTGACAGAGGCATCCCCAGAGCAAAAGTGAGCTAACCATATTAATGCAGATGTTGGTTTGAGCTGTTTGCTGTCCAGCAAGGTTTTTATCATCTCAAAGGTGGAATGATACCCTTACATTTGAACTACACGAGCAGAGAAGGCGAATGTTCAGAAAACAATACCAACAGACAAGGTGCTGAGAGCTTTCTCCATTTCAGTTTAGTAGGGTGCTTTAACCACAGCTTGCTACTACCTTATGGGTCTCCACATCCTGCTGTATGAAGAGGCTGATGCTTAAATGAGGAATGATGTGAACAATGGAAACAACGAAAACTGGCTGGTTTCTTTGCTGTGGAAATTTCTGGTGTCTAACAAGGGGAGAGTTTTGACCTCAATACTGCTGCTGCTGGGCAAGAATTGCCCTGACCCTCCTCTCCCTTCTGAAGGTCCTCCATAATGATCCCTGTCTTTCTTTTGTGTTGCTTTGCTCGCTCATCTTTTCCTTCCCCCACTTTGTTCAACACCCTGATCTTCCTGGAACTAACTTGCCTCAGAGGCAGCAGCTAATTCCATGCTTATCTCAGGTTTTCTGTTTCTCCTGGAACCATTCTTGTTTGATCATCAACTTCTTGTGTCTGAAGTGGCCTCGTGGGACACCCTTGCCAAGGCAAGCTCTATATAGCTGTTCCATACTACTTTTGCAGTATGGAAGACCTAAAATTACACAAGTACAGGGAGAGAATCTAGGCAGCTAACTCCATAACTGCATGATAATTCACGACCTCACCTAACTGTGGTGATACATGTGCTGGGAGCAGGCAGTGAGACCAGGAGGAACCAGGAAACACTTCTTCCCTCTGGGAGGCAGGTTGGAGCAGTAGCAGAAGCAGCTACCAGATTGGGTTTGCACCTAGAACTCAGAATCCCAGATCTCTTCCTGCCTCCCTGGCAGCCAAGGTTTTATTCTGCTCAATTTTTTTTACAAGAACATGCTTTTACCCCTGCCACCAACACAGCTTTGATATATAGTGCATACAACTTGTGTAATGGCATAAAACGTCCAGTAAAAAAAAAACAACAAACCAACCAACAACTAACTGAGCTAGATCTGTCAAATTCAGTGGCTTTGATCCTTGAGCAAGGCATTCAAAGCTGGATGCCAGAAGTTAAACATAAATATATATGTGGCTGGCTCATTAAAAGTGCAGAGCGACTTTTAGTGCTGTTGAAATCTGAAAATCAAACACAAAAGCCAACCAGAAGCAACACCTAATGCCCTGCCAGAAAAAGAGAAAAAAAAAAAAAAAAAGACAAACAACAACAACCCACCCCCAATTTATACAGTTAATCAGTCTATAATTGTCAAAAATATATTTACATGTATCACTGAAATCTGAACTATAGAAGACCGTAAATAGTAAAATGACAAACCGAGGAAATAATACACAGGCTCACAGGAAAATGGCATTCATTTATACCTGCTCAGGACCTCATCCATGCTGTTGAAATAGATTATAGATTTTAAAATTTGCCTTACTTACCAGGCATGCAGGAAAGTCCAGGTGTTAATGGAAGAAAATGTGGAGGTTTCTGAATTCTTTCTTCTGTTCTCCAGAGCCTCAAGGCAGTTCTTACAGAAAAAAAAAAAAAATGTTCAAATCCCCCTTTAGCTCAGTATGGGTGTTGCTTGAGACTGTCCCTGAGGGGGTAGTGCCATGCATAGTTGAATGGCAGATTCCTGGAAAATGGGATACCTGAATATCCACCCTCCCTTTATCAAAGAGGAGAACAGAAAGGTATGAGAGCTGACAGAATGCAGCAGGACCCTTTTCAAGGGATTATGTCAAAGTTCACTATCAACCTTTTCTTTTAGGGCTTTACTGGGGGGTTTGTTGTCACTGCTTTTCATTATGCACAGAGTTAATAAGGTTTTCTGTTTGTTTCTAAAGTGAATATATTTGCAGAGGCTCTGAAACCTTCTAAACCTGAAGGGGCTGCATGTAATGGGAGACAGAGTTTCCTGAGCTTGGGCTGATGTGCTTGGGTCAGGATTGTCCAACTGAAGTGAGTAACATCCCTGCAAAACAAACATTTATCCCTGTGTTTTCAGTGGGCACCCAGAGAAAAATAAAAATACTAGACATGCCTTACAAAAGGTCAAAAGAACAGAAACAGAAGTAGAAAATCATGTCCTGTGTGTGGAGTGGAGGTGAGATACATCTCACCTCATTTCAGCTACCTAAGGGCTAGGTACTGAGTCTAAGCCATTACGTCAGTACTCTGTAGTTTAAGTAAGGGCAGGCACCTACAAAGGACAATTCATCTTCTCTAAGAACAGATGTAGAAGAGGGATGAAGGGGAAGTCTGTCTTTCATCAGAGCCTACTGGGGGAGCCCAGATGATGGGCTGAGGCCAGATGCCTAACCTTTAGACAGATGACATTAAAGGAGATGTATCTGTGACTTTATAAGAAGATGAGACATAGTTGTACTGTTGCGTGACCTGACACAACAGACTGGTTTCAGAAGAATATGTACCATGAATTATTATTTTTTTTTAAATCAAGCTGTTTTCACTTCTTTTGATAAGAAAAATATATCATTATTTGATATTTAATTCACTGGACTGCCTTTGAATGAGTTTCTCCATTAGTTTTGGACAATGCTTTTTTCTAAGATCAGAACTGGAACGTGTTTAGCAAATATTCCTTGAAAATGATGAGAGAAAAGAAAAGGAGGAAGCTTGCTATTAAAGTACCTGACACCAAATAACTGCTGCTTTAAGGATCAGAGTGTTATGCTGCTGCTCTGAAGTGCCAGCCTTTTAAAGTATTGCAGGTTATGGAAATACATATAACAGAGATTTACCAGTGCTTCATGCAGTCACGGGAATGGATAATCGGGATCAGGCTCTTGTTAACTCCAAAACACTGTTAATGCGACCACATAAAATGCCAAGCACTGGAGGGCTTTCTGCCCTAAGCCTCATACAGCTTCAAAGCCAGATCCAAGAAGGACTTAAGGTACTTGGAGAATGATACAGGCACTTCGAACTATCTAAAACCCCCTTTGCTTGTTTATAGATTCTCATATGCAGATCATTCTCACCCTAAGCCACCCAAACCTCACACCTTAGTGTTCCTTCCCAAGATGAAGCATCATCTTGCAGCTATGCTTACCCTTCCATCAGTCTCCTCTGAAAGGTTTATTTCTTAAACTAAATTTAACACACACAGACAACACTCATTCCATCACCCAGGACAACTGTGTTAGCCCTGGTAACAATAACACTGCCTGTTGACTTCTTTCATAAATGGAGGGGTGGCCAACCTCTGCATCTTGAGCTATTCATGTGAATCCCCATGATGTATTTGCAACACCTTACTGGCAATGGGGGGTTCTTGATAATGGTTCTACATAACATAAAAATATGTGAGCAAACAAACAAACCAGATATTACTCATTAAATAGTCCTTGACATCCTTCAGCTTAGCACATACTGAGGCTGTGACCTTCAGGACTCTTCTGCTTGGAATCATTCCCTTCCTATCAGTTTTTTTAAGTTTGTCTTTAACTTTCATACTCAGAGGTAACAGACTTCCTGAACTGGCAAGGTTGCAGCCATGCTCAGTCTTCTGATCTGACATGGTAGACACCTATTGTCAGCAGAAGGTCCTGAGCAGTGGACTGCCAAGAAGTAGAAGGTGGCTGCTTGCAGCCTGCAACCAAATATCGGACTTCTCTGGATACCACCTTGTACTCCAGTTTCTATAGGGTACCACCTGGTACACAATGTTAAGATAATTCATCCTCCCCAAATGTTCTCTTGGAAAACTTAATTTCTGCTGTACTAAGACATAGCTCCGATTTCCACTGCAAGGGCTCAGCACATCTAAAAGCCAAGCACTTTTGCATTTAACTTGCAGACAATGAAGCCTTTTACTGGGCCTAGCCCTTTCCCTATAAATCTTGTTAGTAAAGGAGGGGAACGGGAATGTGCTTGTCCCTATCTAAACGATCTACACCTACTTACAGGTAAAACTGGGGCAGGTGCAGTACAGTTGGGTTTCCTCCTATAGGCCTGCAGCCATATGATTCTTTGCAGAAGACAGACAGAAAATTTATAGCTATGCAATTATTGAATAAGCTGTGACGAGTCCTGGGGAAATCTCTGTGTAAAGGAATCCCTGCAGAAACACACAACTGCATCTAGTTTTCGTGCTAGTCTTCTGCATTTATAATCAAAGTAAATATATCTACAGTAACTTCCTGCCGATGAATTTACTCGGGAGCACTTTCCTTTTCCTGTCTTCAGTGGAGAAGAACCTCAAAGCTGCATTAAATCTATTGATTCTCATTCATCTGCCTGACAATGTATATTAAATTTCTATGGAATAATTCCCATTGAACATGTTTGGTCCGGTTGTAGAAAACTGAAATAGCTACAATCAGATGGTTTAATAAAGGTATTTAATTCTATTTTTTTTCTCCAACTGGGGCAGCCAAAGCTGTTTGGCTCAAAGGGCATGGACTATGAAACAATAAATATGTTTATAATACTTTTAATACATGATCAAAACCATTGCAATCACGTGAAGCAAAACACCGATATAGTCTGTTTCTGGTTTGCTCACTGTGCTGGTCATTTTGCTAGTTTAAGCTTGTTCTAAAAAAATATGACTGGCTAACATGGTGCCAGAGGGTCAGCTGTCACCTCTGCTGCTGGCATCAAAGCGGCATTAGCTGCTGTATGGTCCTAGGTCCCCACCTGACCTTGTGTGTCCTACAGAGCATTGAGTCATCTGCTGGCACTGGAGGAGTCAGCCGGAGCAGGGCCATTACGGTGGCAGCCCTCTGCACAGAGGGGCAGGGAAACTGGTCAAAGGGTCTGCACGGACAGTTTTGGCCTTTTCTTACAAGCACAGAACATATAAAGGGAAAGTGTATTATTTTAATGAATGTGCCCAAATGCATATTTGAGGAAATAGCTCTCAGAAAATTTTCTTTTAACATTCTGTACGTGGAAAAAAAAAAAAGTCTGTAAGATAAATAACTTCTGGGCTAGAAATTCCACTTCTAAGTAAAACAGAAGGTGAAAAATTAACATTGTGATCAAAGTACGTATTTCTAATATCTTCCAAATATTTTCACTGTCCCCATTTGTATTTGTTTACAATTTACAAAAAAAACCAAAAACTGTTTTAAAAAGTTGGAGATTTAAATTTTTCACCCTGGTCTGTGAAAGGGGCTCTTTGATTTGTTTATCTTTTTTGGAAAATACAAATCTTACAGTGTGGGGAAAACGTCTTCTCCTTCAGCATAGTGCTCCCCATCGACTTTCAAAGCCTGTCAAGGCCCTTCTGCAGTCCTGATTTATTGATGCCATGCCAAAGGTGGACAGCACAACTCCGCTTCCTCGGCCAATTCAAAGGGGGTGTTTATAGACAGAACTGTGGCCTAGAGGATGTTATCGCTCTCCCACCCCCTGCCAGGATGGAATCTGATGCTTCTCACTTTGCTAATGTTTTCTTCTCCCTTGCCCCTGGCTGAGGCTAAGTGGTTGTTTATGGCAGATACTTTAAATCATTATCACCTCCTGGGCCTTTGAGTACGGCTACATAATCTGCTTTTGCATCAAGGAAATTCTTCTATCAGTACAAAACAAGGCCAAATGTTTATCTGGTGAGATGACAGTCAAAGTGTCTCCTTTACTATTTAAAAACAAACAGCAGTACCTCTGCTCTGTTGCAACACTGGCTGGCTAAAGCTAAGCAGCGTTTCTGAGGCTCCCCACTGTAGACGAGGGCTCCTGGGACAGCTGTTTGCTATTTGTTTTTAAAAACATCAGCAATAGGCAGGGAACTTGGGGGATGATGGAATACATGGGTGAGCTTCACGAAATATGACTGTTTATGGCATTGCCTTAGCACATCAAGCCTGGTTCGCAGCGTGGTGGTGCCATCCGAGTGATGAGGGGAGCCTGGCTCTGGTGACTGCCTGCCTGGCAGTGGCTTCCTGGCAGTGACCACCCAGCAGTGACCGCCTGGCAGAGGCCACCTGGCAGTGACTGCCCAGCAGTGGCTGGTGACTGCCTGGCAGTGACTGCTCAGCAGTGACCAGTGAGCACCCAGCAGTGGCCACCTGGCAGTGACCGCCCAGCAGTGACCAGTGACCACCTGGCAGTGGCTGCCTGGAAGTGACCACATGGCAGGGACTGGTGACCACTCAGCAGTGACCACCTGCAGTGACCGCCCGTCAGTGGCTGCCTGCTGTGACCTTCCAGCACTGACCTCCCAGGAGTGACCGACCAGCAGAGCCTGCCTGGCAGTGGCCACCTGGCAGTGACCAGTGCCCACCCAGCGGTGGCCACCGGCTGGTGACCAGTGACCACCAAGCAGTGTGGGCCTGCAGTGACCGCAGGCACGGCCAGCAGGCAGCTGTGCGGAGCAGAAGAAGGTGCTGGGGTCACCAGGAAGGCCATGACCTATGTGCCCAGCTTGGGAAAGCCAAGCCTGCTGTTGCTCCCAGGGGAACGACAGGGCTCCAGGAGCTGGGGTTACTGACTAGCCAGGAAACCAGTCTCTCCCGGACCACCAGAGACAACAGCTATGGTCCTCCCACCCTCTGGGAAGAAGCACTCTTCAGGAGTGTCTTCCCCAAACACCCCCTGGTTCTCGCCTCCTTGTTTGTGCATCTCACTCTCAGTTCTCATCCTCAAGGTGACAATATGCAGCTTTATTTAAGGGGTTGAAAGACTTCAGTAGGCTCAGTCAACTGCCATCCCCATTCTCACAGCTGCCACAGGCTTCTAGCAGTGGCCAAGTAATTTGTTGGCAGAGTTGCAATTTATTGGCAAAGCAATAGAAGGATACCCACCAGTCCACTAGTAAGAATTAGAGCTCCTCTTACATACTGAGGCCAGGGGTATATTCTGGAAAGCTTCTATGTGCAAAGGAGTTTGAAAACAAAAGTCTCACCTATTGAAAGTGCTCAAGTGGGTGTTGAATAGGTGCTAAATGGAAATTGGCCCAAATTTCCAAGTCTTAGGATTTTTAGATCACTTGTTACTAAGTAAATGAGAAAAACACTGTCAAATATTGCTGGATAAAACCCTAAAATGAGAGTTTGCTTCAGATTCCACATGGAATTTCATATTTGGAATGGAAGTTGAATAATTTGCTTGATAAGGAGCTAACATTAGTGTAGGAGTTGACATATAGGCTGAAATCCTGGTCCAAACTAAGTTCCTCGGAGCTTTGGCACTGACCAGAGCTATTTGGAGACTTTTTCTAAAGAACTTGATGCAAAGAGAAGGGGGAAATAGGGGACAGTGTTTAGGAAAGAAATAAGCAGGTTTCATGGATATTTACATTCTTCAAAGGGAAGTTTGCTGTCCAAAAACATTAACATCAACAGAAATGTAATGGGTTTACATTTCTGGTTAACCATACAACACAGCTGTTGCCTCACTTCACTGTTCAATATATTGCAGGTTTACTGCATGAAATTACTCTGACATCCAAACTAATCCAAAACATGGTAGCAGGAGTAAACACAACTAAATAAAGAAATCCTCATTGTGGCTTTGAAAAACTCCTACTGTCATACTACATTGAAAATGTCCAGAGTTGTCAGCACAGGCTGACTCACAGCATGGGTGCCTAGGAAATGTTTTAAGCAGCTAAAGGAGCTGCAGTTACAGTTCAAGCCAGAGACACAGTCATTGTTCTGTCCTTTCGATCATGTTACCCCTTTCACAATAACTGCCCGACCGAGAAAGTGATGGCGAACAACACAGGAGCACTTTTGTTGACTTTGCCCCTGTGAGCATGGATTAAAGGACAATCTTTCTGTGCAGAGAAGTAGTTAAAAGGTGGCATTGTTTTCTGGCTTGGGCTATCCAGGACCAGACATGAACTATAATGAAATAATGAGGTTTACATTTTAAACATTCAAAGAGAGTGAGTCTGACCCTTATTCTCTTGGCTTTGCATTTAATAACCTGTCCATACTGAGTATGTTACCTTTGCACTCATGTCTTTCACTCAAAGTATTCCTGCTGCTCCCTACATTTCCAACACCTAGCCCAGCAAGTTAAGCTTGAAAGGACATTTGATCACCCAGACCCAAAACTTTGTGAATCTGACCTCAGCAAACACATTTTGTCTCTTTCAGCTGACCCTGACCTATTCCCAGCTAGATTTCATTCTCCTCGCTTTGCTCAAACTGCCTAAGCAACATTCTGCATATTTATTTCTCATGGCTTATAAATAAATTACTTCTGCCTCACTGCAGTCTCTGACACAGCCACATTTCAGCCTTCCCCTTGTCCTTTTTCATTTATATGTTTTATTTCTACCTAATCTGATCAGCCTTGCATTCTCTTTCTACTTCCCCCAAATCCTGTACAGTCCATTCCTTTTCCCCTTGCTTTGCTTACCTCTCCCCTTGATGACCTCAGGATATGAATGACTCCTTTCAAGTGTGTTACTCATATTTATCCTTTTACCTCAGCAATTGCAGATTGGATCATCAATATGAAGTTATTTTTCTGATATCTCCTCTTTGACACTCTAGTGCCAGTTCAGACTTCAGTGTTTCTAAAGAGCTATAAGTACCCATTCTTATTGGTATCTCTTGTGTGACCTTTTCTCCACAGCTGTTGGAAGCTTCACTTCTCCATGTTCACATCGTTGAAGTAACCTGTGTAGGACTTCTTGTCTCCTGTGATTCTAGTCTTCCAATAATTCCTATCATGTCCTTCCTCAATATTGTCCGATTTCGCTCTTTCAGCAAACATTTGTTGCTCTGCTGTTAATCAGCCCCACACCTTATCTCTTGCCTTAATCAATCTAGGCTTTATCTTTTCAGATTTATGAAGTTGTAGCTATTTCATTTGTCCGTACCTTGCTTTCAGTGATTCTGGGGCATCAAAATATCTTTCACTGTTGGAGTGTGCAGTTACTGTCAGGCTTTTTTCCATTTGTGTTTTTTTTGTTTTTTTTTTTTAATTATTATTATTTCAGTGTTAGAACAAAAAGGCTTAAAGAATGACCTGATACTATTTTTTTTAAAGCTTTCTGTTGTGGTGTTACTACAGCCAGCAGCTCAGTCCCACACAGTTGCTCACTTACTCCCCTGCAGTGGGATGGGGAGAGAATTGGAAGAGTAAAAGTGAGAAAACTCATGAGTTGAGATAAAGGCAGTTTACAAGGAAAAGCAAAGGCTGTGTGTGTAAGCAAAGCAAAGCAAGGAATTCATCCCCTGCTTCCCATGGGCAGGCAGGTGTTCGGCCATCCCCAGGGCAGCGGGGCTCCAGCACACATGATGGTTACTTGGGAAAACAAGCACCATCACTCTGAATGTCCTCTCCTTCCTTCTTCTTCCCCCAGCTTTATATGCTGAGCATGATGTCATATGGTATGGGATATCTCCTGGGTCAGTTGGGGCCAGCTGTCCTGACTGTGTACCCCCCCAGCTCCTTGTACCCCCCCAATATACCCCAAAAAATAATACCCAAAAAAACCCTCTCTCTGGGGTGGGGTGAGGGGCAGAAAAAGCCTTGGCTCTGTGTACGTGCTGCCCAGCAATAACAAAACCACCCCTGTGTTATCAACACTGTTTTCAGCATGGATCCAAACCAGAGCCTCATACTAGCTGCTGTGAAGAAAGTTAACTCCATCCGAGCTGAAACCAGCAGACTTCCCCTCCCTCTGTGTTGTTTCCCCATGGGCATTAAAAGTATATGCAAAAGGTTGATTCCAGACAGAGGAGAGAAGACATGATGCTGCTACATGTTCTTGTGCTGAACAGCCCAGAGTTATCAAGGATTTCAAACACCCCGAGTCAAATGTTAAATACTTGAAACAGAACAAAAGATTTAGAACATTATTTCTTACCACCAACTCTAGTTTTAGAACATTCTTCCATAAACCCTTCAGGCTATGACTCCTTACTGTTGAAATCGCCTGTGAAACCTGGTCTACTCTTCAAAATACTTGAGTGCTCAAAATAGCAAGAAATCAGGATCTGTTTTTTCAAATGATTAGATTACAGGGATCTTTCTCTTCCTCATTTCAGTCTTTCTCTATACATCAGACAGAGAGAATTTTTACTGTAAAACATATTTCAGATTACCCTAACCCTTCAGTTCTAGGGAATCACTTGCTCTAGAGCTATCAAAATTAATAGTTAACACATAGGGATTATGATCTTATTAACTTTTTTCTGAATTTGGCCATACTTTTGGAGTATCTAAAACTCATTTAGTGAATTTATTTTTGAAACTCACCTAGCCAATTCTATCTAATGTGACTGGGGTTTCATTGATGAGGTGAAATCTGACTTTGGTGGCACTTTACATGTAGTAACTTACATTGATCTACGTAAATCTAAAAGAACCAGAGAAAGGATATTGAATGGATTAATTAGCATGTTTATCCTCTTTCTGGAGATTTTGAGGAGTGTGTTGGTTTTCTTTTTTAGTTTGTTTTACTTGGCTGGAGTAAGATTATTTAACTGGAATAACTGAAGGAAAGTAAAAAAAAAAAAAAAGAGAGAGAAAAAAGAGAAAGAGAGAGAGAAAAAAAAAGGCCTACATTAGTGAATTATGAACATAAAGAAACTGGCCAAAAGCAGCAAACATGAATTCTGCTTCTAACATGACAAAAACTACGCACAAAGACTGAAGCTGTTTTGTTAATGAAGGATTCATCTTCGTTAAAGAAGGATTCACAGAAATGTGTCCTCCTTGGAGCTTGATCTTTATTGTGGTCAGTGCTCAAGGGTTTTAATTGCCCTAAGGGGGGAGTTCTGCTGTACTTAAACTTTTATTTGAAAGATTAATTGTGATGAGTAGGAGGAAGAGGCTGTCCTTTCAATTCTACCTTCTAGCTTGATAGGCATTTATTTTCCACTGACTAGTCACAGCTACTAGTTAAAAGACTTTAATGCACGATGCGATGGAAAGGAACATCAGCTATGCACCTCTGGAGAACACCGTTCATGCTGCCTTACATCATAACCCAAAATGAGCTGTTGATCTCATTTCTTTGCAGCATAAAACCACCACATGGTTTGGCACAGAAAGAAGTCCCTGTCCAGGGAAAACTGCAGCTTTTGAAGGGTGTAGAAGTTTAGTATGTAGATAAATACAAAAAATACACCAAGACCACTGTTGTTTAAGCACTGAACTAATTTTCACATGGAAAAAATATGTTATTTGTATTTTCTACTGTCAGCTACCTTCATGGCATGATTATTTTTTCCTTCTCTTTTCATTCTGTAATCCTGTCCAATGAAGGGTTTCTTATTTCCAACCAGCATTGTGGAAGCAGTCTAGTCAGAGAATCTATGAGTTTGTTGTCTAGAAGTTTGCACCATTTGCTAATAAACACAGATGACACTGTTTTAGCAGATCAGCTCAAATTAAACCTTTCTTTCTCAGCAAACAAACCTGACCTGAAAGACAATAACACCTTGATCTATTGCATGGCCTCTCATTATTTTCTGAAATTAATGTTAAATGAATAGCATGTTGAAAAAGATTGTTTCAGCTTTTGTGCACGTGAAACTTGATCCTGCCCTGAACTATTGCATGCTAATTAACTCTTCAGTATTGGAAGTCAACACACAATTGCATCTTCTATGTCAGTGTTCAAATTTTGAGGAGGAAGTGTCCAATTAGCATTGTCAAATGAAAATGTAGACATTCACTATATAGAAGGAACCTTTTGTTGACTTAGTCAAAGACACAGCAGGAAATTGCCATTAGCCAATTTGGACTTTCTCACATTCAACTCTACATCCCATAATCATCAGCTTCTGAAGGAGAGCAATTTAGGTAGCAAGTCAATCACATCTGTAACTTTGGTCAACCCATCTATGGTATGCATCCACAGATGGGATGAAGATTGCTTACACATTCCACCTCCTGGACCTAGTGCTTGACTCTTTATCAGATGTGCTAAATGCTATTGGGAGACTGCTGGTATTTTGGAGGCAAGAGATTGATTACTTATCTTTAAAGTCACAGCTTTAAAGAAGCAGCTGTTTCATTTTATGAAGCCTATTTTTGCAAATACTCATGACTGTATTTGGTAATTAATTTTTATTGTCACACTCAGGAGATGAAACGGTTGGAAATCAGGATTAATATTCAAATGGAAGACCGAGTCAAATGGAACTTTTTAAGCAAACTCAGAGAGATGTGCTGAATACAAGCCCACATGTCCCTTCCAAAAAAGACAGTATTGGAGCCATGTGTCACATTTGTCCCATTTTTCCACGGAGCAAGTGATGCTCTGTGCTGTGGCTGCATGCAGCAATCATGAAGCTGTAAGCTCTGGCTGACATTGTGCAGCAGCTGTACTATGAGGGGAATGGACTTCCAAAAGCCCTCCTCACTCAGCTGTAATGCAATTTAGCTCATCTAAGTATTCCTTGTAGAGAAACCTTGCAGAACTTAAGGGAACACAAATTTTAGATGATGGTGCTGGGGGAAGGCTGCGCCTCTGTTAAATAGAATCTGCAGCTATTTTAGTTTTGACCAAAAAATGGTTAGGCTCAGCACTGAAAGATGCAATGAAGATTCATTTGTTTTCTCTTGATGATTCAGGTTAGTTGCAAGCCTGAGGATTACAAGTAAACAAATTAATTGGTTAAACCCCAATTGTACTGATAACCCAAAAAGTACTGATATAATGTACCTTCAGATTCTTACTATTTCTCTCATTTCCCTTTGTTTACGTGTAAAATGGTTCAGCTCAGATATAATTTTTCTAAATTTTAAATTGAATTGAAGGATTGCAGAAAGTAATACATATCATAAATACTTTATTTAAAAATGTACCTTATCTGGAGGGGGAACTTTGCTGGAGATGTGTGGGTAACTAAGGCTGGCAATAAATTTTGTGAGGTAAGCTTTAAACATCACCTGTTGTGTATTTAGTACCTGAAGAAGCACATGAAAAGATAAAGCTAAATACTCCTTTAGGCTATAGATATGGAATACCATAAAAGATTGGCTATGCTCCTTGCAGTCAAATGCCTCACCGAGGTTTAACAAGGTTGCCAAATACATTCTCTTTATCTTAACCTGACTTGCTTTTTTTTTTTTTTCCACATTAATTTGTCTTTGGTTTCAATAACTGCTGAATGCAAAAAAACAGGCTAATTTTGGCAAGAAGTTCCAGAAGTGCTGAAAGGACTAATATATATAGGGTGATAGTCTCATAAGCTGACAGACAGAACAAATTCTAGTATGCTGGTCCATACTTGTCCATCACAAAATCATCCCTGACTCAAAAAAGTAGTTCAAATTTTCATGGAGTACTTTTCAATTAGCATATTACACAAGACCATATGTCTTACCTCGGATAGCTATGAAAAATATAGTTTAAATATTAGGAAATTGCTGTTGAGTTGTAAAATAGGTTTGATCTACTTCTGGTGACACAGTTGCAAATCCATGACGACAGAGTAATTGATGGTATGTCACACTGCTGATGAGATAAAGTCATTACTGATCTACATTTTAATAACAGCAAACCCCGTGATTCACTGCTGGTGAACTAATCTCTATTTCGAAAGAGTAATAACAAATGTTTTGCCTTAGAGGATAAAACACACACAAAAGCAAACCATTTTAAAGGAAGCTGGAGCCATACTTTCCAAGTTTCATGTCATGCAACCTCTGGTTACAATATTAACAGTCAGCAGTTTCTCCTAATTGGTAGAAATATAGCTGTGTTTGCAGTAAATAGAAAAAACTGGGTATTTGGTTTTTGTAACATTAAAATAAGATTTTACTAGATATTAAGTGGGCATAACCTCCTCCACAGATGAGACTTAAATAGAAAAAAAAAAAAAAATCTGTTCTATGGGAAAATTCAGTACTTCAGGAGAGATTTTCTCTGAATTTGAACAGAACACAGAAAGTCTGAAGTTTCTCCTGAAAAACAAAACTAAAAATTCTACCAGAGATTCTGACATTGGGGGTTTAGCTGCCACCCTAGCTCAGGCACACCCTGATAATGCTGAAGGAAGTAAGCTTTGCTGGCATGGGGAAGAAAGGTTTCTCTGCATCAACATGAGAAGCACAGAAGAATAAGACAGCCAGAGAGCTCTCCTACAATTATAGATCTATGGCACAGTCCTGGAAAGTTTTCAATCTATCAGCACAGCAAGGCTGGGTCTTGTCAACCCAAGAAATACCTGAGCAAGCAGTCTTGGGACCAGGAAAATATACTACTTGGAAATTATAAGGCAAGTGGAATGCACTTATGATCAGTATTTATGTCAGCCACCTCTCTGATCCATGATCCATGTCCTCTGTGACCAAGGTATTTTTAAAAAATATGTGTGTATATATATGTAGAAAGATTAATTTTATATAGATATATATAGATATATATAGATATATATAGATTAATTATACACACACACACACACATATATATATATAATATATTCATACAAATCAGTATGATCTCCTGGGAAGAAAAAGGATTTACTGGGTTCCAAATGGAAAAGTTCTACTGAAAATTCTATTGAAAGTTTGTTTTTTTTTTCCAGACCTTTTCTCTTCTTTTGTTTCCTTGATTCTTCCTGTCCAAGAACAAACCTTTTGAACTGGATTTATATATTTTTAAATTTACTCTGTACTGATAATAATAAATGAAAGTTTCTGACTTTAGTACCACATGGAATGTATATAAAGGCAGCCAGGATAAAGAAATAATTCATAGGCAGTGTCTTACTTTCTCAGATGTTACTAAATAGGTTTTGAGAATTAGAACATGGTAGTGTTTTTCATACTGATTTTTAGAACATGTTTGTGTAAAGGTTGATAGATGTTTTTCTGACTGTTTGTCGTAACTAGCTGGAGATCTCTACACCTGATAAAACTAACCTCTCCCTGTTGCAAATGAGTAGAGGCATAAATATCTTCATTTCTTGCGTTTTATAAGAAATAGAATTGTATATTAATGTGTGGTTAATTCCTGGTCTTTTTTTGTCATGGAAAAGTAAGTGCCCAGAGAGTATAATTATCACTACAAATGACTGAATACTTTATCTATACTATTTATGGAGCGGGTATCTGAATTAACCATTGACTCTTTCTAGTCCAGTCTGGACTTTTTCTACTGGAGAAGGGGCAGTATTTTTTTCTGAAGACTGTACAACCCAAGATATTTTTTGGGTCATTCAAGAGCTTTGGCCAGTTATTAAAAAGAACATGAAGAAAAGGTAAGACACAGAGGCTAAGGAGCCATAGTTAGAAGACCAGATGAACGCCATTGGCAGAGATGGTAACAGATCTGTCATTCATGGCTTTGCTGGTTAATTAATTTAATTATTGAGAAATTAATATCCTCCTGAAGTTTAGCCTGAAAATGCATGTAAAAAAGAAAACCTGTGCCTATGTAGTGATTTATTTATTTATTTATTTAAATTAGAGCTTCAGTGTTTCAGAGCATGTGACATTCCACTTGAACCAGCGAAAAGCATATCACCAGCTGGCTCTTTGTTATGCCCCAGTTAAAAATGTCTTTTGCTTCACTGACACAATGCCACATGCCATGAAATGAACTTCCTTTCACAGATTCTTGGTGTCATTCATAAGAGTGTTATTAGATCTGCACCTTGGTCATGTAAGTAGCCTGAAGAAATGAAATACCGAGTTCAGAGAGGCGCTGGTTTTAGCAGCAATAAAGTCATTAATTTAACTGCAGTAAATCACTTCAGGACTTTTGAATTGTCTGGAAAAGAGTTAAAACCACATCCAAACCATCATTTCTAATAATCACTACAACAAAACACTAAATTCACAAAATAGGAGAGAAGTTTTATCTTATTAACTCTATCCCAGCCAAACTGCTACATGTTATAGTTGTGATTTTCATAAGCAATTAGATCTGAGATTCAGTGCATCAAAGCCTTTTCAGCTTAGATTTACAAAGGGCTGGATGTGCCCTTGTCATTCTGGAAGATTTTCAGTAAGGTTCAGTTTCAGAACCCTGTGTTACCCTCTTTTCCCTCCTAGGCTTGAAGTCAGTGGATTTGCAGGGGTTGTAGAACTCTTCAGAGTGGAACCCGTGAAGTTTTGCTTCGAAAAATAAGGAGTGGTAATTAGAAACATGAAAAATCATATTTCTAAACCAGAAAGATTCCATGACATTTCATATTCCCATAATAAATGAAAAAAAAATCAGAAAATGTATTTCTTACAGGTGAAAATGCATTAAAACTATCACAGTCTCTGGTTCCTCTGAAAAACAGGTTTGCAGAGGAAAGGCTCCCAGGCACTATTTTATAAGAATTGCAGAAGGCGTCACTGTGTTGGAAATATGGATAACAGCCCAGTTAAGAATGATTTTCTTTTATTGTAATCACATGCAATTTAAAACCAGCTCCTGTTTTTTTTTTCTTCTGCCAGTTTCATAGTGGGTAGAATTCAGTCATCTTGTGCATTTTTCTTATATGAAAATGTAAATCCACTGGTTTATATTTCTTTTCTCGTGAAGTTGTAATTGCTTTGTGACCATTGATGCCAAATTATATTCATTAACCATCTATAAGATGAAGGATGGTATCATCTCAGCTGAAGAGAGTGATGTTTGAAAGCATGGCTTGCTCTTTCTATCCACAACTATTACTATTTTGGCTAATGGAGTTTATTATTATTATAATAGTATCTGTAGATATCTTACTGGTTAGCATATTAATACTTCTTTTCTTCGGTTCTGCCAAGGAAGCCACATATTAACTCTTAATGAGAAGACCTTACATCTTCATTTCGGTCTTACAAAGCTATGAGCAATGAACAAGTTATCAGTGAAAAATCTCATTTTACTCACCACACCATTCCCTTGTTTCCTCTTTCCCTCTTCCTCATCATAACTGAAACAGTTTATTTAGTACAATAGTCCTGGAAACAAAGATAAAAATCATCTTAACAAGTCTGATAGTCATCAGCTGTTCAGCAGCCACTGCAAGACTGTCTTAGCTTCTAATTTACACTGGAAGGCACAAGCTGCACTCTCAAGTTTTTCCTGAAATGCAGCAAATTTGTGTTTCAGTTGTACATCCATCTTTTGCTTCTAGATAGAAAACTTTTCCATGGAAATCTCGGTGCAGCTTTCTGCCTCAACTGGTTTTGAAGTCTCTGAACCTGAAATCTGACTTCATCAATGGTAAATACAGTCAGTTATGGAGCTGCAGTGAAACCAGTGAAGGTCTCCTTGAATCTGTGCATCATTATGTATGATGGTAACAGAAGAGCTAAGAAAAAATGATTGTAAATCCAGAATATAAAATCAGTCTGTGAAAGGAAAAGCCTTGGAAGATTTAAGAGTCTGTAGGAACAAAACCTGATGTCAAGTTGTTTTCATCACTCACAAAACCTATAGGAAAATTTAAAAAAATTGTTCTCACTAAGTGAGAAGAGGGTGAAAGTTTAAGTGTGTGGAGGGAAAGGGGGAGGTGTTAGGGATGGTATGAGTTTGCTGGATTGAGTGATTTGGCTCCTAAGAAGCTGTGTTGAGTGATGAGGAAGGCAGAAGGAAAAATGAAGAATTCCACTGTAGTCAATAAAATGTTAAGGAGCAGCACTGCATGAACAGAAGCATTCTTTTGCAGCTTGATTCCTCCCTGCTGAATGTAAGGGCAATAAATACTGTGGAGTTTTCAGTAGAGAATGTACTGAAAATTTTTATTCTAGGTACAGTTCCATATATTTTTTTCTCCTAAATTAATAATGTTATATGTTGCATGTGAACAGTTACCAGGAGGGGTACAGTGATAAGAAAAAGTTTAATTTACTGATGGAAGAACAGCACAGACAAGGCTTAAAGGCATTCAGGCCTGAGATGTTATTTTGAACTAACTGCAGCACATTTCCTTCTTCATAGTCTGAGAAAAGCCACTTTGTTACTCTGCTCACATAATTCCAGTATTTGAGATAGAATCCTGCTCTAACAGGATCTAAACCAGTCTTCTAGATTTGAATAGGGTGGGCTTTGGGTTCTCTGTTTCTGAACAGCCTGCCCTCATGAACAAAGGTTCTTCTCTGAGAGGAGATCCAGGGAGCATCCAGGCCATCCTGGAGATGGGAATGAAACAAGACTGAGGTACAATAGGGAAACGGAAAAAATTGGTTGTATTCTTTATACTCAGTTCTTTCAAGTCTTGAGCAAATGTCTGTGCATCTAGAAGCAGCCAAGTTGCCCACTTGGTCTTGACTTCTTCCATCTCCCTTACTTGGATAAGGCATCCATTAATGAGCATGAGGGCAGGTCAGGAAGGACAAATGGCAAATGTAATAGGGAGCTGCCGTCACGCTTTCTAGCCCTTGCAAAGTGTGGCTTAAGAGTACCTGAAGGCCTCTGATTGTTGAGATCTTCAATGTGGCTCTCTTGCCTTTATGACACTAAAAGTTATGAAGGATGCGTATTCACTTTGCTGCAATGTCCCTTTCTCAGTGATCCTTTCTGTAGAGAAGCGTGGCTGAGCTTTCCAAGCCAGTGTGAACTTCTTCTCTCTGCATTTACTCCCTTGGAACATAACTACTACAGAGAAGATGCATATTATCTGTCTGTTCTGTATGTCACCTGACCTGTGATTCCTAGGAGGTGATCCTCACTTTCCAGTCTGCCCCTCTTCCTGAAGGTTTCCTGCTCAGGTTTGAGTGATAAGTGAATGCATTTTCCAGATACGCTTTCTTGCCCCCCTCACCCAGCTTTCCTCAAAAGAAGCAATGAGGGGAAGAAATGGACTGTAAAAGAAGCACAAAAGCAGAGATTTGCTGAATGATGAGAGCAGGCTCAAGGGGCCTCTGGGTACGAATGGGGCAATTGGACAGCATCGTATCATTTGACTCCAAGACACGATGCAGCTAGCATCCATCTGGCATTCAAATATAAATGTCCAAATACTAGTCTGTCTTCAGCCATCATTCTTCTGGGGCCTCCCCCTGTATCATTTAGCTCTCAGTGAAGGATGCTTTGTTCCTTTAGGCAAATAGGGGATTTGTCAGATATCCTTCAGCTTGTTGTTTTGGAGGAGGGGAGGAGGGGTGTTTGCAGCCTGTCTCGGCAGCACTGCCTGTCATGGCAGGTAAGGCAGGGCTGTGACAAGGGCTACCCATGCAGCTGCTCAGTTTCCTCTTCTTCCGATGTGGTCGTGATATATCTGCACGCAGTCCCTCTTTTCTCAGCCCATCAATCTTCCTGGACACACATCCCTTGGCTCCTTGACTTCCAGTGCATTCCAGTGAATAGCTTTTGGGTTTTTAGTTGCTCAAGTACTTATCTTCTTGCAGAAGTTTTAGGCTACCATAGTGCTTCTCTGAAAATATTTACAAGTGAGAGAGTTGGGAATAGGGCCTGAAGAATGCAAGACCAATGTGGTGCCTGAGTTCTTTCCTATATGTTGGGTATTTCTTAATAAGGAAACATAGAGCCTCTTCTTTTTCTTCTTTCTGAAACTTCTTTTTAGGTTGAATGAAATTTCTCTGTGACACAGGCTTGCATATGGTGGGAGAGTCTCAAACTGCCATGACTAATGGAGATGCAGGGGATGGGAATTCCTTTCTAATTGATATGTGACATCTACAGCAGCTTTCCAAAAAACATCCTTTGAGCTAGGCTGGCTAGCGCTGCTCTGTTGTTCAGAAATGTCTGAGTAACAGTCTGTAACTAGATATATTAAAATGTGCTTCTACTTCAAGCTGTATGGAATATTCAAAGTACGTTTTGTATATGTATAACTATATATAACAACAAATAGTGTATAAGAGATACATCATGTGGGTGACTTTACACTGGGTCGTTCCCACAGGACATTCATTTTTAAAATATTTATTTCTAAAGATTTTACTTTTCCTAACTCTATATAGACTGTAGGTATTAGAAATAATCTTTCTCTTTCTAAAGTAAAATGTACAAAATCTCCTGACATATACATCATGTCACAGAAATCAGTTTTGAACATGCCTCTTAAGCAGGTTTTGTCCAAACCTAGCTAATGTAGAGAAATTGTTCTGTGTCTTCGGGAAGGAAAAAACAGCCATTTATAAAAAATCATGAAATTTTATTTTTATTTCTGAGGATAAGTAATTTGTAAACTTCAAATGTCCATTGGAAGTGCCTTCCTCAGGGCTATGTTGCTGCGTACCTGGCCTGTCCCTGAACATTGAAAGCTGTAGTCCTTTTTAAGGTTTATACATAGATGGGGTATAACATGAGAGACTTTAAGTCAATGAAATTTACGGCCACCTGAGCAAGCTGTATCCCTTCCAGACTCTTCTTTCAGTGGAAGAGGAGAGAAAGCTGAAGGTTGCCTTCATCAGAAGAAAATGAATAGGGAAGATCTGTGGAAAGTCAGCAGTAACTGTTCTGCTCTCTCCTTTCTTGTGACTGAAGTACCTTTAAAAGAGGTTTTTTGAATCACAGAAAAACTGACAGAACAGAATAAAACACAGAATATGTCAAGTGCTGCAGCAAAACAGGGAAAGCACTGTGAGAACAATACTTAACCTATGCAACAGTAGCCCTGTTTTGTTTGAACCCTTGGCACAGAAAGGCTTCTCTCCCATCCAGAGAAGGTGCAAAAGGCAAAACCTAGAGGTTTTTGTGCACAAAGAAAGCAAGAAGTTATCTTTTTTTTTGTTGTTGTTTGGGTTTTTTTTGTTTGTTTCTCTCCAGAAGCCTTCTGTTGCATCACCTTTTCCTATTGCAAAAACCTTGTAGTGGGGTTGTGTGCAGTACGAAATCCAGTCTGCCTCACTTGCCAGCCATTGTACTTGGCTTTTTTATTGTCTGTTGATTTGTTTTATACTCATCTTTCTGTCACTTTGACTCAGACATAAATGTTTATAGACTTCTGGATTTCTTTTTGCAGGAAACATTGTTTTTAATCAGTGTAAGACCCTGGGAAGTCATCAGTCCAGAGACCAAAATTTATATTTCCCCATATATATATCATATTAAAAGAAGAACATAGGAATTTGCTCCCACTTCTCAATCAGGAGTCACTTCCTTTGTTGTCTGCACCAATGCTTCTCAGACCTAGGCCATAACAGGAAACTTTATAGCTGTTATATCCATGATGTTGACCCTTGTAACATTATTGAATATGGACAGAGATTTTCTATGTTATATTTTAGTGAACAGGGATTAGAGATGAAACCAGCCACTCTTTTCAGAGCAGCTACACTGCTAGGTCATTGCTGAGCAGGAGCAGTAGCCTATAAATCCCATCCATTATCTTTTAAACCAAAGATTCCAAGCCACAGTCCCAGTGCCACCTCTTCATCTTCCACCAGTGCCTTCATCTTCATACCAGCGGTATGGTTTCGGCAATGCAGTTTGTGGGCCGTTACTCCACTGGCGGGTAAGAAGCTACCACTGATCTGCTGGTGGAAGCATTTTGTTGTTGCTCTGTTCACAGTACTTGCCACAGGAGTTTGCAGACATAGGAGCATAAATATTGAATCCGCATTTTCATCCCAGTGAAATGACAGTATTCCAGTGGAAGGTAGGGGGAGTGTATATTGTGAACAGTGAAAGAGGTGATGGCATGTGAATGGAAAGCCAGGGGCTACACACCTGCTGCTGAGAGCTTGACACAGGGTCAGTACCCTGGCCTTTCTCAAAAGAACCTCATGGATGGCACTAACACATCAAATTAAACCTGGGATCCTTTCCCTAAAACTTTTCATCCCTCAGATTCATACTCTTCCAACATATTCTTTGTAACCTCTGTAACATTCCAAGAGAGAGAGGATTCATACTGATCGCAGATGTCTGTCTTCAAGCTTCAAGAAACCACATGTTGATCTCCGACAGAGCACATCTGCCATGACATTATTATGGGGATTTTCAGGGCATTCATACTGATCTGACTGAGGAGGAGAAGCCCTTTGCAGTGCTCTCTTCCTGCGGGAAGGGTCTATGTTTCCAGCGATGTTCTTGTATCTTGGGTACGTAATAGCTGCTGTGATGACAGATACTGGAAGTCTCAGACATCTGATCTGAAAAACAGATCTGAATTTTGTCACACACCTGAATATCATTGGCACAGGCTGCCTAGGGAGGTGGTGGAATCACCATCCTCTGAGGTGTTTACAAAATGTATAGATGTGGTGTTTAGGGACATGGTTTGGTGATGGACTTGGCAGTGCTGGGGTAACAGTTGGGCTTGATGAGCTCAAAGGTCTTTTCCAATGTAAGTGATTCTATGATTCTATAATTCTATGATATCCCCACTGAAGTGATTGAATTGTCTAGGCATTTAGAGCAATATCCCCATGGTAGGACTGCACACCCCATGTTTTCTACAGTGTTTCAGTGCATGTGGATAAGTTTAACTCAGCCCTCACTCACACCTCTTGCTGCAGTTGCATGTCTGCAGAAGCATATCACTTCCATAGACCATATACTCTGTTGATTTATGAAGGGATAAGATTTTAATGCCTCAGAGCTATTACTTTTAACACTGGTTTGTAGTGCCTTCTCCTCATCTGTACAGTTCATCTCTGAGAAGGGCAGATTTTTTTCTATAGATAATGTGAATGGTGCAGTATAGAAAGTGTTAATCTGTAAAACTGTGTAGCTCCACCTGGCCTAGATCACTGGACTGCTTCCCCATGCATGTGCAACTGCTCCTCATGTTAATGAGGAAAGCATGCTCTCTGAAGAGGAAACACACACATCACACTTCACATTCTAAAGCACTCAAGATGTTTTTTGACATACCAGAGATAAGTAGCATGATGCACAAATACGTATAAAGCTTGATGAGGTACCATACTACTTGATGAGATACCATAATATATACAGAACTATTATCACTCAGCTGTCTTCCACTACACATGCTGAGACTATCAATAATCACACTTGGTTTGCATTTTTTTGGGTAATATCTTGAGCTGAATTCAAATACAAGTATAAGCTGGCATGAAGCCTTTTTTCCTGCATTACAGGAAAAACAAAGCTAATTCAAAAATATTGTATTCACTGAGAATTTTGAAGCCTGTATCTGCAACTGTTTTGTGCAACTGGAGGATTTTTTTTTTAAATGTTTTACACCCTCTTTATTCTCCATTATGCCAGCTGTGACTTAGAAAATTACAGAAGGAAGAAGGTAATACTTTATTTTCCTATATTTTGTGAGAAAACTGTAGAGGAACCACAAATGGAATCTGACCTTTTTTTAAAAAAGAAGTCTGGCTTTGGTAAACTGCCTTTGAACAAAAAAATAGTAATTGCAGAAGCTCGATCAGACTCAAAGGTCATGCTAGAGCAAGAATCATAGTTGAAGAACGAAAATAAATGTAACAAACTAAAAATATTTTAAGAATTTTAATGAAGTCATAGGATTTTGAAAAAAATCAATATTGCTTGGCAGACTGAGCACATGGAAACTTGCAGCTGGCAAAGAAAAGAAGTAAATATATTCTGTAGAGTGTTCTGAACTGATTGACCACTCCAGCAATTTAGAAATAGGGCTTGTAATAGGATCTGTAATCCTTAGCCAGTACATAGCTGGCACTCTTGCTTTCCACATTGACAATAAATCAGGAAGGAAATGCCTAAACTGCACTGCAAATGGATGTACGTTTTGTACTTATGCTCTTATTTCTGCAAGGTCAGGCTCCTGATCTATTTGTGTATCTAAACTCCTCATTCATACCAATGCATACATATGTAAGAAGAATGCTGTATTTGACCTCGTTTCTGCATGGAGTTAGAGTGAAATTTGGTTGTAAGTGGTATAAAATAATCACTCTAAGAAAACATCTCCACTTGGAGGTATATACTGCATTCAATGAACTACGGATAATTATCTGGAAACGAACATTGTTTGGAAGACAAACAGATAAAATTGCCAAACCCTTAGATGGGCTGCAAGTAAAAATTCTAAGAGTCTAAGTACTAAACTGATCTGAGTTGTAGGCATGACCAGAGAATGTAAAAGAATGAGGCAGCACAGTTCACCTCAAGTCTGTGATTTGACATTTAGTATCATGTGTAGTTCTAATTAACACATTTTGTCTGGC
>JAVJGJ010000057.1:68473804-68489318 GCA_035590215.1 Microhierax caerulescens | reverse complement strand
TTTGACATGTCAACAAGACTCTGAATCAATTGCAGTTTAATACTTCCTAATATATATACTGTTATAATTCTAATTTTCTTCTTAACAGCTTATATTTCTTGTGTACCTTTGTGTGCTTTGAAAAGGAATTGCTTCAATGAATAAAGCAACTTCACTCAAATCTTCAGAAAAACACAACTGGGTTTTGGGTTTTGGTTTTCTTCTCCCTCATGGTAATTTTTATTGTTAGGGTCTTATTTCTATTTCTGTTCCCAGAGACTACATAACAAATGGGCTTACTTCTTGCTTTGAGGGAGTTACACTCCTCCAAATCAGAAGACACCCCTGCAAACATGAAGTACTTATGTTCATGTGATTCCACCTCAGCATGAAGATATGCCCCTAACCGTGAATATTTAGGATGATAGCATAGTTAAGGTTTTCTTTCTTCAAGATATTTATGAAAAGAATTAGTAAGGAATTTGAAAAGCCAGCAGCAGGAAACACGGGAATATTTCATGTGGAAGAACGTTACATTAGGTCTAGGCATTGCAACAACTCTTGTTATGGGCTGTCCTTTTTCAAACAGACTTAGGATCAATGTGCAAATGTGCACCTTTTCCTCTCCATCCATCACTCATCCTCTACTGTATTTCCTTGCCTATTAGATGATAAGTTTTCCTTCATTTTTGGGTTTTGCTGCTGGCTGAAAAACTCAACATCTCCAGTCAAATATCCTCCACAGCTTGGAATATCATGCAAGAACATGAACAAATATTGCTGAGGAGAATAAAATAAACAGGAAGCACTTACTTAAAAAGCCAGATCATTACATGTGTCCTTGCACAAGGGTATTGCAATGCTATTATATTGTGAGCCTCTATTTCCCACAGCACAACTTCATCCATCAGAGCACAACATGAGCAGTATTTAATGAGTGAGGCCACTGTGATTTTTTTTCTTCATTTTTGTAACCCTTCAGTATAACATTTTTCCTCATTTACTCCACGCTAGTGGAAGTCCGCACAGAGGAATCGTCTTTGTTGGTGCCTCTCCGATTCTTGCTGCAACAGTATTTGAGCACATCTTCAAGAAGAACAACCCCCTCTTTAGCTGGCTCCTAATTTGGGGCAGAAGAGTCTTATCCACATTCCACAGAGACGAAAGAAGAGATTAAGCCACTTTCTCTGTACAATGTAAGAAGCAAGCGCCAAGGGCTTGAAAAGTATCCGGCTCACTCAGATTGTACTCCAGTGCACTAGCTCATAGAGCAATTAGCCTCTTGTGTGCATGGTGGCTTAAATCACTATACATCATGCTCTTTCTGCAATGAATGTAAGAGTACTAAGACCAGCAAGCATTATCGGGGGGCAATGCACTGCAGGACAGCGCTAAGTTTATCTTTCCCTGCTCAGCAAGCAAGCTGCACATGAGTGCTGTGGAACAAACAGTACGGGCTCTTCGAGCAAAGTCCTAGCAGCAGGGCTAAGATCACTTTAGTTTGAACTGTAGCTTCCCAGCCAAGTATGTCACTGAGCCAGACTCAGACTGGTTTTAGGGAATTGTGCAGAGGTAGAGGAAAGGACCAATTCCACTTTGTATCTATATTTCCTGGACAAATATTGGACAAGAGTCTGGAGAAAGGACAGCATGGAAATGATGGAAGTGACTCTATGATTAAACACTGAGATGGTGACAAAATAGGTGGAACTGCCTTCTTGTGGTGCCAGATACTGTCTCCCACAGCCAGAGGACCCAGTGCTTCCATTAGCCAATCCGACATGGAGCATGGAGGGAGACAGATGTTTGGAAAAATAGAGCTTTACCACTTCTGATGTTTGCTGACTCCTAGCACCGGAGCAGGGCAGCAGGGCTGCCCCTGACTTTTGTCCTTAATGTTGCTCCACCCTCACGGCACTCTACTTGCTCCATTTCCACTACAACTCTGATTCACAGGTGAGAATGGGCAGGCCTTTTCTTCTTGCAGATGATGCAAATTTTCTACAAGGAAAGATATTTCTTGCAGAAAATTAAAGTTTTCCACAAGTTTGGTTATGAAGAGCTGCTCCGCAGTGTCTGAAATCCCGCAGCACGACTGATTGCTATCATTTGACCTTGAGAAGCTCAAGGAGCAGGTCTGTGCAAACTGTGTGAAGTTCAACAAGGCAAAGTGCAATGTCCTGCACCTGGGTCATGGCAACCCCTGGGGTCAATACAGGTTGGGGATGAATGGATGGGGAGCAGCCCTGCCCAGAAGGGCCTGGGAATACTGGTGGATGAAAAGCTGGACATGAGTGGGTACTACGTGCTCGCAGCCCAAAAGCCAGCTGTACCCTGGGCTGCGTCACCAGCAGCGTGGCCAGCAGGGTGAGGGAGGGGATTCTGCCCCTCTGCTCTGCGCTGGTGTGAGCCCCCTGCAGCGCTGTGCCCAGCTTTGGGGTCAGCACAGGAACAACTTGGACTTTTTGGAGGAGATCCAGAGGATGGTCACAAAAACGATCAGGGAGCTGGAACACCTCCTGTGAGGCCAGGCTGGGAGAGTTGGACTTGTTCAGCCTCGAGAAGAGAAGGCTCCAGGGAGACCTCAGAGCAATATTTCAACCTATAAAGAGGGCTCATAAGAAACACTGAGGGACTTTTTATGAGGGATTGTAGTGACAGAACAATGGGCGATGGTTTTAAACTGAAAGAGGGTGGGTTTAGATTGGATGTAGAGAGAATAATTTTTTTTATAAGGTGGTGAGACACTGGCCCAGGCTGCCCAGAGCAGCTGTGGGTGCCCCATCCCTGGGGGTGCTCAAGGCCAGGTTGGACAGGGCTGGGAGCAGCCTGGGCTGGTGGGAGGTGTCCCGGAATTAGATGGTATTCAAAGGGACCTTCCAACCCAAACCAACCTATTCAATGATTGATTCTATGATTCTGCAATTCTATGATCTAAAACCTACTCCATAAAATCTACCACACTCATAAGAAAGATGTTATATAGCTCCTTAAATCTTTGACGTATGCTCAGTTTGCACTTGTTTTACAGCAAGTCTCAGACCTTCTTATTGCATTTCAAGTTTCTATGATCCAACTCCTGCAGTCATGATGTATTTGAAATTCAGTGGTAAGCTTTTCTAATAATGCAAAATACACAATTTTTCATCCATTCCTTATTTTTGAAGGTTGACTTTGCTAGGGAAAACATAATTTTTGACTACTACTTAGACTGAGATGAAACAGGCTATTCCAGACAGAAACATTGAAACAGAGATGAACAGGGAACTGAAAGAGGTCTCATAGAAAATTTTTTTTGTAGCTTTAATGACAGGGATTGCTTTACATTCTGACTATAACAAAGATGTATTTCACTGTAGCTTTAACTCCAGCTGGGAACCCAGCTATGCATGTTGTGAAGTAATATATAATGAAAGGATAGTTGTATGGTAAAAACAAAGTACTGGGTGTCAGAATGTATGCGTTTCAGACCTGAATTTGCCCTGGACTGTGAAATGAAATAAACCATTTCGTTTACCCTCTCTCTCCCTCTGAATAACTACTTGTAAAATTAATGTAGTACTTGCATACCTCTTGGTGCTGGACTGCTAAGTTGGTTTCGTGGAGAGTTATTTTTGGGTGAACAGCACAAGATGCTGAAATGTCATTTGAAACACTGACAAGAGTATTCACTGTCTGCTTTTAGCATAATTCGCAATTATTTAGCTAAAAGGGTTTTAGATAGTTACAAGCTTTAACCAGACAGTAGAAATGGTATCCTGGTATCATCAACATCTGTTTAAATGCGTTGTTTTGATCATGGTCAGGATTTTGTACCTTTTTCTTTTATTTTTGGTATCTAATTTTAAGCTGAAAGTCTAAATTTAACTTAACAAAAGTCTTCGCTGGTTATCTGTATTACCCACAGAGAAGACTGTTCTCCTCCAAAAGGTCGTTCTGAATATCTAAATCAGATTTTCTTTTTAAACTGACTTTCAGAAGAGTCATCACTGCCTATGCAGGGCGTAGAGAGTAACTAAGCACAGGATGTACCTCAGCAGGTTTCAATGCGATAGGCACATGTCTTTACCCGAACTAGTCACTTAGGTTCGAGGTGGGGGAGAAATAAACAATTCAGAGTACAAAATACACATTTCTCACAAAAGGTGCATGTTTGTCCAAACAGCCACAAAGAGAATTTATACAGCTGATATTAAGTAAACCTCTACATTGAAGAAGTGTCAGGTTATATTCCTAATTTTTGAATACCTCTTTCTTCCCTGTCCTCTACCTGTCCCTGCTATGATACAGATGTACTGGTTATCCTTAGCGTTTAAAGGCTAATACCCTGCTTTTCAACACGACTTGAAACAAAGATTATTATCCCCAAACCAGAAAATTTGGCAGTAAATAATTTAGTCTGCCTCTTACTCTGAAGTGACACAACTTCTGTTGAACAAACTTCTTGGGTTCAGGAATTAATTTTAAGGTAGGAAAGCCAAACCCAAATAGGCCAGCACTCAGGGCAACCGGCCCGGTTCAGAAGAGGAACATGAGGCTTGGGTCTTCTCATGCCAGATGAGAACCTGATCCTCTACGTCGCTGGCAGCTCTTCTCTGGGCCTCTTTTTCCTCTACCTCCCACTGTCCTTGCCTCCTTTCCCCTGCCTCTGAAAAACTTTTGCCAGGTTTGACTTGCTTTCCTTCCCCATCAGAGTAGAAACACATTTTACAATCTAAAATCTGTGAAAAAAATGGAAGCTTTGTTTTCAGCCCAGCTTGTCTGAAAGAATCCTTAGCATCAGCAGGTCAGTATAATCAGTTTTGCTTACGTGGTCAAAAGCCTCTGTTTTAAAAGAAAAATATGCATTGCGGCGAGCATTAAATGAAAAAAAAATTTAGGAAATGGAAATTAAGCTAGCCTTTCAAAATGACTTATAAAAAAATTGTTTCCTTTCATTTTCTGGCTTCACTCAGTTTTCTGTCTCTGTGTGTTCCAACTGCATTTTACTAAAGAGATGTATTATTGCATTCTTTTTGCTGTAGATACTGCTTTGTGGTAAACAGAATTTGATCCCTCTTTTTCCAATACTTTCATCAAGCTAAATAAAATTATTTTAATGCTCTCCGAGTTTGTCTAACAAGAAGTACACTCACATCTTCTGATTTCTTTTCTTTCAAAGCATGAAAGAATGAAAAATCTCAGTCTGAATGTTGTTTCCACCTTTATTTCTATCCCTTTTTAATATTAGTCTGTCTGCTTTCATTAAAATAATAACACTGTCTTGGGTTATGATCTGGGAGACTCTTAACAGAAAAATTAGTTCCTGCACAGAAGGTTGTGCTGACCAAGGGTTACCAAAGTTTTTTATAAGACTCCAGTTTATTATATAAAAAAGGACTCTGGCACAGTCCTGTTCTGATGATCCTTCAGTGACAAAACCTGTCTCCATTTATCATGAAGGTTTTCTGCTTGGGCTTGGCCATTCTTCATCTTTAGTCTTGCTGTTCACTGCCTGTTTGTGACCCTCTTTTCACCTTTGCTTCTTCAGTTTTCTGGGTCTCCAGGAACAAGGCTCCTCCAGAGCCCGTGTTCCAGCTGGATAAATTGGTTGCTTTCTCACTCTAGCCACTCCTACCTCTCCAGCCATTTTAGCAGTGATGTTTCTATGGAGAGCAAAATTGATGCACTTAGAGCAGGTTCCCTGTGTACCAGGATTTCAAACCAGAGGAAAGCCCAGAGGCTTTTCAGGCAAGTGACCTCTGCTCCATTCCTTGCTTGGAGCCTGTGCTGAATGTGTTGTGTCGTTGCCTGCACAAGGTACAGCAGCAAGGGCAGGGTGTTTCTGCTCTTTCTGATTCTCAGCTGGGTGTTGACCGTGTGCCCAGTCCTGTACAATGCTGAAGAACGTATTGTTCTCCCCCAGGAGGTCATTGCATACATATTGGACATATGATACAATACTAGACCTTAGAAGAGCTCTCTCAGAGTGATTTTCTTTTTCTTGCTAGTAAAAAAGGGCAAAAACCCACAGCATTTTTCACTCTGAACTAAATCAAAAGCAGAGTTGGCTGCTCAAGAATTTGTTCTGCCAGAGGTGGTGTTATGCTCAGAGCACAAGGGTCATTAAATAAACCAGTACGCTCTTACAAGAATAAGGCACAAAGGCTTCAGATTTATTGTTAGATACTAAGGGCAATGCCTATTTGAATCAGAATCCTGCCATGATTAATCTAGGATCATCTAATAATTTTCCAGGTACCTCAAACTTTGCAATAAATTTCCCACTCCCTGACTACTGTCACCTCCATTTCAGAAATGGATGAAATGCTTCCCGTGCAAAACACCATGTGTGAATAAGGGTAAATGTATGATGATTTTCATCAGGAGAAAAACTTCAGCCTCTTCTGGAGGACAGGTTTTATCCAAACACATGATGACTTTAATAGGTGAGCACCTGCTGCCTGGATTTGACCCCCTTCTCTGTAGTTATAATGTCCAATCATTCTAAAGTTTATGTTTAATTGATTATGGGGTGTTGACATTTTGCTCTTGATATAATTGAAAAGAACAAAGATGTATAATTCTGCTTTTCCAAGTCCTGAGAAAAGAGATGGATGTTCACGCTACTTTGCACAGTTCCTCTAGTATTGAAGGACTTACAGGACAAGTGATAGCTTTGGAATAAAGTTGTAGAACAAGACTACAGCACAGTCACATTTTAGCCGTTTTCTGGAAGTGTTCCTGAATTACAAATACTAACACGCAAAGAACTGCAAAATCACCCACGGGAGTAAAATGATTTCTGCTTTTGAAAAGGCAAAGCAGATGCACAAATATTGAATGCCTTGCCATGGATGAAAGGTAGATAAAAAGTCTCCCCTTCCAGACCTCACCGTTTGTGCTAAAGTCTTAGGTCTAGAACCTAGGAATGAAATCTTGCTTTCATTGTGTAGGGTAAAAAAATTGTCATCTGCCTGGAAGTCAGATTTTCACAATGGGCCTTCTTAATAAATTTATTTGAGCTGAAGAAAACCTCTGTCAGTAGGTGGCAGCAGGAAGGCTTTTTCTCTCTGAAGGCAACTCACCGAAAAGTGTTGCAGACATAAATATGTAACCAATGCTGCAGCAATGGCCTTGCTGCAAGTAATGGAGTGGAGTAATGTGTTGTGGGTCTCATCTAACATGTTGTACAGATGGGATGAGATGCTGTGTGGGTGCCTATATCAGATCTGACCACCTGAGTCTCCTTTGACTGTCCATGGAGACAGACCATCACTGTAAGATAAAAATGTAGCCTATACATATCCTGGCTAAATATATTCTACACATATATAGGATGAGATGAGTTGCTCCTCAGGAATACTTTTCTCCATCACCTGTCAAGTGACCTTCTGGTATCCCTCCTATCCTGCATCTGGCTTGATGAAGTCCTTTCTCACTATCCAACAGCACTTTCACGATCAGCCTACATTTTCCAATTACTATTACCCTTCCATTCCATCATTGTAATCCAGCTCCAAGGCTTCTCTGACAAGCAAACCCCAGAGCATTTTTGCATCTGTACATGTGACATATTGCAGACACAGTACACTGAAATATATTGTAAAAATTCAGATTTTGTATGGTACTCTATGACATTTGAGTGAAAGCACAAATTGTGCAATCCAAGAGCAGATGTTCGTTAATCAACCTTGTACCATATGTGTTCTTTACTCTTCATTGTGCTGTTTCAGAAGCTATTTCCAGACAATTCAGCTATCTCCAAGACAGCTTGAGTCTTCTATTGTTTCATCAGTCTAAGAATACAGTTAAATTCTTACCTTTTGGCGAAGATATTTGGTCTGAGCAGTTCCATGTGTGCTAAAGCATATCCATCTGGCATCCCTGAAGAGAACTCAGTGTGATAAATATTACTACAAATTAGCATGGTTTGAAACCTTGGCTCCAAAAGGAGGTTTTAATTAACTGTATTTACTGAATGGTCTTGGGATGTGTTCTAAGACTATACCCTGCAGAGAGATGAAGGTAAACAGAGACTTTGACGCTGCATGCATGTGTTTGTGTGTACAGACATGTCTCCTCTGATTCTTTTTCTCATCCAAAATACAGGTTTTATTTTCTTGTTCCAAATGGAATATTCAACAGCTTAGTCATTGCCAGTAAAACTTTTGGGTGCCTTAACTCTTCAAAATAAAATGTAAATAGCTCGTTTTTTTAACACATGACTCAGGGTAAAAGTGCTATTGCCAAGGTTTATCAGTCAGTTAACTTTCCCTTGGTGCAGATACAATCTGTTTGCCTGGGATCCAAAACAAGAAAGAACATGTATTCCAAAGCGTAAATTAAGTTTTCATGTGGTTATAGTGCTGACTTAACTTTGGTTAAAATATTTCCCAGAACAGTGATGGACCACCAGGCACACACTTATAGACAGGTATTCAGTTGATAGATTGATGGAGGTTCTCCTTTTGGCAACAGCTGACGTTAGGTGTAGGATGAACAATGGTAGAGAAGCAGCCAGTTTTTGGAGAAAGGGTAAAAGTAGCAGCAGAAGATTATAAAGGGCAGCTGGAACCACTTCTAGGTGTCTGGACAGATGGAAATGAATTCAGGCAGTTTTGAGGGCAAATTAAACTATAGTGCTCAAGTATGTATAAAAATTAAGAAACTGACCAACAAAAGACATTAAGAAAACTTAAAAAAATAAATTAAAGAAAATAATCAAAACCTGCTCAGCTTTGCTGCTTTAGGTGAAATAAAATTCCAGATGGACCAACACCAAGGTAAGTAAATATGGTAAGGATACCTTAGATTCATATAATGTAAAAATTACCATGCACTAAATGACTGATCCACCTGCAGAACCTCACACACTCATACTAATGTTTTCTGGAAGACAGAAAGAATATTACTTCACAGAAGGATACTGGGTCAGGTCCTCAGCTGATGCAAATTGGCTTAGCTACCTTGATTTCAATGGAGTTAAGCCAGTTAATTCTGGACTAGATCCTCACTAAATTTTTGCTTGTAAAGATTTCAAATGTTTCATTGAATACCTTCTGTGTTGGAAAAATCCTCTCTTCCACTCTGCCTCCATACATTTGATTTGGTCTTTAATCTTCTCAGCCTCTTTTTGCAGAGATTAATACCTTCTGCTGAATTAATTAAATTTGAACAAATATTTTCCAGGAAGACATAATAGGGATAAGGAATGTGTATCACTTGAGTTCATTTGCAAGGCAGAGAAATACCATTCAAAATGGTGTCTCAGCTACTTATTTTGGGAATCTACAGTTACAATGATGTTTGTCCTTTTTGCCTTGGAATCTGGAATTAACCTTTATCCTATTTTTTTTTTTTTGTATAAGGCCCTTGACTTGACTCATACTGTACGGTGTGAAATTTGGTCTCAACATAATATGCCGATATATATATATATATATATATATATATATCTCATATATATATATATATATATGGTCAGCTTCTCTTCTCAATTTATATAATTAGAAAATATATAATATATAACATATTTATAAGATACAATAAGTGGTGAGATGAGGAATGATAAGGCAAACCCCAATATATTACCCAAGGTCTTGAGAAATGGGGCATGCAGTTCCTAGTTCTAGTTCCTAGAGCTTTTCTATAGTATCCCTGGAAACAGCTTACCCTCTTTTCTTCGGATCCCTTTTACTTCAGTTTAATAAATCGTATTTTCCTTCCTTATTAATAGATAGTTGCTAGTACCTGAAGCATTGACTTGACACATATAGGTGAAACCTGATTCTCCCACCCAACTTTGCCTTCTGTGCTGGGTCCTTCAGTGCTGTAGTCTTCAGTCTACCTTTGTAGATAACAGAGGAAAAGTTACCTCCAGAAAATACTTGTTCCCACCCGTTTCATATTCCTCTCCTATGTCAGGGTGAATCAATCCCTGGGATGTCCATTTTGTTCTCCTAGGGCTAGAGCACGCCTAGATTTCTAAATAGCTTAAACTTTCAAATAGTTGAAATTGGAGGACATAATCACACATGTGGTGTGATATTAGTATATTATTTACACACAGAACCAAATAAACAGTTTTGAGAATACTAATATTTATAAATTGTGATATACATAAACTGACTCACAGAATCACTTGTGTTCATTGCAGGCTGGGAATTTCCCAACAATTCATAACAGAAGGATCTGGAGGAGGAATTTGAAGGGGAACAGATGACTGCAATATGGTATGGTTCAGGTCAATCTTTAAGGAATATTTTGCAGAAGACCAATCGTCAATTATCTCTTTCTTATAATCTTCTAGTTATTAGACATGCTGTGTGTTGGTGCTTCTGACTTGAAGGGGGAAGATTATTCATGGCTGGAGCAGAATCTATGTGTATAATGATGGGCATTGGGAAGACATAAAATGAAATCCAGTCTAGTTTAGAGAACCATTACAGAGCTATTCTGAAGGCTTAAATGGTGTGCCACCCTTCAGATCGATGAACTTGCTTGCTCCATGGACAACCCATAAAAGTGGTCTCTTATGCCCAGAGGGGATCAGCTGTCCCTCTTGGGTTTTTTTAACTTTTTTGATGTTGTGTTATTGGGCAGGCCATAAACTCAAGACCTCCGCCTGGAAGGCAGAAGCTCTTTGTTTGACCTGCAATTGCTCTGCTTTTGCCCAAGAAGGCTGCAGGAATAGCAGACAAAATAAGCTCGGCCTCTGGCAGTAGGACACGTTTGCTTGACCTCAACTTGCTTTGCTATTGCTGCAGCATATGCCTGGAAAATAAATGAACTTTTTTAGTTACCTTGTCCTTCTTCTTTACAGACTGTTTCAGGCTGGTAAAAGGATGTTTTGTGCTCCCTTCAAATCCAGTGTTCCTACAAGAGTTCTTGGGCAGATCTTGAAAGATACATGCACACATATACAACATATCTGTACTCTTTTTCTCCATGATTCAGCTCCTGGGTTTTATGTTGTTTACTGGAAATTCATCTTCAAATAACTTTAATTTTCAGGTGTCTTTTGCCTTTAGCAATCAAATCTTCCTGACACTCAAAATTAAACACTGAAACCCAAACAGAATAAGATTTGGTTTCTCAATTTATAATGGTGTTCAGGAACTAGTGTGCAGAGTAGGCTGTAACTACCAGAAAGACCCATTATCATCAACTAGCAGAACATATATTCCTGTAAATCATATAACCAGGGTAGAATTATTTCTTCCCTGTTATTTAATGAGGTCTAAAACAAATCTAGGAAATTACCTAACTGCTTATCAAGAGCAGGACAATCAATCTTGTGGGGATAGAGAAGCTTTCATGGTTTGCTTTGGCAAAAGCTCAAAAGCTTGTATGTCTTTGGAGTTATGGTCATTCACCAAGAACAGGGTAAGTATGGTGATGCTCAGGCAGTGGCATTGTTTTATCATTTGGTCTTACATTTTTCTTCCTTTTTCTTCCCATGGACTGTAACAACTACTTTGAGAAGCTAATAACCTACATGAATACATCTGACAGTATGAAATGTAATACTTTCATCTGCATGGCTATATAAAGCACTCCGTTTTTCCCAGTCTTCCCTCTCTGCAGGAAACTGAGAGAAATCCAGGCGTGTAGATACTGTCAACTACAGGTGTAATTTGCTTTCCATATAGTTAGGGCTGCCTTTATTACCAAAGTTTTCTCCTTTCGTACCACTTCAGACTTTTATCACTGTACCTAGTGCTTTATCCTTAAACTTTAGAGGTGTGGGTTTCATAACCTTTTCTGCTGAAAGCGAAATGGTAAGGGGAGGAAAATATCCTACATCTCAGGGGAGAGTTGTGTAATGGACCAAATTGCAATGGCTTACAGCACCAGTGATGACAGATTAGAAAACCTGAGCTCCAAATAATAGCTAAACACTGTTAACATTAGCAATTTTCGCATCTCCCTTCTCATTTCTTTGTAATGTGGTATTTTTGTCTGCTTTATTTTATGTTATTGCTATGTTTGATATATCCTTTGGCTTGGAGCATGGAACTCTGCCTGTGTATGAATGAGGAGCCAACTGAGAGCAGGATTAAAGGGAGGGCAGGGAGAGGTGACGTTACAATGGGGGTCTGCTACAGGCCGCTCAACCAGGAAGACCAAGCGGATGAAGCTGTCTAATAGAGAGATTGGAGCAGGTTCATGTTCGCAAGACCTGGTCCTCATGGGGAACTTCAACCACTTTGCTATCTGCTGGAGGGCCAACACACCAGGGCACAGGCAATCCTCAGGAGGATCCTGGAATATGTTGACAATAATTTATTTGTCCAAGTGCTAGAGCCCAAACCATTCTATGATTCTATGATTCTGTGCTTCTTCAAGAGCTAAAAGGAAAGGCACAAAATCCTGTGCTAATTTACATTTTGTTCTCATGTTTTAATCTCTGACCACTACTCTGCATTGTCTCAGCTAGTGTTAGGGAGCCCAGCAGGTTTGGGACATGGCTGGGCTTGCAGTGTAGATACAGATCTCTACAGCATCTACAGACTTAACGTTTTTCTAACATGCCACTCCTGGGAGGTCTGCTATGCTAAACCCTACTGACCGATTCAGTAATGATACTGACTGATAGGAAATTACAGAGCTATAAAATACTGCTATCCTAACAGCAATCTACTGGAGTTTATAATTTATATATTAACCAAGATTAACTTTAGCAAACTCTATAGCTGAACTGAATTTTCTGTTCCATACTGAAAATTAGACTCCTTTTCAAAGATCTGTTTCTCTCACCCATCTGTTTTCTCCTTTGGATTTTCTCTGCCTTTGGAGATGATATACTGGATCTTTACTGCAATTCCTTATGCAAGCCAACAGTCACTGACACTGTCCTAAAACTGGAGAGGGAGTAATTTAAGAATCCTGAAAATGTGAATATAAAACACACATTATGAATAGTATAATGACTACTTTAAATTTACCTTCTTTACACCTCACCACAAACCTCAGTGTGTCGATAGGCTTTATTAACTTGCCATGGAATTGCTTAGGTGTTTTCATCCAGCAGATTTAGAAATAAATATCTGGAAAAATATTTTAAATTAAATCCACTGCAATATTTTAAAGTAAAGCTTCCTCCTCTACACACGCTGCACTAACACAACTGTGTTACTTCCTTTTGACTGAAACTGAGAGCAGCTCCAGACAAGAAAGCCCTGTATTAAGTTTACCCTTGCACAGTACTTCATCTTCTTGGTTCTAACTCACTACTAACTATCAGCTTTCTGGCAGGCTCTTGGGTATAAAAAGCATCAAAGTAACTTAAAGTCACTTTTGTTCTCCTGTCACTTATATGAGGAGCTACAAAATACACAATCCAACTCATTGTGCTTCATAATCAGTGCTCATCCACTTTTTCTCTCACTAATGGCAGTAAAAGGGTCCCGACTAACTTGGGAAAAGTGTGGCCTTAGATGCTGATGGTTTCCTGAGCACAGTTCAGATGGTACATACACTCAACCTTTGTGTTTCCTGGGATATTGGCCTAACCACTGAGAAAAGCACAAAAACTTCATTCATGTTTCTTTTTTTAGTAGCAGAAAGGGATATTATGCAACTTTGGAAGTTTGATAGAGATTCAGCATCAGAGATTGGCTAGTTAATGGAAGCATTCTGGTTTTCTCAAAAGAGCTATGTTGCTTTGCAACAGTCATGGCTGAAGAGTCCCCCCAGGGCTTGCAGTCCTCTTCTGTACTGCTGAAAGGATAATATTTAGAACAGAGACAGTCAGCTATTCATCCTCTGCCCCCATTAATGTTGGACACTTTGAATAACACTCACCCAGTGGCAGAAATTGCCAAACTCTGCCTATCTTTTAAGCCCTGGGTAGGGATGGAAGGGGAACAAGCAGCTTGAATGAATCACTGAACATGATACGCTCTACCGCTGTGCAAAGTAGTTTTAGCCACATTAATACGCTCCTCTGGAAATGGTTTTGGCCTCAAGGTGGTCAGAGGCTTAGCCTGGTGCTGCCACGAATAAGAGCTATTTGGCTGTGGAACCTGCTCTCTGAGGCACCGTAGAAAGTGACCACTATAGTTTATCCATGGTGTGGCATGTGGCTTAAGGAGATGCCTAGAAACACACAAGATAGGAGAGGAGAGAATGCCAGGAGACAAGGAAGCCTGGATTCGTCACCAGTGAATAAGGAAGTCCTGAGCTTGGGGGAAAGTCATGAGGTTAGAAAATGTGTATACTGAGTCTGATACCTAATTAGGACAAGAAGAGAGAATTTTTGTTTGATGATAAATCTCTGGCTGAGATAAGGATTATGCCTGATAGGTGAAGTGGCTTGTTCACACAGTGTTTAATAGTTTTGGCATAGCTCAAAAAACCAAATAGTCCTCTTCTCTGGGCTGTTAGTAATCTGTTAGGCTTTGTTTCACCCAGTTTCACCACCCAACAACTAGTCAGCAGCAGAGGGTACTGGAGAGATTATTCTTCAGACAGCAACAACACACATTTTTTTCCAGATAGTCAGTGATTCTCAAACTAGTTTTTCTTTGCTTCTCAATGGGAGGCCTTGTGGACTAGGACACAGTAATAAAGGTTTCACTCTATAGCTCCCAGGAACTATAGCCCCTATCTGATGCTTCTGCTTGTGTAATCCATCTCTGCCCCTAATAAAAATTATTTCTGCAACAGATTCTTCCCCTCGACTCTAAGTGCCACTGCTTCTTGTGGGAATCTGCCTGGCAATGTGCCCTCTCTTCTTTTCTATCCTCTTCCCCCTAATTTGAGAACTGTGATCTTAAGATGGATTTTACTGAATTTTCCGATTTATTTTACTTTAATTGAAATTAATTGGCCCCCTGAGGTTTGAACTTGCTCAAAGACTTTGGAATTGATTTGGTGAAGCATTTCAGACTTTCTTCCTTGCTAGTATCTTTATTTTTCCCTTCTCTCTGTCTTCCAGCTTCTCCTCCCTCATCTTCATGATGCTGGAGTGCCAGCAGCCTTGGAAGGTTTGGGAGGAAAGGAATAAACCCTTTTTTATTCTTTCATTTCTCTTTTACATCTACTACTCTTGTTTTGTTTTAACTCTAAAAGAAGTCATTAGGGTGTTGTCATTTTCATCCATTGCACAGATTCAGAGTTCGGAAGAGTGCTGCTATGTGCTGAAAGGCATCTCTATTTGCCAGTAAATGACTTACTGGCACAGGAATGTCTACAGCCCTTGCTGAAATTGTCAGGTGTTCTAAACACAAGTGGAAGCAGTCCCTATATTCTTGCCCTTTTTTTAAAGTTCCCTTTCCTCTGAAATATATGGCATTCTACCGGTTTCGTGGAAATTTCTCCAAAGAACCAGCACTGAGCTACTTACATTGCTGAAGACTGGTGAGATGGTATCAAGAGTACATAGATGATATTAAACTGACCTGTCCAATAAGGTGCTGGAACATTCAGGGGCTGGAGCGTGTCCAGAGCCAGGCAGGGGCTGGGGCACAGGGCTGGGGGGGCAGCAGGGGGAGCGGGGGGGGTCATCCTGGAGAGGGGGGTCTCAGGGGGCACCTGCTGGCTCCCTCCA
>JAVJGJ010000057.1:68456774-68473716 GCA_035590215.1 Microhierax caerulescens | reverse complement strand
CCGGGGGAGGTTTAGGTTGGGTGTGAGGGGAAATTCCTTCATGGAAAGGGTGGCCAAGCCCTGGCACAGGCTGCCCGTGGAGGGGGTGGTGTCACCATCCCTGGGGGTGTTTAAATAACATGTAGATGCAGCACTCGGGGACATGGTTTAGTGGTGGGCTTGGCACTATTAGATTAACAGTTGGACTTGATGATCTTCAAGGTCATTTCCAACCTAAGTGATTCTATAATTCTGGAAGACAAATAAGTATTTACAAACAAATACACATTTTTACCTGAATACAGACTATCAATATTAGATATGAAATTTTGAACTTCACACACATAGGTTACTAATTTCTCTCTGATACTAGGGCAGCAGATTTATTCACAGGATGATGGCCAGACTTTTATGTTTTTAAGTCAGTGATCATATTTTCTTGTACATATTCATAAATACACATTAGACTTAACAAGCAAATGAACATATTAGATGAACAATATATTTAAAACTACCTTTCTGTTCCTCTAGTAGGAATAATTTTTTGACCCTACTGATGATAAATGAAAAACTTCAGATTTCATCACAAAACAAGTGACTAAAAGGCAGATGCACATTTCTATGCATATTTTGAAGTTATTTTGTTTCAGACATGAAAAGGTTCCATATATCACAGATCATTCCAACAGTATTAAGGGAACATTTTTTTTGGGGGTGGAGGTTATGCTTTAGCTGGCATCTTACTTACAAGGGAGTACATGCTGGCAAAGTGGAAAGGACCTTCTGGAGTTAAATAGAAATGTTTACAAAAGGTTTAGAATAAGAGCTTAAAGAGAGAGGGGGGAAACTTACCAGAGAGACTATATGCTTTATTCTGTCTTGAAAAACACAATTATCAGCAAGTAAACCAGGCACTCACAGGGAACCCTGCCTGTGACTGTGCTGAACTCAGCAAAGTAATTTTGTTAGATGAATCTTCCACTTAATCGGGTATTACCTTGCTCCACATAACTGACAGTGTGGTGGGCTGACCTTGGCTGTCTGCTAGACCTGCAACCAGACACTCTCTCAACCCCCCCTTCTTGACAGGACAGGGGAGAAAATAAGACAGAAAAGCTTGTGGGTTGAGATAAAGACAGTTTAATAAGAAAAGCAAAAGCTGTGTGTGGAAACAAAGCAAAAAAGAATTTATTTACTGCTTCCCATAGGCAGGCAGACGTACAGCTACCTCCTGGAAAGCAAGGTCTCAGTACGCGTAGCAGTTGCTTTGCTTGGGAAGATAAATGCCATACCCAGAAACATGTCCACATCCTCCCCTTTCCTTCAGCTTTTAGTGCTGAGCACAATGTCATATGCTATGGAACATTCTGTTGGTCAGCTGTGTCCCCTTCCCAGTCTCTGACCAACCACCAGTGTACTGGCCGTGGTGGGCAGTAGTTAGAGCGATGGCCTTGATGCTGTGAAAGCACTGCTCAGCCATAGCTGATATGTTGGTGTTTCAAGACGGTTTTAGTCACAAATTCAAAGCTCAACAGAAAGCAGCTCCTATGAAGAAAGTTAATGCCGTCCCAGCCAGACCCTGTATGACAGCAATTAAACAAACCCATCACCAAATAATCACAAAATTTTAAAACATTAGTAATCAATGATTCAGTATTGTCAAGAGGTACAAGCAACTGAAAAGTGCTGCGGGATAAATACTGTGAAATATTTAAGGAAATAAATATGATCCTGCATCTATGAGGTGTGCAAGTGTTTTCATGTATTTCCCTGACATCCTTCCTGGCATAAGTAATGTTTTTATAGACATTGGCTTGCTTATGGCAGTGCCTGGCCAGAAAGCCTTCACATATGGAGAAGGCTGATGAACAAGAATTCTGTAAAGAGGAAAATTCTCTGGCACTAATTAGCTGACATTACTAAGCAGGATTGGCTTCAGTACTTAGTATGGACATGTAAACGCTTTCGAAATGAAGCTTTGTTCTGTTGGCTTTGCTCCAGCAGGCACTAGGACTAGCTGAACCAGAAGATAACATGTGAATGCTCATGTCCGTAATCTGAAATTGGGATAAAATCACCTTGCTTCTGGAATTGTTTCTTGATTTCCACAGACTTTTTTATTTAGTAGGTAGAGAGCTCCCATTTCTTGAAAAAGGGTATTCAAGTAACAGTCATATGCTGAATGAATATATTCCCTGACATTGAAGTACTAGCAAGTGCAGTACAACTAAAACCCTGAGGTCATTAAATAGTAATGATATGAAAAAGGTCTATGAATATGCTAACCTATTTAAACTCTTAAATTTGTGAAAAATAAATTATTTTTTTCATCCATTTAATGTGAATAGATGAAGAGAGAATGCTCTCTTAAGCAAATTCATAACCTTATCTACAAAGTCTTATATCTTTAAACAGCATAATGTTTTTATGCCAATCTTTTTAGAAGAAACTACTGGAAGATACTGGAGATGATAAACTTCATTGTGAATGCTGAAATATTGAGACACATTCATAAGCCTTGCTATAAAAGCACTATTTTGGGATGATAATTCTTACCAGCTATAAAAATCACCAATCCCCAACTCCACCTTCTGTGTCTAATACTGCACAAATGCACTGTCAATCATTATGCTCAATATGGGGATTTCAACATTTTCTACATGACTGAAAGTCCTTATATGACTAAATCAAGCTCATTAAAACACTGCCAGCTTCAAACCTTTGCAGACAAAAGGAGGAAATGCTTAATACAGTTGCACTTAACCCAGTTTAACCCTCATTTAACTTGTGGGAATAAATCTTTGTTTTTTATCACTGTAAAGAATATTTTTTTTGGTCATTGTTTTAAATGTTGGATACAAAAACCCTAGTCCAACACTTTGAGCACTGACCATGGGCAAGCTAGGGCTTAAATTTTAAGAGCATATCCCAGTGGAAACACTAAAGACCTTGCTAATGGGAATGGGTTGCCTAATCTCACATTAAATAGAAAATATAAATCTGCTTGGAAAGATCATGACTGTCCTGGAAATCTAACAAAATGAGGTACTTCTTAATTGGTTAAGAGAAAACTTTCTAGTTCTGTAAGTGTTACCAGTTCAAGTTAATAAGCCATGACATTCACCACATCTCATGCAACGCTTCTAAATTTGTCTTAAATTGAGGTGTACAAGCACTCTTTAACACTTTCTTTTTTAATTAACAAAATATTTTAGGGTTTGTACGACTGAAAATGCAGTTATTAAAATACAAGCTTTGGTGGGAATTGTAATTAGAAAAGCACATTTGATCAGAAAGAAAGAAATAATAAAAAAGTAGTTAAGCTGTTACAGCCATCAGTTTTATATTACCAGTATCAGATCTAGAAAAAAACCCCAATGAACTATGTTTAATATGTAATTTAAACTTGGCCAGTGCCTAGTCTGAAGGCTTAATAGATATAAATGTTTTGTATGAACCCTATTTGCCAAGAAGACATTTGTAAAAGCCTGATGCCCATATAAATATTAATCACAGACCTTATAATTTCACTTGTGCACAAATAAATAAATCATTGTTTGGGAGTATAAGACAGGAATTGTTTATCCAAACCATTCTTTTTTTGCCATTAGAGTAGCCAATAGAGTTCTGAAAGGAATCTTCTATATGTCATATGAAACCAGACTTGTAGGGAAGAATTTTTTTCTTTCCTTGGTGTAATAAAAGAAGATGCTGTGTTTATTAGATGTTATTCAGGGGTTTAATACAATGGATCTTCTGAATAAATCCAGGAAATATCGTTCTGGTTGAAAAACTACCAACTTTTGCATAACAACTGACCATACTGAGACTTTGTGTTCAAGCTCTGGATCTTACACTGGGCTCATACCACTAATTATATTAATTAGTATTATTGATACCTATGTGTTCTTGGTAAATTCTAATGCTTTGATCTCTTCTGGATATATTTTGAAATCATAGTTCATTTAATGTCGCCTTTATATGCCTTCAGTTTAAGGGTTGAAAGTATTCGTGCAGAGTGGAAGTATGTGATACAACTGACAAAATCTAGACGTTAAAGTCTGTGGCTGGTGACCTGAGACTCTCGTTGCAGACAGCAGAGTTAGTTAGCAGAGGCACATTTCATCACATCTTAAAATGGATGTCAAAAATAGGTCAAGTGTATCACACCCTGGAAGTGCTTATTTCTGTCTATTGGCATTTGCAAACTCAGCTATTGATGTCTGTTGCAGAAATCCTAGAACAAGTGTTTATACTTTTATTGTCAGATGTGATTAGTAACTTGCACATAGCATTAAAGTGATTGATGAAACATTCCTGAGGCCTCTACTCCAAATCCGTCCAGTTATTGAAGAACTGCATTTATTTCACAATGGGAATTTTAAAAGAATCAGTTTAGGGCTATAATGATAATTTTATTTTCTCTGACAAGGGATTCCAGTTGCACATGCAGGGGCACAGGCTTATGTGTGCTGATTGCAGACTTGATGAGCAGGCCGTGAAGCCTCGCATGAGTGCTGACAAGGAAGAAATTCACATTTTGTCAGTAGTACAGTCTGGACTCTGCAATAAAAGAAACATTAATTGATGGCAAGAATTCTGCCAGATGTAATCATGGAAAAAAAGAAAGCAAGAGTAGGGCTCAAAGAGGACCAGATGCCTTAAAGGACTAAGAGAAGAAAATGATAATTAGAACAGTTAAGCTGAAGAAAGTATTGGTCAGGGAGGGAAAAGGACCAAATTGTTGTAGCGAAGAACAATAGGATGAACGAAGAGAAAATCACAAGTGAGAGAAGAATCACAAGTGGTTCTTTCTGGGTCTTTCAGAGTTGCTGATAACTGACAGTTCTTGGATTTAAACCAAAAGTTTTGCTATATTTGATCTAAAGATAACTCCAATAGCTTGGAGGGAGTTTCATGAATTGTATCTGGGAACACTTATCTCACCTCATGAAAACAATATGTAGTTTTAAGTGATAACAAGTTCATTTCTGTAAAGAAGGGAGGAAAGAAGGTGTGGAAAACTGATTCATTTCCAAATGTGATAATAAGGCAGAGTTGAGTTTAGAAGGTGTGTTTGACAGCAAAATTCAATTTATATGTTCCAAAGCCTTGGAGAACCTGGGAAAAAAAAAAAAGAAGCCTTAAAAAAATAAAACCACTATCATTCTGAGATGTAATTTACCTGCACTAAGGATGTCTTGTTTTGAGCAGAGCCTAGGGATGTATGGAGATTAGATCCAGTAACAATTAGACCACTGCCCCTGGAACACTTCACATTTTCAGGTGCGTTACACAGGTTAAAGAAAAAAATTACATGAGAAAGAAAGAAAAAGAAAGACAAAAATGGAAATAAATATATGTTTATCCAATATTCAAAATAATAGAATCCGGATGTGGGATAGGAGATTGAATTATCATAGTTCAGCTAATGACTGTCTGCCACCTAAGTCAAACTGTTTTCTGGACAATAATAGATATTATTAGCCTACCCCCAGTCATGAGGTTATAAATTATTTGTAAAATGATTTGCATTGCCTCATGTCTGAATTAGAGGATAAACTCAAATGTGTAGACATTTTTGTGAAAGTGCAATAACTTAGCCTGCCTAGACCTTAATTAGGCTGTGTACTGAAGTCATTGAGCCATCATATGGTATGATACAGAGGTATGTGCAGTCAGAATCATTCAGGACTATGGAGTTCTTCTTTCAGGAATATGGAAAAATTGTCTATTTCCTGCAGCAACCACTTTATAAACTGGCTTACTAGGACAACATTCCCATTCCAAATCAATATGGTTCTTGAGGACAGTAACAAAGAATGCGAACACTAGCAAAAGGCAGTCAGTCCAGATTTTGGGAAGTTATATTTTCCAGCAAGAATAGATTAGTCCAATCAGATCAAAATCACACAATTCCAAAGTATTGCATGGATCAGAAATTCTGCAGTGTTCATTTATGAGTTTTCTTTTTTCTCCTTGTTCACAAAACCCTCAGGTACAAAGTTTAGTCCAGCTAAAGGTCTAAGACTTCCCCAGTTCAGGGACTATACAGCCTAGCAGATGAATCTGTCTTCCAAGCGAGAGCACGGAAGCTGTGGCTTCATTGATTTTGCCAGGGAGAGGGAGACTAGGGCAAAATCCACTTAACCCTTTCTTGGAGTTAACATAATCATCATTGAACTGGAATTGCTTCAAAACAATCTGAGTTCAATAAACCACTCCAGAATTAATGCTGTTAATTAAATTTTCCAAAATGTTCTGAAGAAAAAATGGAAACATTTCAGTTTCTGGGCTTTTTCAACTTATAGTGACTGAAAGGAAAATACATTTATAAATTTATTTCCAGTGTAAATTGACCAGTTTTAGTGTACACACAAAGGTCTATTTAGGAAGAGAAATGAAAAGTGGTTTTTGATTGTTCAACAGCCAACAGACATATCAGCTCCCAGCAGAGTCTCTTGGTGTTGACACACCACTCTTGTCCCTAAATGGACAGCAAAAAAAATTATTTGTTTTCAAGAAAATTCTGTTGTTGGTGTGGGTACTCATGAAAGATGGAGCTTTATGAAGGAAACATGCTAACTTCCTATATGCAGTTACCAGCATGCTGATTTTTTTCCTTTAAATAAATTGTAGGTAAACATGTGCCTGCTTGGCAACCTATAGAAGAATCCATGTGAAAAGATGCAATCTGTTCCAGTAATCTACAGGGATTATTTCATAATTCAAAACTGGAGGCGTTGAGTCCATACCTGAACCATTAACACTCTGAAAGCTTATAAACAACTTCAGTGTCAAGGAGTGTCTTCTCCCACAAAGTTTCACCATGATATTAAAATTCACCCCTGAGGCTGCAGGGCAGGGATGCTAACCACTAGCTGAATTGGAATAGCATATAATAATGCAGATAGAATTAATTGTCTTAGTCTGACTTGTCAGAATTAGTTTCACTTCGTATTCTTTCCATAGAGCTCAATGCATGCAATGAACGCATTGAACAAATGTGTTAAATGAAACTTGATTCTTTGTGTTTTCAACATAGATCTGAGTACAAATAAATGATTCCACCAAATGTATGGCTATATTTTCCATAATGCAATGACATTTTACATAGTTATCAGCTGCTAATGATATTTTCAGAAACTGCATTTTTAAAAGTCAGACTACATATGCTCATGGTCTGTATCTGGCAGCCTCAGAGAAAGCCTGTCACACTAAGCAAGATATTTTTCAGTGAGTTATCTGATAAGTGGCCCATATTCCTGCAGAGCTCTCATGTAAATCTTTAAAAAATGTAAGAAAGTCTCATTATGATCACAATATAGCCCTGGATGTTTTGTAAAGCCAAAAACTCTTCCAGCCAACTTAATACTCCAGCCCTGGGAGGGACTCCTCCCTGTGTTTTGGGAGCCCAACAAGTTGTTTCTGAAATTCCAATATAATCACTAGTTTTATACCAGAAATCCCATGGAAGAGGCCCGATTGGAATGTGTGCATTTTAGAAAACTGTATGATTTTTTTAAGATGTCTTTTTGCAGCTCTGTTTAGTGGAATTGACTCCAACCTCAGCCTTAGGAGTACAGAAATACCTTCCTTCCCAACCTGTCAAAATACGGTCAGTTGTCCAACTTCAGAAAGAACATTTTCATATTCCTTTCCATGCTGCCTCTCATGCCACATCCACAAAGTTATCTCTTTAACGTTCAAATAATTCCTTAGAATTGTTCCCTGGACTGCTTACAAATGCACAAGCCGACATCAAACTAAGACCCTTGACCACTATCAGTGATCACAAGATTGACCAATATGATCTCATACCCTTAAAAGCCCTTGGCTGCCTATGTATATCTGTTTCACCTGCAAATTTATTTTTCAGACTTTGGTGATGTGGGTTCCAGATCCCATATGCATCTTTTCTTTATACAATGTAGATACCATGGCAGTTGCAAAAACCAGGATTGGCATGGCATTTAGGTTAAGATTAATATACTTACCTGAAAGGCACTTATATGTGAGATAGGTATTTAATTTCCTTTTTCCTTTTTGATTTAGCTACAATACAGTCAACAGCATCAATAGAATTTACTGAGCAGTTCATTTCACCTTTAAAGAGATACATAAACTTCAGTATCCTCGACTTAAGCATCTAAAGCCATTTGGGGTACTTGAGAGTATGATAGACAGAACTAGCAGGTATGACACACTACCGATGATCATCCAAAGCAACACTTGAGGCCCTTTCAAATGACACTGGAAATCAAAACTGCATCCTTAGTCTGAAACAGCATTCCACATTTGGCATGTATAAGGTAATCTACATTATGTAAATTTCTTCTGTCATTAAGAAAGTGAGCTAAAGTATCTTTGGCAAATAGTTGGGAAAGTTTATATGAATGATGAGCTACCCAGATCTCATTACAAATTAACTCAGTTCAGGTGTATATCCAAAGTTCTTCTTTTCTACAGACAACTTCTTGGGGTTATACAGAAGTCATATCTGTTCATTTGGTGGTCCATAATCTGACAACCTCTCTCTTTCTAAAACCATTCGGTTCTGGTGATTAATGCCTGACCCTAAGGCCAAGTGGAAAGACAAGGCACATATCTACACTACTCAGAACTGTTTCATCCTAAAACACTCAGTCTATGGTTGAATCCCATAGACTAGGACCTACATCTGTGTTTTTGACTGTTGTCCATTACCTGTGCTTCTTCCTAAGGCACCCAATGCTTGCACCACACAGACTGTGCAGAACCAGGACCTCTGAGCTCCTGAAACTGAGTCATTAATATGTTAGAGCAAATATTCCTGTGGATGCTTTCGTTCCTCTTCTAGATATCCTCCCAGTTAAACCACTGACCCCATGGATAGATAAAATGTACCAGCTAGACAAGTTGCCTGTATCTTTCCTTTCAGAAAATAACACTTTCTGAAAGACTACTAGAGACGAGTTATTCTGATCCTGCTGGTAGTTAAACTGGTACTGATCTAGTAATTGCTCTTTTAAAACACACTTTCTACAAGACTTTAGTCTAAATTTAGCATAGTGAATGTTTTTGTTCAAAGGCCGTGCTAGTCAACAATTTCCAGTTCTGGAAAATATTATAAAGATGACTGGGAACAGCAGGCTGTCTGTTTTTTCCAATAGCATTAGAAATTACCAGCTCTGAAATGAGACCCAGGCTCCTGGTTAGCCTGGAAATGAAATAAGAACCACCTATTTCTCCAATACAGATCTTGAATTAATTTTGGCTTCTGGTTGGAAACACAATTCATTTCCCTTTAATTTTTATGCCCATGAAAGGTTTGTTGATTAAAACTGGGAGGTGATGTGACAGGAGAATGCCAACTTTGTGCTGCTTACTTCTTGAGAACAAGAAAACTGGTTCCCTGATGGAGGCCTTGTAGGGAAAGGTCTGTAAGTCTGAGCAGGGGGGGTGGGGGGGTGGAGGAGGGATGGAGAGGGGAGAAGAAGGGGACAAAAAGCAGAGATTAGTAGAAAGAGGAAGCATAAAACAGAACACTATCAAGTGAAGACTACACAACTGTTGGATTGCTGCTTCCAGGGTTTTGCTTTGGCTGAGCTCATGTCCTGCAGCACCTAGTGCGTCGTGTACATTGTGAAAGGAGAAAGTCCGGAAAGGCAAGCAGAGGCAGCAATGCTCTCTGGTCTAACCTCTCACCGCAGACTGGCTGCTGGCGCAAGTCAGTTTTACAGTGGAGATGGCTTTTACGAATTTGGAGACAGGCTTGAGCATGGACTAGGGGTGAACTACAGAGCCCCATTATTTTAAAGCAATATTTCAGGGAAAGCTTATCAGATCCATCTCTGTACAAATTGCTGCAGTGATCTATCTCAGAGGCTTAAAGTAAATTTAACATTTACACAACTGCAGAAAAACACATTTGATGAATAGGAAGCTTTGAGGTATTCTGAAAAAGCATCATAAAAAAATCCCAACCCCAAACCCTCAGACAAACAACAAAACCCCCAACCAAACGCCTGCATGACAAGTGTTTCATTTTCATTTATTCCATCCTAGGATGCCTAAGACTAGAGTATAGGATAATATTTTATTTTAGGAACATGGTTTAAGAATAAACTGCTGTTCAGGACAGTACTGGAGTAGTTGCTTAATTTCCATTGGCACCTGTGGGACCTAAGCACATGGTTCATATTACACAGATGCTTAAGTGCTTCCCTGAACAGGACTGTGACAGAGTGACCCAGCCCCAAAAGTGTATTAGTGCATTATATGCAGCCTCTATAATATGCCAGTAAACCAGAAATAAACTGGTCACTTGTGCCAAAACTGTATCTCATGATACGTAGCTTACAGAGTGGTACCTGGTAGGTTTACTATTGCAATTCAGCAATTCAGCTGATTTCCTGAGAGAAAAAGTAAATAGGATAGACACATAAGCAGTCCTTGATTCATCCGTACCTAAAGAGATTTATTCTCGAATGAGCTTACAAGCATTCCTTTTACATTCTGATAGACACAAGTGGCTAGAAGAAAAGCCATGGTATTCCCAGAGCTGTCAAACAGTAGAGAAATAAAAGGATTCTGAAGACATGGGCTGAAACTTGGTCAACATTCAGCAGAAAATCCTCAAACATAAGTGAAAGGCAGAAATACTGTACTCTGGCAGAATAAATGTATTCAGCAGCTTCTCAGTTCACCAGTTGAGAAATACCCTCCCAAGTGACAGCTGGGATAAGACACATTTTAAGACTGTTTCCTCATTTTTATCAACTTCTTTTGTAGGTGTTTCCAATTTTATAATTAAGAATTTTACCCTTTTGCTTAGCTGGAATACAACTTGTCTTCATATTAAGTCCAGATTATTAAGTATTATTATTAAGATTATTAATAGTATTAAGTCCTTCGTATTTATAAGTCTGGAATTCAGACTGATTAGATAAATCTGGCGGAGTACAGAACTCATGTTCAAGCAAAAAATCCAAATATATTGGTGTTACAAGTAAATTCATTGCCCAGAATATATTTTGAGAGGAATTAGGAGATTGAAAGAGATGGTGTGCAATTCCACTGCTTGATTAAGGGTCTGAAAGAAACAGGAATTGCTCCTAGATGGTATGAAGATATCTGTGACCTTGAACTACACTGTCTGAGGGAAATCAGACTTGAACTGCTCTGTACTGAAAAGTGCTGAAGCTGGAAGACTCAGATGGAAATAAAGGCAGACATCTGGATCTGGGGAAATGGCAATAGGTAGGTGAAGATGTGCAGGAGATTAATTCAGCGAGGTGAAGTGTATCCTGAGTAAATGCATGCAGGGTCTGGGGGAGCTCAGAGCATGGAGAAACTGGTTGGAGAACCAAAAAGCTGCAGCGTAGCTTGAATGTGGGTATGCTGTGTGGAAGATGAATGCCACGTGAAAAGGTGGTATGTGGAGCATATACCACAAATAAGAAAAGTCTAGAGATGATGATGAAAAGGTTTATCAACTGCAGGCAGGTATCATTGCTGTAGACCCTTCACTTATGTGCACATTGAGCAGAAGTAATTTGTTGCCATGCAGGTTTGCATCCAGGAAGAATTTTTTTGCTGAGGTAGATTCAAGGCACTTGGAGATTTCCAGCAGTTTTACAAAATTCCTGCAATTACCTTTATTTAAAGAAGCAGTAAAAATTCCTCTATGTTATAGGAGTGAACTAGTCTGTTATGTTCACTCCAAAAACTACAATCTGGATGAGCTATGACAGTAGCAACAGCATCAGAATGACTTCGGATCACCTGCTCACAGACGATGGGAACAACTCTTCAGGAAGAGATCTGCAATATTTCCATGAAAGGCAATTCAGCAAAAATATAGTGGACAAAAGATTACAAAGGTCTGGAAAGTTTTACCAAGGAAACAGGGATGTATCATGGAGTTATGAGGGCCAGCTGCTTCCTATGGGGCAGAGGAGACAGGGGTGCTCCTCCGGGTGGCTGGGCAGAACATCACAGCCGAGGTCAGTCCCCTCAACCAGGAGCAGGACAGGCCAATGGGCATCTGAGGCAGCCCCAGCCCTGGGCTTCAGTCACCTGGAGGAGTGGGAATTGTGCTGGGATGGGGCCAGTCTGGGGCACTGGCCTGTGGGTGGGGGTCAGGATCCAAATCAGGGAGGAGAATCCCAGCCGCAGCCTGGGATGGCCATGCAAGGTAGTGGGACTAGAGCAATCCTTTATGGGTGTTTGATGACCAAGAAACTGTGTGAATACTGTGATGTGTAGCCACGGCAACAAATGCACTCAGAAACATAAATGCTACAGCTGAGAATTTCTAATTTTAAGTGTTGAAGAGGATTAAACAACAATCTTGATTACCCTGTTTAAACCGATTTCCATTGTTTATGAATTGAACCTTAATTTTGGTACAATGAATGAATTGTAACCTAATAGATGAAACACATGACTATTTCACATGTTGATGCCAAATATTAGTCAGTGCTCACCTAGTGTTAATACTTGTAACATTTTCTATAGGGTCTACAGCACATATGTGAACTGACTTGCCTGATATTTCAAATAATTCGGTTTTATTCATGGGAACTGATTCTATTTCATGTTGTTAAGATCGGCCTGCATGTAAACTTTCTAAGACATCATTTTTTAAATTGCCCCAAAGATTCATAGATGGGGGAAGTGGGCTTGATCCCCACCTTACTCAGTTTAGCCCCCAAAACTTGGCCCTGGTGGCCATTTCCTTCTCTCAGGTAATTTACACAAAAGACAATTGCTTTGAATTCCTGGAATAATACAGGTCTGAAATCATCATCTACCTATCTTTATTACCCTCAAAAGAATAAACAAAATTCCACACATCCACTTAAATAAGTTTAAAGTCCAATGTATTCAAGTATTTCCCACAAAAAACCTGTTCTGTCATCAAAGCATGTTCATGATCCACAGTTTGCATGTTCTGCTTTCTTACGAAGTTCTGGTAGGAAATATTAACACAGAATATAGAGCAATGTAGCTGGGTTAATTAACACTGATAACATACAGCTCTGGGCTGGCTTCAAGGGCGGTGGGTTGGCTGATGTGGATAAGGTGCAGCTGTGGCTGGTTCCTGCCAAGTAGTTAAATAGCTCATAGGGCTATGAAGGGGAGCAGTCAATGGACAGAGAGCAGTCAATGGACAGAGATCTGGATGAAGCAAAAGGAAGAAAAAGAGTGCCCTGGATGAGGGAGACAAGGAGAAGACAGCAGAGGGACTGGCCTGAAGAGTGTGAAGAAACAGCACAAGCAGTAGCTGGACCTTTGAGACCTCATGGGGGATTGGTGGCCGTGCTGGGGCAAGGTGTCCTAGCTACTTGTTGAAGTTAACTTGGTATGTGATGGTAAAAGCCCTTGCTGCAGCCAGCTAGTTTTGAGTGCTGTGACAACAGTTCTCTAAACTCTGCTCCCCTTCCCCTGCCAGTGCTCTAGTTTGATTGTGGTTATAATACATTTGAGTGTCTACCCTATCACTACTGTGTTGCTTTTGAATCAAGACACTTTTTTATTTCTAAATATTTTCAGCCACTAACATAACTTCTAATCAACATGAACAATTTCGTTCTTTGTTACCTTGCTGTAAATTGTGACAAAGACCTTATTTACGTTGATGTGGCATAGAGCATAATTTCAAACGGTACAGGAGAAATAGGCTGTGAATGCCCATGATGTTTAATATTCAATGCAATGCTCAGTAGGTTGCCTACTACAATGTGGGATTGGAGGTGGTTTGCATAAAATAAGAGGCACATCCTACCTGTTTGCTCAGCATTTCCTTGAAAATGCAGATCTGCTCTGCAGGGTAACACCCCAGCCAGCTTGCCTGCGTCTGAAAGCAGGATGAAATAAGGGACATATCTGTCTTTCTTCATGTGGTCTTGCTCTGTCTTCCTCCATAAGCCAGACTGAGCATCAAGTGTATAATAAATGCTTGGAAATGGGGTGGGGAAGAAAAAAAGAACACAATGCATTACTTCACTAGGATCCTTCTTCTAAAGCAGACTTCTTTTAGAATATGGTGCTTGGCACACAATATATGTCAGGCAAGGGCTGCGAGCTGGATGATAAGAAACTTCCTCCAACCTAGACTTTTTATCTTCCAATCTGTCAGATGCTATATGTCTGTTTCCCTGCATCATTGTGAGCCTTAATCACTTAGGACAATGCTCATATAACCATCAGTGGAAAAGGTTAAGGGTCTTGGAAGTGCCCCATACAATTTAAAAACCTCAGAGGAAAGGTTCAGTGACTGAATAATATTATCTTACAGGCTAAAGACTTTTTTCTGCTGAACAGAAGTGGCCATTAAAGTCATTGATAATCCTTTGCATTTATAGAACCATTTAGAAATATTCCTATCTCTTCACAGCATCCATGTGGAGGAGTTTTACAGTCCTTTCATCAGTTTGGCCGATGGAACAGTTATTTTCTACAATGGTTTTAGAACATGGGAAGAACTTGCGGCAGTAGTCAGGAATGTGGCTAGCCCGTTTCATCTTCAGACTTAATAAAACCTTTAGCTACTCGGGGATTTCTAGGAAGAGTTTCCTGGTTCCGGATATAGAAAGTAATGGATTTGGTAAAAAGGCCTTTGAGACAGCAGATTCAAGTAATTTATCCTATTCTGTCTAATTATGAAAGTAATCATGACCTACCTACTGGGTATTTCAGGTTCTAAGTTTAGTAGCATCGACATCTCACACTATTTGTGTTTCTATTTTGTCTAAAAACAATGAAAACACTGTTGTGGCAGACATTATAATGGGTCATGGAACCTTTTCCTCTGAAATGCCAATTCAGATAGAACAATGCACCCTCTAAATTAAATAGTTCCAGAAAAAGGCTGAGTGTAGCCACCTTGGCTTCAAAGTGACATGAGTTACCCCAGCACACTGAGTGAATCCCCAGGGAGCTGGTGTTAAGACACCACAGATATCCCACTATTGGCACCCAAAATACTTCCAGTAAGTCCAGAAAGCAGTCATACATTTCCATTTCAGCATAGGCACATCCAAAGGGGAGAGGGGGGCTCAAGGCTGAGGCATGTCGTTGGGGAGGCCTGTGGAGCTTTTGTATGCACTGTGGATAAACAGAGTATTTCAGGCTCCGGGATGTCCATTTGGCACTTCTTCAAGAATGCAAAAAAACAGGCTTAAATGAAAAATTCACTTCTCAAACAGCTGATTTTTCTTAACAGAAGAAGTACTAAGAGACAAAATACTTTCCTTTTTTTTTACTGAAAGCTAAACCCTTAGTCCAACAAAACAATTCTAAAAGCAACAAAATCTCTTTTCTTTTCCCCACATGATGTTGTCAAGTATATTTGTTATGGGCAGTTGGGAAAGTCCATGTCTCTGACAGTGTTTGTCACAAGATTTGTACATAGCAAAGGCCCAGTAAAAGCTTGGAAAAGAAATCTTTGCTTGTTGTAACTAGAGCATGGACCGGCCTGATATCTGAGCACTGATCTAACAAATGACCCATTACAGATGTTATTTAAAGGCTTGGAATAAAAATGGTAATGCCTCTTCAGGTATTGCCAGTGGTAACTCAGCAGCTCTAATACTCATTTGCAAGAAGAAAATGTTACACAGCTTAACTAGAAAAGGCCAAACTACTAAGCCCTATAAAGGTCACATTAATTTAAATCTACCTGTAAGCCATTTAACTGTAGCAGCTTGATTGTTCCTTTTCTGCGGTTAGAGTCTGTCATTATCCATGTTTTACAAAACAGCATTGACACAGTTTGTCTTTTAAAGAGAGAGAACAACTTACTTTTGGCATGTCCTGATGGCTTTTACAATTCTGTATTTTTCTCTACATTGAGGTTATTATTTTAAAATATTAAGCATTGGCCACCCAGTCACCCACAGTAGGCCATTGCCTCCATGCACAATCCTGAAGATGGATCTTCAAGATCCAAAGACACACCTACAGTAAAATCAGGATTTTAATATTCTATGTCACAAATGAAAAAAATAATGTGTTTTGGTAGTATCAAGTGTGAGGAGTTTTCTTTATTGCTGAAAGAGCTTGAATTCCAGACTGGAGGCGGCAAGATTTACCTCTATCACCTCACATACATACTGGAATTCTACAGATATTGCAGTCTAGACTGTGCAGTGACGTGTCCAGAAGGTGGTTCAAGTCCCCCATTACAATATTGTCCACCGAGTACCATCCATTAAATATGAAGTGAGTTTAGGCTGACTATTGCTAATACAGATGCCAGATTACAGATAATAGTGCGTATGTTTATGGTGTTACTCTTTAGCATTCTTGTAACCTGAATAGTGCTGTGTCTTTAAAATATAAAGGAAGATAAATTATCCATTAATTTCCCTGAGCGTGGAAGCTCTAGAAAACTTAATTTAATTTACTTTAATATTAAATGTTTTCAACTCACAGAGAACTGAGTATGATTAATGAACACTGACACCTGAAAGACTCAGAGACCTAAGCATTATGATGGAAACTCACATCATCATGTTACTCTACATCCCCAGTCAACCAGTGCTCCATATCAGTCACTGGATAAGAAATTGCTCTGACTAGGGCTTGTTTTTCTTTAAATTAAGGTTGTTTCCTATGTTCCTCTGAAGTCCACCAGAGCAAGCCAACCTAACAGCTTTATGTTACGCTTTCCTGAAACAGCCACTCTGTTCTTTTCACTCAGAGACTTTTCAGTCAGTGGTGATGACTGGAGTTTGGATAACTGGTTTCTGTCCAGTCAAGCTTATCCATGTATCAGATAAAACTCCATACAACCCAGTCTAAGAATAACAAAAAATACCTCAGTAAGATGGGAACAAATAAATAGGAACTAGAGTAGCGTTGCATGGGATGCACAGCATCAGCAGACTTGCTAAGCCAAACGTTTCAGTTAAAGAGCTGAGAGCTTTCGACAATCTCTCCTCTCCTCTCCTCTCCTCTCCTCTCCTCTCCTCTC
>JAVJGJ010000057.1:68387986-68454858 GCA_035590215.1 Microhierax caerulescens | reverse complement strand
CCTCAAGCCGCCCCCCCCCCCCCCATTTACAGACCCCCCCCCTGTTCCCCCCCGCCAGGGGTTGAGGGGGGAAACCAAGCAGCCACAGATGACTGCCTGCCACTTCATCCGTGCGCCGGCCCCCTGGTTAAAAAGTTTGAGGACCCCTGCTCTAGATGATTATATCAGGTAAATGAATCGTGCCATAGATGTCTACTCAGAAAGGAGATGAATAGCTTTTCCAGGTGCTGTCAACCATATTATTGAAATCTCTGTTGATTATTGTGAGATCTTTGACACCTACTGAATGTTTAAAATTCTGCATGTATATTCCTACATTTAGACACATTTTAGACAATATGAATCTGCAGTGTCATTAATTTTTATTTATGCCAGCCTTTTGACAGTACTAAATAGCCCTGCAGAGGTACAGTCTTTTCACCTAACTGCATTCAAATACACAGATTCAGGAAAGCAGAGCTAAAAGTGACTAGTTTATTGATGTAAGTTAGCAATGGACAACAGTAGCTGGTAGCACTCCATGCTAATACCCTGGAGACCAGCTGAATCTTGTTTTTGGCTTTGTGCTTCACAGACAAAAACATTCCTGAGTGTGCTTAGTCCAAAGTGTTGCATTTTGCTGCCTAATGGCTTGGTTAGACAGCAGTTCCAAACGGAATTCCATCCAGGCCACCTGGTGGGAGGCTGGTCTTAGTTTGATGGAAGTAATAGCAGGTGTGGAGAGACCCCTTTGGCAACAAAATGGGCCAGCACAATTTATGCATTAATACAACATGTGTTCTTAGTTTCATTTGCATGAAACCTTTTCCATTCATGTGTATTTATCCAATTGAAGAGAAATGTTAACATTATATGAAAGTACACAATGCAGCTTTTGGAAAGCAAAGTGTGTATTTGGGAGACAACTGTTCACATCAAGGCTGAGTTAGATTTTTTTTGGTACCAAGGCAACTCAGGGAAGCCAATGAACAATCTTGTTCTTGTAACAAAACAAGGTTTATCCTTAGTGTTTGATTTTTACAGCTGCATTGGGTGCTTATAAGGATCAAGATTCTCTCCTTTTTTTCATCCCATTCCCTAAAAGCTCAGCTTTCACTCAAGGCCACTGAATCCTTGGAAAAAAAAGGTAGAATTTAGCCAAAAATTTGTCTCGCTCCTCAGTTTGTTATATTTAGGAACTAAAAGCTCATATTTGAGAAGTATTGGCAGGGTATGTTTATCTTCTGTCTGACATTGGGTTTTCTGGGAATCTTTGATGTGATTTGAGTTTACTGTGTGTCTCTTTCTGTCTGCCTTACCATACTGCTTGATGGATCCAGGCAGGTACCTCTGGTGCTTGAAACCTGAAAAGTAAAACCAAACCCAAAAAAAAAAAACCCAAACCAACTAGCAATAGGACACATTCAGAGTAAAGAAACCCTAAGCATGGATGAACTCTGTTTGAATCTAAGGGTGAAGATGGGAGCTAAATTAAAGGATCTAAGGAGAGAGTTGGAATCATGTTCAGTTTGCATTTTTCTGTGCTAAAGTGTTTCGGAACGTTTCTCCTTAAGTAAAGCTTATTGTAACCTGGAAGAAATTATAGCTGTAATAATAATCTGTGAAAGTCTGAACAAACTAATTATGTTTAGGCATGCCTGGGCTGAGGTGTTACCTTAATTTAAGGCAACATTTTGTGGCTTAGAGGTGCAATAGTCACAAACCGTAAGGAAACATTGAAGAGACTGTTAAGTCTCCTAGCAGGAAGAACTGTGTGTGGTCCTTCATCCTACATGTACTCTCAGTAAAACGCAGAAATCACTGGAAAATAAAGATGATTAGTGGAGCAAGAGCAGCTCAGTACAGTGAATGGCAGCTCACATTTCTGGGTCAGCTGAAACTTAGATGTGTCCTTACTACAGTCCAGGACAGTTATCAAAGCCCTGGAAATTGCAGGTTGTGAATGGAGCATTAATATTGAGGGTCTAGGAAGCTGCAGTTGCGCAAGCAGTGGTCTTCCCAAGAAATTAAAGGAGAAGCCTTGGAGAACTACTCATTAAAGGAGAACAACTTTGGGCAAAGAACAACTTCTTATTGTGCAGTATCCTATTTATTTAATTGTTGTTCATTTCTAAGTCCTCCTTAGTAAAATGGTTTATTGTCTCCTTGATTACAGGAATGAAGTTTAGTTCATTGAACAACCAGATAATTTGTATGCCCTGGGGGATGTAATTGGTTTTTATTAATGATCCCTAAAAACTTAACCTGGCCTATATAACTGCCTGGCTGAAGGATTACATATATAGCACTTTATATATTCTTTTCTAGTCTACCTGGCAAATATTTGACAACTGCCCACTGCATTTCAGTGGAAAATAATCATTGCACCATCAATGATTAAAAAGAGGATCTCCATCCTCAGTTGCTGTAAATTCACCAGCCTTCAGTGAACAAGACTGATTAATCCTGGATAAGTATGTGATTAAATGTCCAACCAAGATCAGGACTGTATTCTCGGGAGCTATGTTCATAGTGTTGCAGATCTGGGATGGAAAACTAGGGTTCATAGTTCTGTTTGGAATGACACATTCACATCTCCAGTTGCCATATGTTCTGCATACCTTAAAATCAACAACTGACTTACTGAACCTGGGAAGAATAAAGCAAAACAAAACAATAAACCCACAAAACACTCTTGTGAAATGGGGGAAGATTAGAACAAGCCAGTATGCCCTTTGTATCTGTCATATCTTGCTGACTATTTTGCATTCCTATGTGATTGCAGCAATTTCTGAGTAGGAAACTTCCTTTTCAGTGATGTGTGGTAGGAAGTTACAAATTAGACCCGTAGACCAATACACATGAATCTGGGGCAGCAGTTAGTGTGGATAAGAAAATTTCTCTATTCACAGCAAAAGAAGGGGATGTCTTCATTAAACCTGTCTGTGACTCAGCTATCCCACCCAAAATAGTAGATAATGGTCTGTATCAAAGAATTCTGTGCTTGCAACCAGCAGAAGTAACATTAATAGGTCTCTTCTACCTCCATTTTTATTATTTTTTTTTTAAGTTTTCAACACAACCATTGTCTAGCAAGTGACTGGGGGTTTAACTGAAATATGGTCATTTCACACATATTCTAATAAACACAGGTACATCCAGGAATAATCTTTGCCCCACTTGTAAAACAAAACTGGCTTAAGAGGAGAAGTTCTGCTTTAAGGAGTTAAACCTCTAAGCACATACTTTGTTCCTACTCTGTGTGACACTTTAATTTGCCTTTTTGTTTCCCTTCTCATTTTAAAATTCTCTTGCAAGTGTGGGGAGATGGTGCTCTTGCAGAGTTAAACAGAGATTTTAGTGGCGTGCTGTATTAACAATGTTTCTATTTCTGCCAAATGTTGTCCTTGCTTCGGGTTTCTTCAGCATGTACCAAGATCTGGCACATCTTCCTGCATTTGTTCTGGCACTTTCCAGCCTCCACAGTATAGCAGCACAGGCTCTAGAACAGTAACCCAGCTATCACCCCAGGGACAGAAAAGCCAGCCGATGAAAGCCTGGCTTCAGTAATGCAGCCAGCATACCTAAACTGTCCTGGAAAATAGGAACTGGAGGAATAGAATAGAGGTTTACAAAAGATGTTAATTTTAAAAAAGGCAAAAAAGCGAAAAAAGAAGTTTGAGCTGAGTTCAACTGCAAAGCTAATGTGAACCCGACCAAGCTGCAGTGCTGACAGTGCATCCCTGCTTCCAGGGCAGGGCAGAAATCAAACTCTGGTCCACATTTTCCCTGAAAGCATGATGCCAGCACTCATACCGGCATTGATTACTTTCTGCTTAACGTTGGCTGTTGGAGATGAAAGGTGCCTGCCTTCTGTTCCCAGCCCGCCTGATGAAAAGGGAGGCAAACTGCGACCTTCCCTCATCACAAAGCCTTCACAGCTTCCAAAAATGCAAGCAGCCCCATGAGAGACACCTACCTGTGTCCTCCTGCATAGGAGAGCAGGAGTGGTTGCAGGAGTGGTTTGCACCCACCAAATGTGAGGCAGAAGCACACGGGGGCTTGGAAGCAGAAACTCAAGTGTAAAGCTGAAAAAACAATTGCTTCGTCACCAAGAACCCCTGTTTGCCCAAACCACCACAAAAGTAGCAGTGTGGGAAGACTGACAGAGAAGTGGGCTGTGATTTGAAGCTGAAGTCCCAAATGTGAAAGCTGAAATCTGTGCTGTCATCTGCAGTGTGCAGTTGGGTGCTCCCTGAATGGCGAGCGGTCTCATTACGGGTGGGTGACAACCCACAAGCTCTCTGCCATCAAAAATGGGCAGCGCCATGTAATGACAGTAGCTTCGTTAAGCCAGCTTGGCCTCACACTCCTTGGGGAGACCAAACATGTCCCAGCTCTGGTCCCACACTGATCCTGGACTTGCAGAGCAGTTGCAATGAAGTCAATTTACTGCCTTACCTGCAATATGGGAACTACGGTTCTTGCTTAAATTGCTCTGAGATCTGCAGCTGACTGTGAATGATTGATTTCTCTGCTCACTGCTCAAAAGAGCTCTTTCTCCCATTTAAAAATGAAGTATTTTTTCTCAGATCAGCAAGTCATTTTCTGGCTCTATCCCAAATCAAATTATTTTTTTAGGGGGGATTATTGTTTATTTTCATTTATTCAAACACATGTAACATCTTATTAAGTCTCTTCCAGCTCATCAACATTCAATGAAGGTTTTAAAATAAATGTAATTTACCTGAAGAATCACTCCTTAATAGGTATTTCTATAGAAAGTAATTTATTTATTTAGAAAGGACAGGTGATATTTTCTTTCTTGACTCTCACTGGCATTTTGACACTCTTGCTTCCCTCTATTCTTGGATAACACAGAATAACACTTAAGAAATTAGAGGTGATTTATTTACACTGATGCATTCATCAGTGAGCAGCAACAGCTGCTCTAGTACTCATTGTAAACATAAGAGCTTAAACAAATTCCCAGGCAGCTGTGATGCCTACTGTCTCCAGATGTGCTGCCCATGACTATTTTAAAGACAATTGACCATATTCATGTAAGAGCAAACTGTTAGAATCTGCATGCATGAAAGATTCCCCAGCTAAACTAATAATCTTCCATTACAATGCAGAAGTATTATTAAAGGTAAGGGTTTGGGTTTGCATATTTTGAAATGTTGTTATACATTTAATTTGCCTTTCACATGACTCCAGACATCTAGTGCCTCAGTAATGACCCTGTTTTCTGTTACCTTGCTGAATTAATCCTGACAGCTTCAGCACTGTAAGAAATCATAGATGAGTTTGTTGGAGTACTGAATCTGCATTTCGTTGTCACGACTGCAGCTGAACACTTTTTAAATGTTTAAGCCTTTCTGCTACCTTGAGACCTTGTCAGAAAAGCAACCTCTCAGTGTCCTCCAAAAATTAGCAATCAAAGCAAAAACGCTTACCATAATCTGGGGAATCACTGAAGCATCAATCAGGGAGCCTTTCCACCCCCTTTATTTACTTGTTACCTAGGAAGAAACCCTGCTGGTTTTATGTTATTGATTCTTCCTTGATTGTTATCTCGATAAATAGATTATACACTAGTGTTCTGTAGGGCCATGCCATTCCTGCTGCTCATAATTTCCAGTCTATTCAAAAGATATTGTCAGTTTGCTTGAGACTCACTAGCACGTGTTTCATTTTAAAACTGAAATCGTCTCACACAGATGCGAATCTTCTTGTTGCCACCCTAGGGATTATATGAACTGGCATACATGATTTTTCCCCCATTCTAACCTCTCCAGCTTTGTGTGTTCCCTTAGAGCAGCCACTTAGGTTCCTCCTTCCACCTGCAATATTATTCCCTTTAGAAAGAACTGCTTTCACCCCTTTGGGATATGTCAGAATTAATGGAGGCCAAAGGCGTCTTCCAAAAAGATTTATTATGTTTAGATTTGAATAGTAAAGCTTTTATGCAAGATTGCAGATTATCTACAGTACAATTAGAGCAAAATCCCTTTAGCATTCGAAGAGTCATTTAAACAGGAACTCAGCCACCTAAAGAAACTCCTTTCCACTTCATCATCGTTCTGGGAAGCATGCCCTGAGACCTGTCCAACAGCCTGATCCCATGGAGTTAGTTCTACTGGTGTAAAACTGGTGTCAGTGGAAATTCAGACTCAGAATTTTCAATTTTTCCAGCTGTTAAGTGCCTTCAAGTTAATTTCCTTTTTGCTATTAATACTGAAAAATGTCACTTCCCTGACCTTTTTGTTCCCCTTTTTCCATTTGGATGATGAAAATAGAAGGGTAGGACTCATGGCAACATTACAGAAATGAAATCCTATTAGCACTGCCTTTGGTTTCCCATTCCTGAGCACCATGCGTCACTAGCTGTATATATCTGCTAAAATTATTTATGTAAATAATATTAACACAGAATCCCTTTTTCTCTTTTTTTTTTTTTTTAACAAAGTATTATGGAATCAGTTTTACCTAGTTTCAAATTAACTCACTTGATAGATTTCTTACTCATGAAAGCTGTTTAGCAACTCAATTGATTTGCAGGAAAATTAAGGCAGGATGTATCAGGACTGGGTCATAGCTAAACTAGAGGTTTGCTTTCTACAGATGAACTTAATGATTTTTTTTTTCTTTTTCATTTTTACATCAAAGCTCCTATCTGTGCTGTGGATGATATATTGTGTGTGCAGCACAGGTGGTTTGACTTCTGCTTCATTGAAACACAAGCACCATTTCTCTCCTCCTCAGGCCAGTTATCTCATATACTTTCCTTTTCAAAACCTACCAACTGAATTTATTTGAAAGAGAATAATCCTATGTTAATGTCCCTGTGAGTAAAGGTTATTTTGTGTAAGGTAACACAAAATCTGTAATACAATGTAATGTAATAATCTCTAATGCAAAATCTATAACATTGGCATTTCAGCTTTTCAGTTTCAGACTCCTAAGAGAATGGTGTAAATGTCATTTTCTTTTTCAGGTGGAAATGAGTTCTTTTAGTATGTGGCGACATAATTCCAGGCACAGTTCATTTCAAGGACTTTTCTAGAAATGTATGTGAAACCTGTTATTTGGGTCAGTAGATATTGGGATGCTCTGATGCTCAGTTTTCATGGTTGATTGCAATCCTCTGTGATAGAGAGTTCTGTTATGGGTTGGGGTTTTTTTCTCTTTTCTCATTGCAAACCCAGCCTGACATGTTTTGCAATGTACACTACCCAGCATTCTTCTGCCAATTTAACACTCTCTGCTGCTACGCAAACAAGTTGTAGCAAAGGTATGAAGACAAATGTGTTCCTTTGTTTATAGCAATCGCATAAATCTGTGTGTATTGATACCGGTACAGAGGTCTCTGATGATCCTGAAAGAGAGAATTTGGGCAGGATATCAATCTCTCATGATCCTGAAATAATGCCATGGGATCTTTAACTTCCACTTGAACAAGCACTAAAGGCAGAGAGATGGAAACTTGGATTAACTTCTTATCCAAGTGACACCTCTCGCAATGTTTTTGACCCTTACTTTAAAGCTGTCACCGGTTGCCTTGATTTATGGAAACACTATCCTTTTAAATCCTCCTCCCTCTTATCTCTGCAGGCAGTTTCCTGATTTGCTTTTCTTTCTCTTAGATCATCCATATTATTTCTTGACAAGGGCTGTGTGGACAGCCACACTTTCGATGGTGTTCAGAAAGAAAAATGATTCTCTGTTTTCCAGTAGAACAGAAGGTATTATGGACATTTTTAGTAGTTTCACTCAGAATACCCCAAGTCCTTTTGGGTTACAGAAAGAAAAGTAAAATTTTTTTTGTTTCCCAGAAAAATCAGAAGTGCAATATAGTAACAGGATACTATTTCCATCATTCCAAAGAGCTTTCGTCAGTGATAAAGAACCTGTTGGGCTAACACTGTTTCACCAACAAAAACAAAAGCTGGTCCCAGCCCCAGAGATTATGCCTATATTAGTAAATAGTCTGAAAAGCCATGACCAGGAAGCAAGTCAGAGCATGGCACACCAATATCTATGTTATTTAACAGTTGCCATACTCCCTGCCAGTGTTTTGCCTTGTGCCATTTAGCATTGTCCAGACAATACCTGGGCACAATTCAGGAGACACTGTCTGTTTCCCATGGGCAGTTTGGGCATTTTCATCCTGGTTTTCTTCACAGAGAAGCTAGATGAAGTGTGTGAAGGCAGGACATACCATGTCGTTGGAGGTCAGGAGCACAGAACAGTCTTTGTCCATTGTTCGTAACACAGGCGCAGCCAGAGAGGCTGCAGCTGAAGCATGAGAAAAGTGGCAACAGAGGAAGGCAGTGGAGCATCAGCCCACAGGAAGAAAAATTTGCAGTGCACCACCTGGAGAAAAGTTGTCTATATTGGCATAGCCTTGACAGTATTTAAAAGGAGCTTTTCAAGAACATGATGGTCAAGATGGAAGAAATAATGAAGCCTGGTTTAAATATTGAGAATAGGTAACAGGGCAGGAATGTTAGGTTTTGCTTTTTTGGCAGAAATATACATTACTTTGAAAAATTATAGAGAAACAGCCACTGGCCATATTATTACTATCCACTGCCCATAGTGGTGGCTTTCACTTTTTCTGTTGGAGACCAGACACTCAAAAAGTTAATTCAGCTCTTGTTAAAAAAAAAAAAAAAAAAAAAAAGAAAAAAAAAAGAGTGATGAGGTGGGACAAGAATGGAGCAGAGCACATTTCTCCTGCTCCACTGGTGGCTGATCCGCCTTATGGAAGCCTGACCTTTCCCAGACACTCATTCACACACACCCCATAAAATGTTCAATACTCTCTATTATGTTGATTTTTGTGCCATGTGTTGGGAAAAACTTAAAACAATGCCAGAAAGGTAATTTGCAAAGCTGACTACTGGTGAATTGGTTACCTAATAACAGCCTTATGGTGGAGACTGACATCTCCTTTGGGATATGAGAAACTTTAGAAATATACTCATGAGAGTTTGAAAATATGAATAAGCAAGTTGTACTTTGTATACTTGTGAAAAAAAAAAAACAACCATGAAAGGAATAAAAACAGCAAAAAAGTGTAAAAAACAGTGAGTCAAATATGTCACTTGAATTTGGATCAGTGGTCTTTGCAGAGTAATAACTTGAATGACAAAGCCATTAAGGAGAATGGTCAGACCCCTGCAATAAAAAAATGAAAAATAAATTTATCTCCAACAAAGTCACTTTCTTTCTGATATTAATATTGCAATGTTCTTCTGCAAAGAGATCAAAACTATCCCACCATAAGTATTCTACATGGAAAACAAATTAGAGACTTGTAACCCAAAAAGTATACGTGGACTCGTAAGGTTTGTCCTGACTGCTTTTTTCTTTTTAACATGAACCTGAAGTAAGTTTCCTTTCTTTCCTTTTTTCTTTTTTTTTTTTTTCCCAAGTCCTTCTGGTGAAGAAGTGAACTTTAACATGAATGCCAGATCTTTCTGCAGCCACCATCTCCTGCTGCTCCAAACCAGCCAGCCTGGCTAAGATCACAAACAAACAGCACAGTCCCAGTGGGCCCCAAACATCCTGAACTTCCACTCGTTAAAGCTGGGCCTTAAGACAATACAATATGGCCTCCCCTAGAGATACTTTTTCCCAAGAAAAAAAATAATACACTGAATATTTTAATTTAGCTTTTTTTTTTTACTCTGTCTTGAGACTTTTGCGATGAAGCAGGGTAAGTGCAGCATGTTTCATTAGGTCTTGAATATATACAATGTGAATATTGACTTTTTAGCCATTAAAAATGTAATAACAATTAAGATATTAACATCGCTTGCAGATTCAACACAGCTTCAATTCATGACCAGCATGGTTACTCAGGCTGTGGTATTTTAACAACATGCCAAGACTGCAGCTAGGAGGAAGAGATAATTTTGCTCAATATATTTATTACGACTTAAAATTTGCAGAGCTGAAGTCCTCTTTTTCCTGAAGTCAATTACCACAAAGCTATGGGAGAAAAGTGTGTATGGTTTTTTTTTCACATGAAACCCAAGTTCTTAAGCTCTGTTCACACAGTTGGGCATGCAGAATCAGCAAAGCCTTAAAAATTCCCCAGGGAATTAATGTGACTTAATGACAGTGTAACAATGGGATAGGGCTTGTCACAGTCTTCCCAGTAACTTCCAAATAAAATAAAATAATATAATATAAAGTAAATAAAATGAAATTAAATAGCCATTCAGTCTTCTCTGACAGAGATAGTAGTTGCAATGGTATTGACTGGGAAATTTATTCAGACTGGGGCTGTAACCCTCGCTGTGTTTACTGCAATGAGAGCACTGCCACAGTCATTGGAACCATAGTATGTGAAAATCCTTCATTGTTTCTGCACTACTCTGTTCTGCTACAGTAGCTGAGACAATTTAAAGGCCAACTCGTGGGAATTACCGCAGCACAAATGCCTAATGTGAACATTATGTTAATAACACAAGCCAGTCTAATTTGGCACTTCTGCATCTCTTGAAGGCATAGTACTAGGTGGTGTCTGAAGATATGGTTTTTCTTAATGTGGGGGCAATTTTTAACTGATCACTGAGAGACATTTTTGCTGAATATTTTACGTAATTTTATGGTTCATACAATCCTGATTCTTTTTTAATAGAGAAAAATTGGCTGGCTTGCTCATATGAATGGATCTGGTGTTGGAAAGGGAAAACAGCCAGTAAATGTTACATAAAAACACGAGAGGAATTAAATTACAGAAGTACCCGAAAGCATCCAAACCAGTAAAACATATCACATATTATTCTTGAACAGTGCAGCCTCTTCAGAGGTACTACGCTGCTTCTCTGAAGTTTTGTTTCCCATGTGACTGACAAGAAAGCTACACCCCCTATCTTGAGGCTGACTTGACTACTGGGAGTCAGGTCTTTGACATCCGTGGAGGAGCCTCCTTTCATCCTACCAAGGCTGAACACAGACAGGTCATCCTGTGTCCGTTATCTCTTTCCTGCTGTCAGAGCACCAGCTTTATCCCTGATCAGGTTGGGTTTCTGTTGCCCATCACTTCCAGTCCCCAGTGACATAGCCTGGGGCAATGCTCTGCGCCACTCTTGTGCATTGATGGACACAGCTAGTCTTTGCCCTCACCTTCCTCTCCCCTTTTCTGCAGTCCTTCATCTGTGAGGTCCTCAAAAGACTTGAGAATGATTAGACAGCTGGCATGGGTTGTGAGAAGGCTGTGAAAATAATGGAGCTGTAATTTGTTTAGTTTAGTTCCACAACTGAATCAAAAGGAGAGTGAGAGAAGAAGAAAATGGTATGTAGCTAGGTACAGGAGGAAAATCAGTTCAGATTTGGAAAGGCAAAAAACCTGAAAACCTGTTCTTTTTCTAACAACCCAACCTAAAAAATAAGAGAGAGTTCTTCTGAAAAAAGCTACCACTGAAAACCAGCTTGACCCTCCTTCTGATTCAATAACCTGTCAGTACAGGCTATCAAACCCTTGGGCATGATTCAAGGGGGTTTTGGGTTCAGGGTCAGGTTCAGGTTCAATGCATCACTCTGCCTGAGGCCATTTGAACCTATTTCATCCTCCCTAGAAGAATGTCACAAATGCAGACTCATGGCACCATCATGGCTGAGCTCTTCCACTTTCTGTAAATAAACATTCAAAAGAGCAGAGCATAGTTATCGCTTCCCCATGAGTGTCTCAGAAAATGTGGGTGGGATAACTAGTGCTACTATTTTTATATGGGATAATGTATGTTTTACTTTAAGTTCTCAAAGGAGAAACTGGAGGACACCTCCACAATTTCTGACATTTTATATCACTTGAAAGCCTACCCCGGTTGCTGTGGGAGGAGAAAGACTTGCCTCACTTTTTGTTGATGGAAACAAAATTTCATCCTGTGTTTTCAAAATTCTGGAATACTGAGTAAAAAGGGAGACGTTTTTGTTTCTCTTTAAGGCAGATTCAAGAAGCTAGCTCTTTTCCTTCCAACCTCATAAAATTATCTAGACACAGAACTCGAGAGAGCTACCATTTCTCAAAAATGAGGAAAAAAAGAAATTAAAAATTCCCCAGCTTTCACTTTAAATCCTGTTCTTAGATTTAATCTAACCTAAGCTAACCCAAGTTTCTCAGTTGTCTCAGATCAGTATTTTACATTAGTATTTTGCCATTTATCTATTCTGAAAACTCTTTGCATCTTCTGATTCATATTGTAGCTATGTATTTGATGTATGGGCTTCTTGATACAGTGAGGCAGTAATTCCTGATGGGAGGCACATTAGGATTTTATGGGACTGCAAGAAGGGAGAAATTTGAAGAAGACCAATCAGAGAGTGACAAAGTACCGTTTGGGTAGAGGCTAATATTTTTTACTGCTTGGTGATATCACAGTAAGACTGTGTTCTGCATTGCTTTCTTCTGTGATATACTTTATTTGAAGAAATAAAACTCCTATGGTACTATGTTTCCTAAAGCCCAAACTCAATGTTTATGTAGAACTCTGCTAAAGAGAAGATTAACCCCAGCTGAACTAGGAAAATGACCTACAATAACTAGGTGTTCCTAGATTAAATACTTGAACTGCTTATTTTGGAGATCACATCTTAATGTAGTTGCAGATCCTGTTTTCCACGAAGTAACAGTCTTGATCTGCCTTGGCTGGGTCATAAAATTATTATGCAAGGTTATTGTGGAGCACATTCTTCATGTGAGGGTGTCCCAGGTTAGATCACAGATGAAACCTCTGCTTTGGCGTTTGGCAAAGGGTTGTGTTTCTCAGAAAGCTGCAAGTCCAAAAAAAGCCTGGGGAAAGGCACTGGCTATGGCTTAAGAATCTCTTTTCCAGCGCCTTCTTTTATGAGGGATGGAAGGGAAGGCTGGAGGCACTGTAGAGATAGAAGGAAGCTTGCTTGGAAGGGAGGGCGGCAGCAGAGCTGAATTATAATTTATGAATAATCATACTTTTTTTTGTTGTCATGAGGTTTTATTGCATTTGGCACTGAATGGCTGTGTCGTTATAGGAATTTATGTGCACGCCTCATTCAAATGAAAAAAAAAAAAAACAAAACCAACCACAACTGAATAAGTTGTTTCTAAAATAAAAAAAAAAAACATGCAGAAGCATCCACAAAGAAAATTACCTCTTTCATTTGGTCCATCTTTAAAAAATGTGTAAAAGCAGGACTTTACTGTCCAACTTAGTTTGGTCAAATTCTGCTCATTTGCCCTTGGGTTTTATAGTTAGTCATGTAGGGGAAGAAACCTGTTACCCACGGTCAAAACTGAGCAGCCATGGCTGCGTAAGATTTAAAAAACTCAGAGTACCTCCAAAGACTTTTTCACCCAAGTTTTTAGTGCTGGTACTAGAATTAACTGCAACAAATATCCATCCCTATCAGAATTTATATTTAGAGTCCCTGAGGACTGAACAGTGGGCAGCTTGTGCTTAGGTGCACAGACCTGAAGAGCTAGCCAAGTAGAACCAGTGTCTGTGGAGCCTGGGGTGAGAAAACAAGATATCCCACCCCTGTCTAAGCTCGATGTTGTATTTGCTTCCTTCCTGTCTCATCTCAAAGGTGGATCTAGCCAGTTGGCTCCACAGGTTTCCCCTGAAGCTCTTAGGCTTCTTTTAAAGCTGCGTGACAGCAGCCCTTGCACTAAAAAGAAGTGGAATTAGGATATGCTGAACCAAAGTTCAGTGTACGTGGGTGTTCTCCCAGTTAGACACTTGTGTGCCCATGGCAACTGACTTCTCATGATGTCCACTTTGTTGTGTTGTTCTTGGATGGCTGAAATAGAGAACACTTTTATAGCTATTTGCTTCACTTGACTGAGGATGGAATGGTTCCAGTTGTGTAAATAGCTCCTGGTGCTCTTCCAGCTTTCCTCCTCACTACCCCATGGAGATGCATTTGCTTAAGCAGGGCATGGTATGAGAAGAAGCTCTGCTGGAGTTCTCCTTCCAAACTGTGTAGCACATCTCAGGCCTGGGCTACAGTATCTCTGTCGGTACAGCCCCCTGGCCTCTCCTTGAAGAAAAAGAACCAGTTTTATCACAGTAAGTCATGGTTTTGTCTAACGGACAATTAAGAGGGATAACTACTAAACGTATGTGACTCTTGGTAGGACTTTAACTTAGGCCTCCAGAGATGATCAGTTAATATCCCAAACGACTACACATTGTCTACTCTTATAAAAGTCCCTTGAGATAACAATAGTACAAAAAGCAATATTATCTAATTAACAAATGCAGTTGGAATTTGATCTTTCATTTTCCCCTGGACTGTCTCAGCTGAAACAGCACTCACATCACTACAGGATTTATAAGGATTACATAAAGTGCCTTTTCCCATGCACATAGTGTGTAAGAGCTTCATCCATCAATGCAGGCTTCCACAAGCCCTGTGAATGAAGGGGTTTGCATGACTTTGAAACACTATCTCAAGTGGCAGACAAAATGGAAAGTGTATAGAATACAATATATGATGTGTGGATATGCGTTTTTTCTCACGTAGAGTTGTAATCTGTAGTTTATGAATATTACATTGAGGCTGGAAGGTATAACGTTTTGTATAACATAGTTTTCCTTTGTATGCTCACTCAACTAAAAAGCATGGGAATTACAAACCACTTTTTGATATTCTATGCCTGAATAATAACATCTGAAACTTGCTGCTGAATTTAGAGGCTTGCTTCCTTCAAAATATCCAGTTATAGAGGAAAAGAGTGAAAAGTAGTACTTACAAGTCCCTGGCTCTTAGTTTTATGGCCACATGACTAGACACCTCCTGGAAAAATCCTGGAGAAAGAAATATGCCTGAGTCCTGGGATGATATAAATTTCTGTGTTTTTATCATTTCATTTGTTTCTGGAGCTCTGTTGTTGATGTCTGCTGAAATATGACACACTGTCAAAAAAAGTATTTAACAAAAAAAAAAAAGAAAAAAAAAACATTCAATGCTGACTGGCAAAAATGACCTTCCTTCTCCACAGATATCCAACAACGCAGTGTACTGAACCTGAGACATCAGGATGTGAAGGTTACCATTGCAGATTGGAAAAAACATCCATCCAGCCTTTCCTTACCCTCATCCAGGGACTATGGCTTGGTGCACATGATGAAAAAAACACACAGAAAGAAACAGTACAAATATAAAGTGACCTTTGGCCTTTTATAGCCTTTCAGCTTTGCAAAGGTAAGGTCTCATCTAGACCCTTGAAAGAAGCAGAAGATACTTAAAGCTTCAGAGTAGAGACCATCTTTCCTTGTTTGTTCTTTCTCAGCATTAACCTTCTCGAGACCTTCACTGTACTTAAACCTTGTTCCCACAACAGAACAAGGCCAGACAGAAAAAAATATATATTCCAGAGGACACAGAGACAGGGTGGGCAGTAGTCTTCTATTCATGAACCCTTTGGCTTTTCCACAGAGGTAGAAATCATACCAGTTCTTGGGTTCTTTGCAAAACAGTGTAAAAGGAAGGCCAGCAGCATCCTTGCTATCTTTAGTGGAGCTGTCTTGGTGCAGAGAGCTGGTAATCATAAAACCAAAATCCCCCCAAAAAGGTAGGTTTTGATTCCAGTTTGTGTGATTTTAATGGAGTGGTAATTTGAAGGAGTGCTGAACACTGACATGGAAAATCAGTTACCAGTACGGATATCTAAGAAGTGGCACCAAAAATCTGCAGCTAGTTTTAACAGCTGAGCCTACAAAATGCAAAATGCATTGCTCAGAGAATTCCTAACAGCTAAAAGAAATCCGGTCTCCTAGACTACATACTGGCCTGCATGTCTTATTTAAATTATTTCTGAAAAAAAGACCCTGTAAAATACAGTATAGTTCCTGGTAAAAATAGATATTAATTGTATTTGTATTTTGTTCAGTCCAGCTGGATGAAGTTCTTCCTGAGCACATCAGACAGCTTTTATTTACCTTGCCATGCTAGGTAAGACAATATTTAATATTAGAAAACAGCTTTAAAACTATATAAATCTTTGCAGCTGAAAAAGGACCTGCTCAGACTGAAAGTACTTGCTTTTTTTTTAAAAAAAAACTCATTTTCTTAAAGTCTTTTCAATCCAAATGTTGAAACTAATGTTTAAACCTTATTCTCCCCTCTTCTATGACATCCTTGATCAATTCCTGCAGTATACCTGATTTAAACTCCAGCTCTTCACTTGCTGCTCCGTACGCTGAGTTTTAAGCATGGTAAAGTCCCCTTAAAGCCAATAAATGTTTAAACTGCAGACCACACTCCAGCTTTGGAACTTCATATGGCAAGAGAACTGATGTATGCCTTTCACTATGCATTGCTGTATAACAATAAAAATGTGTGGAAAGTTAAATGGACAAGCCTGGATCAGATATCTGATCAGATCTCCAAAATGCCATCATTCTGCAAATCTGAGAAGCTTAATAGGACACTTTACAAGTAAAAAATTAATCATTCAAATGCAGCAGGATAACCTGGACTTAAACAAGTCCAGGCTTTAGGATTTAACAACATACTTTATTTTTGATAACAATATATCTGACAGATATGAATTTGCATCTGTCTATATTTGTCACATACAAATGTAGATCTTATAATTTATTTTTGTAATAGAAATGTTTCTGGATCACATGACTACCTAGCTCAAGTATCATACTAAAAAAATGTAACTCCTCATTTCAGAAAATGTGGAATCTTTGCGTGTCTACAAAGTCTACTAGTCTTAGAAATCCACAAATTGAATTAGAGACTGTATTTTGAAGAAAAAAAATCATCAGTAATGAGGAGAAGGATCGGTTTAACAAACAATTCAGTCAGAAGCACTAAATGAAGAGAGAGGAGGTAGTGTCGTGCCTGGAAATCACATATGCTAGCAAAGGATGCTCATTCCAAGACCGGCCTTTGGCTTAGGTTTCTCTGTTCAGTTCTGTTTATCCTTGAGGTTTAACAGGCAGGAGCTCTATCTTTAACTCTAAATGCAGGCACCATTACCAGGATTTATATAATCTGTGTGCAGATTCAACTACCAAATGAGTTGGTTGCTCCACCCCTGGAAAAGGTTTGATTACCTAAGTGCTTGCATGCAATGGTTCTCATTCTTCCTGTTACAAGATCCATGACAGCTGATTTCAGGTTGATTAGCAGCCACCACCCAGTTCTGCTACTCTGAAGTCACAAGTGAAGTCTTTCTGGCTGATATTACTCTGGGACATACTTTTTAAGTAGCAGCCAAGATTAAACAACCATTCTAGGTTTTGAAGGTGAATTTAAGGAAGCATTTGAAAGACCCTGCTAGAATAAATAAAGAAAAAAATGTCAGAAGTACCTGTATGAGGAATTAAGATGAACTACCCTGCCATCTGCTTGCTAAATTTGCCTAAATATTCCTATATCTCCAGTTGGTTTTGATTTGAATTTCATTTCACTGATGTTGCAATCTTATCTGTGTAAAGCTTTATTCATTCAGTCCCTGTTTCATGTGTACTTTGCTTGGTCAAGGCTTAGAAAGAATGAAGAAATTTTTTAATGAACAGGAACAAATTCCAAGGATGAGAAGATATCCCCCAGGAGTTTCAAAGGAACACAGAATGAGTAATATTAACAGGAATTCTATAGGAAAAATTAATTGTTACCATTCCCAAACACATGAAAAATCAGTCATTGGCTTACATGAGAGACTCAAAATACACAATATTTTCCAAGTATGGTCTTCAGATATGGTTTATTTTTGCTTTTTATTTTTTCTAAGTTTCTATGGTTTGAATATGCAAGTTGTGCTCCATCACAGGCTGCAAGCTGATGTATTATTTATTTATTTATTCAATACTTTTAATGGAAACTGATCTCATACAAACACAAAGCCTGAAGCTGGATTTTCAGAAATCCTTCAATTATTGTAAGACTTGAGATAACATGATGAGACTCGGTGTCATAAAGGCAGGTAAGAAGTCACCCACTTAACATTCAAAATTTACGCTGTGTGACACACTGCACTATAAGATCAGTGAGACTGCATGAAAAGACCTTTCAAAAAGTACAGGGCTATTCTGTGCAGTGTTTTAATGGGTTTTCAGGCTGGTGAGATGCTGAGAATGACTTAAGCTCTTGGTAAATCAACTCTCTTAAAAAAGAACCCCAGTCCTCTTTCTTTGACGAGGTGAATAATTGATCCATCCAGATGACATTTGGTAGTGGGAAGCGTTATGGCATTTTGCTTCTGCGATTCAGAGATGGCTTGAGAGGTTCTCCTCCTAAAGGACCCCAGTGTGTTATTGCAAAACCCGAGTTGTTCCACAAAAGGCTTCCTCAAAAAAGAAGACCAAAACAGTTTGGCAGGGCCCAAAAAATCATCCCTTGGGATCTTTTCACTGGACCTGTGCTCTTCTGCATTATGTGAGCTTTTTTACTGCAGCCTCACCCATGGTTGTTCAGTGGGCTCTGGCTGAATGAGACAGCAGAAACCATGGTGTTGTATAGTGCTGCCTTGAGGTAAGCTAATAGCATTACCTGCACTCTCTCTATAAGAGAAGAAATAAACCCCAGAATGTGTGAGGTACTACAGCACAGTACTGCAAGACTGATGCTCGAAAAGCCCATCTATAAAATGCATTGCACCTCCTTCATTAGTCTGTAAGAACTGGGGATCTACAGTAATTATGTGATGCCTTCCTTATCACACCGTCTTCGTGTGTTTATCTTCTCTACAGTTTTCATGAAATCGGCATTAAACCTTCCTGTAAACTGGGAGACAGAAGACATTAGATTACCTCAGGCAAATCACCAGAAGAGCTGAACCTGGACCATCACCAGACCGCACGCATCCTCCTCACCCAGCCAGCAGGAACTCACTGTTCGTTGCCATCTCACAAAAACGGAGCTCCTTATAATTGCGCCTTCAGTTCAGACTGCACTTCTACCTCCTCTCAAAGAAGACACGAAGTACCTTGTACCAGGAGTTTAATCTGCCTTTTATTTCTATCAGGAAAGTAGCCTGACTTTTTAAACTGACCTGCTGTGAATTCTAAGTTGAAGACAAACACAAAATGATTTTATTAAAACCAAGCTACTTAGCTTTTCTTGAAACACCCCTGCTTGGTGTTTGCTTTCTACACATAAAACCTGGTTTTCTTTTTATCCCTCCAAAACAGTTTGATGAGAAAGACCCTCAAGCCTTACTATTCAGCATTAGGGCCTTTAAAACCAAATTTTGGGTTATACAAGTATTTACAACTCATTTATATATTTATTTCTTGGATTAGCTTGTTTAAGGGCTGCTGTGAGGAGTCAAGGGGACTGACTGCTTTTTCCAAACCACGCGGGGGTTTTTGGCATGAGCAGCGGAGCTGTTCTATGCCAGATAACTGAGCCTTATGAACAAAGATACTTAATTTGAAAGTTCAGGAGCAGGTTACAGCAACACCAGTGGCACGAGCAGGTTTACTTCTCCTTGCCTCTTCTAAACCCTCAACCAGCTACTTTCACAGCCACAGCTAACCCCAGCTAAGGGGCACGTATATATCCTTGAAGAAAGCAAAATGCCTGCAGTCTGGCTTCTCCAGGCATGCTCAGGAAACCTGGGCACAGATCTGTGGCAAGCCCTCGTTTACTGCATAATTCTTCTGACAGGCAGCAGGTATTAAGCAAGCTTCTCACAGCAGCTGTTCTGGGAAACGCTGGCACGGCTGTAATCCTCCCAGCTGGAATACTCCCAGGTATTTACTGATCCTCACTGCTCACAGCTGAGGAGGCTCCCAGCCACTGGAGCCAGGGTCTCCAGGTTAGTAGCCAAATGTCAAAAAGGAAAAAAAAATTGTCTGTTCAGGATCTGAATTTTAGATTAAATGGGAAAAATACCCAAATCAAAAATCCTCTATTATGGGGCACCCAGGAAGGTTTAGTTTAGCTCTTGAAGTCTTTTCAAAACCTGGTTTTTTTCTTCAAATTTAATTCAGCTCTTGAAATGTAGAGTATAATTTCAGACTAGAATTAGAAACATATTTGCTTATGCCTCAGAAAGATAAATTGATGTGGTTGCACCCCCCCCCAGTTCTTTGTTTTAGTGGAAACAACTTTTCAGATTCTGTTTCATACTTCAGTAATCCTGAAGTTTGGTTGTTGGTTTGTTTGGTTTTTTTAAAATTTATTTTTAAGCAACTATAGAAATAAAATGTTTATTGAAAAGCATCTCCCAGCACTGGAAAGTCATTTTGGAAGCAAATATAATAAAGAATGTTCTCAAAGAAAACACTGAAAAGAAACTAACAAATATCCTACTCCAAGATGAATAGAAATATAAAGAATATAGACTTCGGAAGACTGATCAGTTCCTCATAATAGCCTAATGTAATAATCAGGATAAGAACTTTGTATCTTTTGCTGAAAAGAAGGATATAAGAAATACCTGCATGCTAAAGTCCTGCTTCACTGGTTTCTCCCAGACACTTTAGTTTTATATTACAGCTTCAGGTTATTATTATTATTGATATTATTATTATTGTTATTTATTATTGTTATTATTGATATTATTATTATTGTTATTTATTATTATTATTATTGATATTATTATTATTATTTAATACTAGGCTGCTTTAGCTTCCCTATCCAGGGACTAGAATTTTAATGGTTGCACAGACAGTGTACTAGCTGCTGAACTTGAAATTCTTCACTTCATATTTTATAGAAGATCAGAACATTTCGAATGGAAAACTTTTATAATCATTGTAACTAAGACAGGCAACGTGGACCCCCGTATTTTCTTTCCACAGGATAAGATGCATTTGTCTGTCTAACTTTTGAATGAACTAGAAGCAATTCTAATTGGAGAATAGAGATGGTTGAGCTTTCAGAGACTTTCTTTTTTTTTTTTTTTTTGGATTTCAGGCAAGATTGGAGTGAACTGCTGTCACATTAACTTCTTTTTTTTTTTAATGGAGTCAGATCATACCAGATCACACTGTCAGATATGGAAAATACATAGACACAATGAGGTTGTGAAATAGCTTGTGCAGAAAATCTGCTAGTGAAAACTATTCAGAGATTAACATTCTTTTTCAGCCTTCCCTGCTTACTTTTCAGCACCATGTGGTGCCTGAAGAAACATTAATGATCAGAGCTTCCTTAGGCTCACTGTGCTATTGGATGTGCTCTCACCTGGCCACGGTTCTGCAGAGGCAGAGAGGCTGGAGTACAAGAGTCATCACTGTCACAGGCAGACTGACTAGTTTGCCTTTCACAATAAGAAACAAACCATAACCAGTGCTTGGGAATTCTCAAATGACTTCCATATTATGGTGCTGCCTGACATTTCATTCCCATTTAAAACCATCTTTCTACTCTTTTGAGTATCAGACTGTGTACACTGCACCAGAGGAGGTCCAACCATTGCCTTGTAACACAGGCATTTTTCCCCTCATTCTTTTTGGATCACGTATGCCTTTACACAGCTCTACAAGACTAGCAGCTCATAGTCGTGCTGTGAGCCTCTAGAATGCAGTCTTCTCGTCTTTGTTACCTTCAAGTCCTCAGCATCCAGCCCCTCCAGCAGAAAGTTTTGGTACTGCCTAAATGAACTGCCTGAATAAAAGTTCTCGCTTTTCATAGTACTGAATTTTTTGCCATTTCTGTCTCTCTAACAAAAGGCCATTCAGTTCTTTCTCTATGGCACCCCCATCTTTCACCACAGTGACAATGATTTCCAACTCTGTTGGATGTCATGTTTTATTATATCACTTCAGGGTTTCTGTGCCAAGGTCATAATGAAAAATTACACAAAGTTAGTCCAGATTCGATCCTTGAGAAATTTCACTGCAACGTCCATGTGATCCAAAGCTTCCCGTTTAGATACAGCTTGTCATCTCCTGTTTAAGCAATTCTTTAGCCAAATTTCAGTTCTTGTATTGATTTTCTCCAGGGTGAGAAATTTCCTCTGTGACCCTCAAATACTTTACTGAAGTCCAGATATGTGACCGTATTTACTGCATTTCCCTCATACAAAATTTTTTTTATCAAAAGAAGATAGAGAATCTTTAATACAAGACATTTTGGACAATCTGTGTTTTTTTCATATTTTCAATCGACTTTTTTTGTTTAAATTTTGTTTTGATTTTCTTTTTCCTTTTTTTTCCAAAACTTTCTTTAAGCCTTGAGTAATACCATTAAGCGTACAATTGCCTCATCTCTTTTTTAACCTTTTAATATATAACTACTAAGTTTTCTAGTTTCCCCATTATATGATAACACTCCGAATTGGCAAATGCATCAGAACTCCTTCATATCAGAGCTGTTATTTTATCAGCATTTTGTTTGTTTCATTGGTTTTCCACAAATCTTGAAGGTATGTTATTTTTTCTGTTTACTTTTCCTTCAGGTCAAAATGCCTAATGCTGAATTTTCCTTCCACTTCACATGCTATTTCCCATTTCAGTGGTGGGACTCAGTGATCTTAAGGGTCTTTCCAAACTGAATGTTTCTATGATTCTGTGATTTCAGAATTTAACTGTAACAGTTAACAGTAACTTCCGTTAGTCACTGCACCTTTATGAACACTGTCATCACTGAAACATAAAGATTCACAGAGTGCCACTCCTTTAATATCAACTCAGTTTGTCCTGCACAGCTACAACTGTTCTTTCTTCCTTCCTTGGCATGGCTGCCTTGTGAGATTGGTGGGTTTGCTATATCTTTGTTTCTTTTTTTTTTGTTTTTATTTACTCTTACCCCATCCTCACATGTTGTGACCTCCATGATGTAGCATCTTCATTGATCAATCCTTTTTGTACTCTTTATAGACTCTGTGAAGCATTTTCTTCTGTAATGTCTCTAACACCTTCTGCAATGACCCTGCCGCTTCTTAAAACTGCAGTCATTTCTTTCTTGCTCAGTGTCTATTCTTAAAAACATCTGTTCGATGGAACAACTGAAACATACCAGTAACACCAATAACCGTTTTCCAATCTGTATGGAAAATTAATCTCATACATGTGCAGTATTTATGGAATTATTTAGAGTAGAGTAGAGTAGAGTAGAGTAGAATAGAATAGAATAGAACAGAACAGAACAGAACAGAACAGAACAGAACAGAATAGTTTCAGTTGGAAGGGGCCTACAGTGATCATCTAGTCCAACTGCCTGACCACTTCAGGGCATATATTTATCTATATTTCATATGACTTCTGTTCTGGACTGCTGTTTTAGGGTAAATAACTGCAGCATGAATACAACCAGACTTATGTCAGCAGTTCTCTGAGGGAGGACGTTCAGCTGCAAGCCTCAAGCTCTGCTTCTGTTTAACAGAAGAGAATGTCAGGAGTCCCAGCTAACTAATTTGTTTTAAGAAGAAATAAATATAATAATTTTTTATGCCAAACCTGATGCCAAACACACTTTTTTTTATGACTCAAATCTCAGCCTCCATAAGCCTCATGTATATATTGTTGTCATAGGGCATCCTTGAATTTCCCATCTTTATCTGGCATCGGTAAGACTAAAATGATATTGTAACTTGGCAAAAAACAAACCACTATAGTTAGTGAGTTTGAAGATGAAGGATTTCCAGTCATGGGAAACTGGAGGTTGTGTGCTCAGCTGTAACACAAAAAAGGTTATTAGGTCACTGTCAGCAATGATGCAAAAGTTGGCATAAATTAGATCCGGGCTTTGGTGAAAATGCAAAATGAGTATAAAGTTACGTTCAGAAGACAATAGATCCTCTTCTTTTTACAATACATGGCATAAAGCCTACCTGCGATCTTTTTACTTTGGCTTACACAGAGGGAGCTCTACTGATTTAACTGTAGAATTCCTTTAGACCATCACCTCCCACGAATGCCCTAGCCATGATAGACTGCATGCTTCTGATTAGATACTTCACCCTCCTTACAAGTACAATATTGAAAATGAAAAGGTTTAGAGAGATTCAGTATCAGTGAATAGATATTCCTTCATTGAAGTATCCTTATTTTCTTAGAAAACGTCTGATTCAGTTCTTCTAGCCCACTCAGAGCCTTGAATTCAGATACAGGTAAATCCATAGATCAGGCAGGCACTTTCCAAGCCATCACGATAGTAACTTTGATTTATCCAGCTTTTTTTTATCCTGATGATGATTCATCTGTTGATCTGCTATATATATATATATAAAGCAGAGTGCACGTCTTCCTGCATCAGGGGAATCAGGAGCAGTAAGAAACCCTTGGCTGTTTTAATGCCTGATAAATTGTTTAGAACCCAGAGCTAGGAGAGATGAATCCCATCCTTTATTTCTGATTCTCAATGTTACTGTTCATACAGAATAAGATATAATAGCCCATTTTAGTGAAAAACAGAAAGGATTTGAGGACATCATCCATCTTTATTGCCCTAGCAACATGTGTGTGATGCCCAGTATGAGGCCACCTGGGTAGAATATATAACATTTATAACATATTTACAAAAGGAATGAATCTCGTTCTCCAGTGTTTGAGTAAGAAAACTGCTAAATAGTGAACTCTTAAGTCTGAAGAGGACTCCATTCTTTGAACATTAAAGCTGCCACTGGGTTTTTACATAGTGGTTTGCTTTAATGATTCTTAGCAACTGTCTTGGATTGCCAAATATGATTTTAATTTGTAACAGCATTAACACAGCAGTTTGTTGCATTGTCACTTTTGGGAACCATGAAAGGAAACATGCAAGTTACTGAATTTATTAGTAGGCACATGGGGAAATTTCATCATTGCAAAAATCATTCTCTTGGGACTGAACAGTTCAGACTTGGATTTTTTAACTAAAACAGGATAGACACTAAATATTTCAGTGGAAGTCTGCTATGTATTGGAGCTTCTGGTAGAAGAAGAGCCTTGAGAGGGTGGATTTGAATTTGAGTGTTATATTTGCTATTTGTATTGATACAGAAAAACCCCAAGTGAGCACTGGGATCTCATTGACAAACCCATATCCTCATATCAATCATTCTTTCAGTAAAATATTTGTTCTTATTTCTCAGCCTATGGAAGCAGACTGCAGAATAATTCAGGGAAGTGTCCTGACTGCATCATGAGTATTGTGTGCAACTATAAATCTGTCTGTGGCATTGCCTGCTGTAGGGACTTTCTCATATAAGGGAGATTTTAATGATTTTTCCCCCCCCCTTTTGTCTAATCCGTATTTTCATTTCTGTGGGTTTTTGACATCTACTACAGCCTGCTACAGTATATGTCAGAGTTTAACTCTGCACTGCATGAGCAGGTGCTTCCCTGGCAGCTGGGATCTGACATTGGGTAATTTTTTTGATGTTTACTGTATCTTGCGTCACAAGGAAGAACGAATAATCATTTCCAACATGCTGTGACCAAGAGTAGCTCAGCTGAACTGTATGATGTGCAGATGTGACAAAGAACCTAAAGGATGACTGCTAGCTTCAAAAGTTACCATCAAAGAACATCAGCAACCTCACAGCTTACCTTTATGTCAACAACCTCACCCAGGAATACTGTTTTTTCAATCTATTTGAGATCTTGGGGCATTATTGACAACCTCCACTCCCATATTCCTTTACTCTGTAAGTACATTTACTTGTCAGAAAAAGTCTGTTCTTTTCACTATTCTGAAAGGGTCTGTGACACTATGGCCTGAAGAGCTGGAATCCTTGGATCGTCTGCACGCTGAAAAGGAGGTGAAAGTTCTATAGATCTCATGAAATGATCTTGAGGTGTGTGGCAGAGAAGAGGCAGGTGGGCACTTTGGCAGAGGCATCTGCATTTTGTCAGGGGTGTGGACTAGGCTCACAGAGATCCAGGCCCGCTGGGTCAGCTTGGCAGGCATATCACTAACTTCTATGAACGTAAACTCAGAACCATTTCCAGATTGTCCACCTGGCACTCAGTGATGCTGAGTAGTGTTCATTCATAGCAAACACCTCCCCTGCCATTCTCATCCCTGCTGGGATCATGCCACTTGTCACTGTCCGTGCAGAAGGCCACAGCCAGGAGGGAGAGTCCTGGGAGTTCTGTGTGGCTGATAGCAGCTCTGCTCTGAGGGTCTCTCATGGGTCACCTGTGACAGATCTATACAGACACTGCAACATGTAAATGGCAGCGCTGCCTTTCCCTGGAAATGTTCAATACATATCTGTTAATAAGAACAATTTTTCTTCACATGTTTTCCAATCTGATTATTAATCTGTTGCTCAGAAGACTTTGAAAACAGTTGTGTTTCTGATAGCAAAACATCACATCACTGTGAAACTTTCAAAGATGCCAGTTTGCCATGAGAATGGTTACAAAATGTTTTAGGTTGGCATTCTAGCCAATTTGACTAGTAATCTATCATGTATGCTTCTTGTTTCCCATTACTGAGAACTCCACATGGTTCCTTCCAGTACAAATGAAACCCTCTCCTTCTGGACCAAAGGATTCAGTGATAAATGAAAAATGTGATAAATGAAAAATGTGACTGCTTACTGATGCTTGCTTGCTACTTAAACTGCTAGGATGTTTATTCAGTATCCTTAATTAATGTCCTACACTTAACAAGTTAAGATAATTAGTATCTAAATTGTAGGCACTTTTCAAACTGGAAAACATTGGATAAATTGTTTTTAGCTAATTTTTAGCTAGTTTTAATTTTAAATTAGCTAGGCAAAGCTAATTATTTAGTCTCTTGGAATGATTCAGCTCATGGACTAAACCTAAATTTAGACATCTACATGTAGATGCCTACTTGTGAAACTATGTGCTGGGATTGGCACTGTAGCTACACATGCAGGTTTGTACCAGGGCACCTCAGATGGCACTAAATTCCTACATTTAAGCAACTGTCTTGAGTCCAGAGTACAAAAAAAAAACCCAAACATTTCAGATTATTCTAGAACAGAGGCCAATATTTAATTTTAAAACACTAATAACTGTGAAACTTGCTGGTTCAAATGAGAAAGATTGGTAAGGTTATAAGGAAGCATGAAAAAAAACGCAATTATAGCTTGCTTAGAGGATGGCAACACAGTTTAAAAGAACATGTTAGAAAATGGGCATTGCGTCCTATTATTTTGATACTTCTTTTAGCTTCTGAAAATGCAAGTGTGCCAACACGATGTTGCACTGGGACATAGCAACTCTTAGGACATTTTAAGGACATTGACTAAAAACACTGGGTTGAGTAACTGAAAACATGCTCTCTAATTTCTGCTTTGATAGTTTATTTTATAGTACTGCCAGATACATTTTTTTTTTTTTTTAGACTTCAAACATTTTGAGTGAAAAAAGTTAAATAAGACGCATTACTTTCACAAAAAAGTACCTTCGCACAGCAGAGTAAGTTGTTTGTAGATGTGTGATACTGGAAAGGCAGCGGGTTCTGGTCACATAGTCTTCCACACGAAGGCTTTCAGGCTGTAGTAAACATCCTCACTGACTTAGATAAGACATTTCTTAAATAAGAAACGTCTAAAATGATTTTGGCATTATATGGGGCCAGAACTTGGAAAATCCCCTGCATGTTCAGCGATTCCTCACCTGTGCGATTTAGACGTAGGCTGCAGGAGGGGTCCTAGGCTGAAGCAGATGAGCACAAAAGGCACTTCAGGCAAATAGGTCAGATCTTCCTGGGTTAGCACATCCTGGGCCCTTGGACTGAAGATGCTGCTTTTGGAACTGCTGCAGCAGAAATGGGTGGTGGTTGCTTGGTGCTACAGTCGGCTTTGCACCTGGTGCAGTCCCCTCCAAGCAGCTCCCAGACTCTGGCACTGAACAGCTTTGTCTGCATTCTCCCTTTATCTGATTCAAGCAGACATTTTTTACATAACAAAGCTGTTAATTAGTTCTTGACAAGATTAATAGGGACTTGTTTTGACATAATTAGAGCTAATTCCTTTACTCCTCAGGCTAAGGCTGTGCTAGAACAGAGGCTGACAAGCTTTAAAGATAAACATTGATGCAAAAACGCTCTATAAGCCAACCTGTTTTACAAAGGTTTAATAGACATATGCATGGAAGCATGTATATATAAAGTGTGTTTTACAAGAACACGTTGTGTGAAGGAAAAACAGTTTTTCACAGGGTGCAATGGAGTATAATATAGTGAGTAGCTGCTATTTCTCACAGACTCATATATTTTCAGGCTAATTCTGCTGCCTTATGCAAAAGGCTTTTGCACAATTGGTGCTAGAAAGAAAGCAAATCAGATTTTCTGTGGGACTCCTAAAATAAACTCTTTGCTAAGGATAAAATTCTGCCCTTGAACTGCTATGTAAAACTGTCATTTGCTTGACTAGGTTATTTGGATGATTAGAACAAGACTGGAGGTATTTATAGGTAAGTCATAAAGAGGAGTAACTATCCATACCCTTTAAAACACAAAAATAATTGTTTAGACTCTTCCAATGATTCTTGTCAAGCTCCACAAGAATAAGCGCAAGGCAGGCCATCACTCAGCACTTCCTTGCACTGTTGTCTCCTCACTGGAGGTAACAGGGACTTCAGAGTTATAGAATCATAGGATGGCTTGGGTTGGAAGGGACCTTAAAGATCACCTAGTCCCACCCCCCTGCCAGGGGCAGGGACACCTTCCACCAGCCCAGGCTGCTCCCAGCCCCGTCCAACCTGGCCTTGAGCACCCCCAGGAATGGGGCACCCACAGCTGCTCTGGGCATCCTATGCCACTCTCCCCACTCTCATAATGAAAAAGTTTCTTCCTTACATCCAATTTCAACCTACCCTCTTCCAGTTTAAACCCGTCACTACAGACCCTGGTAAAAAGTTTTTCTCCTTTCCTGTAAGCCCCCTGTAAGTACTGAAAGGCCACTCTAAGGTCTCCCTGAGCCGGGTCTCTGAGTCTCTGGGCCAGGCTGAACCACCCCAACTCTCCCAGCTTGGCCTCACAGCAGAGGGGCTCCAGCACTCTGACTGTTTTTGTGGCCTCCCCTGCACCCACTCCAACAGGTCCATGTCTGTCTCGTATTGGGGACCCCAGAGCTGGTTGCAGCGCTGCAGAGGGGGTCTCACAAGAGAAGCATAAGTGAAGTGTAAATTAAATACAGAGAAATTATGGACTTGGTGTACCCTTGCTGGATTAAATTTATAGGACTTAAAAATTGATACTGAGAACAACAACTACTGTCTGAGTTTTGATCTGAAAAAAATGTGTTTTTAAAATATACCAAAAGAGAGTGTTGTTAGGAATCTGGTCAACATTTCATTGATTTTAAGAGAAATAAGTATCACTGAATAATTTATTTCATTGGAGAAGAGTGAGGTTTGGGTTTAGACAGCTGAATCTATCTAAATTTTATGTGTTACTTTATTATGAACTAAAAGAGATTTTTTTTTAATGTTTTAAAGTAGCTGTTTTAAATCCATTTGCAAAGTGCACAGTCTAGTACCATTTCTAAATCTGACCAGCCTGCAAAAAACCTGCTTTATTTATATTCCTGTTCCATGATCTCTGCTTACTTGTTCATAGCCTCTGATAAACCATCGACTTGAAAATGGCTGCAAAAATGCTTAATATCTGTAAGGTGTTACCATAAAAATCTGTTTTATTCCTGAGACATAGTTACCACTCATTCAGTTACTTAAAATCTATGCTCTGTATGCACTCAAAAGGTATAGGACGTATTTAATATATTGTCAAAAAAGGTACAGTTGCACTAGAAAAAGTAGAGCTGGGGGCAGCTGACGATCTCATACAGAACTGATTTCTGCATGAGAAGTGTCTGAATGGATGAAGCCTATTTGTCATGAATAATAGATCACTGAAGGGAAGATTATCACCAAGTACTGCAAACCCAGCAGTTTCGGGAAAAGGTGAGAGGAGGTAACTGGTAACAAGTTAACGTGGTACATGAGCTTTGGGGCATCAATCACTTCAGCAGGATGCATTTTCAAACAATAGAAGGGAGGTGATTATTAACATATAATTAAACAATGTACTCATGAAATATTGTGGACATCAGTTCAAAAAGCACAGCTGACCAGTTCATGAAAGGAATGGACCATGGGAGGTTTTCTCACTTGAATACACCATGCCAAACTTGAGAAGGACATTTTAGTTGCAAATGAGGGCTTTGGCATAGGTTCTTCAAGAGTGTTCTTGCAGAAAAGTACCACCTGCTTGCCTATTTTCCTGTGACTACCCACTGTTGGAGACCAGATACTGATACAGATGGGCCTTTGTTCTGTGCCAGGACTGTTGTTTGGAGGTTCTGGGAAGATTATGTTTTTTAACTATACATGGTGTTCAATATATCAAATCATAAGAGGCCTTCCTGCTCAGATAAGGTATGAAGGGTGGAACTCAAGCAAGAAAAAAGTCAAAGGTAGACTTGAAATTCTGACTCCCTGGTAGTTTATATGTTAGTTTAACCCAACCTGTGAATTAAGTAAAACAAAACTAGCCTGGATGTGGGCTGTTTGGTAGGCCAGACATGCCCTTGGGAACGAGCCTGAACAGATGGCCAGTATGCACCGATGCTAACAGAGGAAGCTGGCCAGTTCGGAAAGTTTCCTCCTGCCCTTCTTCCCAAGCTTGCTAGCATATTTGGAGTTGAAGGGAGTAGGCCTTCTGAAAAGTCCCATTTTTACATCCCTGGAACAAATAGCATGCTCTGACCACTTAACCATAATAGCTCATGGCTTCAGCACTCCAACATGAACCACCTCATCTGGTGTTTAAATCTCAGTGCCAGAATCGTGCATTTGGCTTAGAAGGCAAGAACAAAAGAAAGTGTCTTGAGAGTGTGGAGCTATGAAGTAACCACATGTAACGCTTCTGAAGTAAAGCACATTTGTAAAGCTTCAAACTGGTCTCTTGTGAAAAAGAGAGCACATTCTTGTACAAACTTCTTAAACTTGAGTACAACTGTCCCAGCTTTGTCCTTATCCAAATGCATAGGAAGTTTTCTATGCAGTAAATATGACTTCAGATGTAAAATATTTCCCCTCTATTTTTTTCCAAGCCGTGTTTTTAACCATCTATAGGAAATATTATATCTTCAAAACTTTATACCAAATTTCTGACAGCAGGTCATTTTATCATTAAAGGATTATAAGGCAGCACATACTCAAACTGAAAAACTGTGTGTCAGGAAAGTCCTTATGCTACTTGAAACAAAGAGTTTGCTTGAAGTTGTAATTCACAGTAATTTTTTTTACAATACAACAGAATTTGGAATTCACAGCTACAAAGAGATGACAGGTGATCTGCATGCTGTATCAAGGGTCCCCAAAGCCATCATTTAGGTGCCACTATCATTCATCAAATTCCCACCTAATCCTGTAGGTACCTTAAGTGTCTAATTTAACAGATTAAGGGGTTACCCACAGAATTTTAGCATAGTGATGGTTTTTCTGTTCTTAATGGACAGAAAGCAGCTCCTACAGGCTGGTTTCAAGTGGCTGCATTAGGATTCTCCTTTGAATGCCCTGCAGCACAAATCCTTTTTCTCAGCAGGGAATAAAAAGGGAACAGTGGACTTTAGTCTTCCTCACATTATTGTTTGTGATTATTCCACGTAATTTCCAGTGTGACATCTAAATTGAGAAATTCCAGAGCAGAAGAAGGTTCCCGATCTGTGTGTAAATCTTAGCCTGTCCTAACTCCACATGAAGATGAGATTTAAGCGCACCCAGACATATCCTGAATCTTGTTTACTGGGAAAAGATAACTGAGGTGTAGGCTGACTGTCATCTATGGTGAAATTTTAAGGGGTCTTTCTTTTGAAACACTGCAGGGTTTTCTGTGGTGCAGAGATACAGGTCAGTTTAGGAGCAGCCCCAGGACATTTGCAGTTCTGTGGCAGGAAATGTCTGTTTTGAGAATGTCCAGGAGCAAGGTGCTAAACTCATGCCTTCACCCTTCTGCACGACTTCATCCTCTTGTCTTGCCTAGCCCACCTGCGTGACCTGAGCCGGCAGACCTGCTTACATGTCTAGCTCCAAAACAGAACAATAAATGCAACATTAGCGCCTTCACTTAATATATTCTAGGTTGTAGATTTCCTTCTTCTGCCTGATATTAAAACTCATTTTGTATGAGATAACTGACTGTTCATTGCAGCTGCAAGTGGAATGCCGTTTTCTGTGCAATTTTGTGGGTTTGTTTGAAGTAGCTGTAAGGTTAATTAAATCATGAGGAGGTGTGTGTTCAAGGCTTTTCTTAAAGAAAATCTATTATCTGTCTAAATCAAACTCAAAGATTTCTTTTCAAAACCCCCTGCAAGCTGGAAACATGGAGAAAGTTTTTCTGAAGTTAATTTTAACAAAACCTAGGGTCTTTTTAGTGATAAATAAAGATTCAGTGGACCAAACATGCTGTTTGATGAACCCGACCTGCTAATACACTGTGAGATGTGTAGATGTGAACTGATGACTTCTCTGTTCTCTGGGTCCTTTTCTCTCCTGTGTTCAAATACATGTATCCAGGAAAAACTCAGCCTCTGGTGTTATCAAGTGCAAACCTGATGATGAAAGAACTTAGCAGCATTCAGGATAGGCTTCCAAGAAGTCAGGGACACCACAAACCTTGCTTGCTTTGAAAATGAAAAAGATTTACTTACATATTTAACAAACAGAACAAGCAAAACCAATCAAGAAATCACCCAGTAAAACATTGCACAGGGCATTTCACTCTCCACCTTGGCAGAAGACAGTGGCGGAGATGCCTTGCACATAAGAGCTGTTCATCATATCTAGAAATGATCATAAAAACATTGTCAGCACATTTTTATCTGAAAAGGCTGTTTTAGCAGCAGTGATACATTTAAATACAACACGTTTTATTGTTTCCAACAGGAGATGCTTTGATCTGGAGAAACGAACATTTCACTTATCACTACATTAAAAAATGCCCTTGGTAAACTGTGATGATTTTTCATCTCTACATGTTAGTTTTGGCATGGCATTTCACAGAATTTTGTAACTAGCACATATGTAATCGCATAAAAAGTAATTACAAAAATGAAAAATAATCTGGAAAAAGAACTTGTGGCCTTTCAAAGTTCTGTTCAGGTCCAGCAATGCTCTGTAACACACTTGGTGCATAATTACCCTCATAACTATACCTATATACAGGTAGATATATAGCTAACCTTATAATGGTAGGCAAGGCTTCTCACCACTGATCTTGCACCTCTTTCAGCTCTTTCTTTAAACTTATAAACTGAAATCTTCAATCAGGTTTAGGTCCTGAAAGCAAACATTCTCAAGAGGTTTAGCCCACAGGGCATAAACTCCTGTATTTATAGTGATTTAAACTCTATCTTTTATGATTTTGTATATACAAAGCTTCCTGCCTCCAATTGCTCAATTTCCTAAAGTTTGAAAAGCTTGCTTTGTGTTTTATCCCATAATTTTCCTGTAGTTTACTTGTATTTAGTTGATACACTCAATAGCTTCTGCCCCAGAGCAAAACTGCTTCACAGATTTCTTTCCATATGGAGGAATTAACGATCTTTTATGTGCATACATTTAAGATACTCAAGAATCATATTTCTGATAGGCTTAGATTGAGAAATACAGAGTCTTTTCTTTTTTCCCTTTCAAGGTAAAAAATTAACTTATCTCTTATTAGCAGTGAGCCAAAAACTTGTCCTGTTTTCATAGTGCTCACACATAATGAATTTTTCAGGTTTTCAATAATAATCTTAATGAACAAGTCAGGGAATTAGTTGGCTGTATAAGTGACTGCGATCAGGTCACTTAAAGGGTAAGACAATCTTAAAATTAGTGAGGCACAGGGGAAGGCTATTTAGAACATTTCAAAATGTATATGTTGAGATATTCAAGAAACCTTTTTAAGTCCATCTCTTGGTATAAAGAGAAAGTCTCCCACTGGCTGAAAAATGACAAACCATCCATACATAATTTAATTTGCTTTGTACAGTTTTACACATTATTTTATTTGGAATAAAAGTCACAACTTTGCAAGGCTTCTCAGTAAGTGATTACTTTATTTGAATTTCTGCATTTTGGTAGTGCCCAGCAGGATAAATATATGCAGAGTTTCTTTCACACTTTAAATAACCGAGACTGACAGTGGACTGGAAAAATACACATCTACGAATAATGCTTGGCACTATTCCTGTAGTCAAGCAGGTCACTGTCATAGCAGAGTGGCAGCTGCTAACAACATCCTGGTTGTGATGACGATAACATACACTGTGTGTATGTCTTTCTCTCTCATGGTTGCTGCTATCCATGGCTGGAACCAAGCACTGGGTTCAGCCAATGGAGACCTCATTCAAAATTAATTTTTCAGACTCTGACAGGTTTGGTATTTTTTCATGATCAAAACAAAATGAGAATCCTCAGGCTAGATTTAATTTAAGATTTGTTCTGGCTTTAATTTTTATATATGCTATGTTACTGTCAATCAGGATAGAAGGTTAAGTGTCATAAAGTATTTACATAAGAAAACCTTTGTGTGTTAAGAGTTTTATTCTTGTTAATGGTATCTTTTCATGTTCCAGTGGTCTACAGCAGAAATTCTGAGTCTTGTGTACATGTGAGCGTGTGGTCATAGAAAAATAAAATGACAAAAGACAAAACTGAAATGACAGTTTGGTTTTGCCTGACAAACAGGAGCAAAATAAGACAAAGATAGGGTCAAACTGCTAAGGAAGAAAAAGCCCATTATGGCCATGAACACTTATGAAATGGTTTTATATGAACAAGAAATACATTGTAAACACAGCTGATATTTCACAATTGATTCCCTTTGCTCTCAGCTTGAAGAGGATCTGTGTAGAACAAAGATGGTTCAAATTCCAATTCATTAATGTGGATGCAAAGACAAAAGCTAAAATCATCCCGAGGAAGTTTTGTCGAAGTAAAAATGCTTCTGAAGTCCATGTTTTCATTTGTTCTGAGCAAAACCCCAAAACAACCCTCACCAAAACTCCTCTCACTGCAAAACATTGACAGTTTTAAGCATTTTGTTGCTTTCACTTCACATGTCAAGCAGGGTCTGCCTACAGCTAACACAAATTAACTATTCTGTATTGAAACTGATCCCTCTTAAGTTACAGTTAGTAACATAGAAGACTAACGTGTTCAACCCACTCTTGCAATGGAAAATGAGCAATTCATATTTTTTTTTAATAAATCATTTCACCACTTGGTGTTTTGGAGAAAACACAGTGTATTCCTTGGTGTAAGTGGTAGCATATTGTGCAATACACAGCAGAGTTCATACTTTCGGTCCATTGCAATGTTTCAGCGTACCTTCACTGAGGTCAGTGCTGCTGCAACAAATTACATCAGTCAAGGACCTGCTATTAAACCAAGCTGCAAATTTAGTGCGGAACATACAGAGACAAAAATAAAAACCCAAAACCAAACCAAACCCTATTCATAATTAAATAGTAAGAACAAAGGCTTGAGCCCCTAGTCAAAAAACTCCTGCTACCAACAAATTTTACAGTTACTGCTGATTTCAATGACCCTTCACTAAGCCATATTAGATATTTGTTTTGGGGTATTTTGCTTCTACATACCAGATACAGAAAATAACATAGCTTAAGGGTCATGGTAGGGGCAAAGTGACATGATGAAACACAGAAAAAGAGATCAGTGGAGCTACCTGGGAGACCAAAAACACAATCAAAAACCTTCCAGAAGTCTTTTCTTTATGTCAGCAGAAGGGTTTGACATGAAAAAACAGAAAAATTACAAATATTGTCCTTCTGTCTTTTAAATAAAAAAATGATGTTTGCTTTAATCAAATCTAAGGATCTAAAGCACCTAAGTAAAATCCCTCTTTCTGGTTCCAGTAATGTAAAAAGAACACAACTGTTCAAAGCAATAGAAAATCTTTTCCTCATCCTGGCTCCAACAGATGCCACTTTTTTCAAGTTTCAAAGGAAGGTGCAAGAATTCCTCTAAAGGACACAAGCAAAAAAATCTGCTAGAAGGGAAGCTCTGCTTAGAAATAATGTATGCCATTTTTGGATGGTGCCCTCACTGAAAAATGATAGAACTGAACCTTAAGCCTACTTTCACACATCATCTTTCAAAACAAATATCAGACGATGAATGATAAACGTTAGTGCCATTGTGAGGTATCAGTTAAGAAAAAAATATGTGAGGTTTTTATACTAAGGTTTCCTTCACAAATTGGTGAGTTTATGTCTGCCAGAAGATTATCTGTTCTTTGGAGAACATATGTAATAAGACAGTTGTAAATTCTATCACATTTTTCTTCTTGAGTGTTCATGGACAGGATGCTGCACTTTAAAGAAATACTGTGAGACTAAATATTTGAGGTCAGTGAGTCTGGTTGGCCGTAACTGAGTGGATTTTCTATATTTAATTGAGTGGCTGAGCCTGAGAAAATAATCGTCTGCTGTTTCCACTAACCTGAAGATGTGACCACTCAAGACTTTTAGAGTCTTGCCCTAACAGCTGAGATTAGCAGTTGATGAATCCATCCTGTGACTCATGGGATCTCAGATTCAGCCCACCACAAGTCTTCACCTCCCTTGTTTTGCAAGGGAGTAGTAAAATTTGGCTGGTTCTGGGTATTTTCCCTGGAGGTTTCTATCTTGCTCTAATTACTTTGCAGACAGTTAACCTGCCTGTGTTCTCCTTCTGACTGCGCGGGAATAACAGTGATATTCTGGGGGTATCATGCTCCCTGCTTGAAAAGAAAATAGTATTGAGGGTCCTTACCCCTCTGTTGCAGCAGTAACTATGGTGCTCATAGCACAGGGACTGAAGGCAGAAATTCCCACCTTCTTCTCTGTCCAGCTGCATGGTACAGATGCTCCTTCCCACAAACATACCTTTCAGTCAGTCCTTCTAGATTTGCCTTAGGTGTTAGTGCATTTCCAGCTGACCTCCATTGTACAACAGCGTGTTGTTCCCCACATCCTTCTTCCTCACCCTCAATACTATTTACCATGTTACCCATGGGAGCCCCTGGTGTGAGGTAGATCATTAAGAAACAACATTAAGGAAACTACATGACCCAGACCGAAAAACTACAGAGTGCTAAAGACTGAATTGTTCTGTTTTTCTGATGTTTCTTGTGGATTAGGATGAAAATCTGGCTCTCTTGATTGCCTCTAGATAAGAATAAAAGATAAAATTATCTTTCCAGAGAGATCTTCCTTGGTTGTTTTTGTGTGTGTTTGTTTTTGCATTGAAAACTGATTATGATGACTTCTGCTAATTCTTTTTTTTGTGCAGGGTTTGCAAAACCTCTCATTGTTCTATCCCCAAAATAAGCCTGACGTGCACAAGCTGCTTCTCCTGATGTACAGGACTTGATTCTGATGGCCACATATGAAAGGAACGGGCACTATCAATCACAAAAATACTAGTTTGATGCATGGTTTGTATTTTGCCTTGTCAGTGGTGTGGTATCACAAAACCAGACTTAGAACTTTTTTCAGTGAACTCCAGGCTAACTGTTTTGGACAAGGAAGAATGTATGTCTGTGTAGGCATCCAAAGATACTCCATAAAGCCATGAGCACAAAACCCTTTTCTGCCGCAAGCACCACAAAACCCAGGAGTAAGTTGCTTCAGATCACTCCAAAAACCACCTAGATCCTTGCCAAGACTGTTTTCCTTTATAGTTTAATTCTAGATTCAATAAACACAAAGAAAAGGCCATCAAACAAACAGAGGCCACGTATTTTACAATTAGAACAAGTAACTGGTGTTTCATAAAAATATGGATACAGTTATGTCTCTGGGCTGAATTGAAAGAACCACAAGTTTTGACAACTTGCACCTGCAATGTATATGTTTCCTAGATTTTTAGGAAAGTAAAATGCTACGCTACATGTACACAAAGTGCGTATTCCTCAGCTATGGTCCTCTTTTGAAATCCTGCTCCCGAACAATGTTGCCAAAAGAAACAGCTTTTGTGCTTTCAGACAGCCAACATCTTTTAAAATCAGGCAGACGAATGATGTTATGTGTAAGGGATGAATAAAAATATCAAAGATCTGAAGTTCCAAACAGGCTCTGCAGGCCAAGAGAACTGTATTAAAATTCACCCCACAGAAAATAAAAGCAAATAGCATTGGGACCAACCTGAGCATTTAGTCCTGCTCCAGAAGCTAAAGGCTTGAGAATGTTCCTGAGGCAGAATGATACTTCACTTTGCAGTCAAATTTCCTAAGATTTTTGAAGCGTGTCACTATATTGGGTCTGTTCATTGGCAATAAAGGTATGTGCCTATGGTTTATGGAAGTTTTATGTTGAATGGGTATCTTTATTGGAGAGAGATAGTATTAAGAACTGTGCTCTTGAATCCTGGCTTTTGAATTTGGGAGGAGCCTTTTACTATTGACGGTAGAAGACTGGGATTTCATTCAGATTACAACCAAAAGAAAGACTTTGATAACTCAGACTGACACTCTTCACAATTTAAATTATAAAATTTTATGCAAAAAAATTTATGCTTGAGTTAACATCTAATAATTCAACTGCATTAATGTAATTCCTTAGTGATCTCTAGCATTATATCAGTGCACAACTTATGTAAATGAAAGTATTGAACCCAACATTAATCAGCAAAGGCGTACACTGCTTTTAAACTTTCTCACAACAGTAAAATATGCAAATGAAAGTTCCTTCTCTGTCCTTCAAAGCAGTTGCCCAGCTCAATCTGCTTTTACTTATATGTACGTAAAACATAAATATTGATGCCATAACTAAAGACTTCGGAAAGAGTTAGACCTATTTATCAGATGTTATGCAAATACAGAGGAAAATGCATTCTTCTCCTAGGCTACACCTGATTTTAATCAGAAACTAGCAAATGACCATCAAAAACGGTATGAAGAATGTCAGTACACCTGAAAAGGTCATCTATGGGTTAGTTATGGGTAAGAGTTATCTCATCTGATTTCAGATCTCTGAAGATTAAAGTTCTGACAATGAACTAGTCACCATAGGTTGCCTTTGTTGGAATTCTTCAAAGAAGAAGTCATCTGACCTCTCTAGAAGAGGATTGTGTATTCTTTGGAGGTGCCTGTTTCCCTTCTTGGACTAATTGGCAGCCTCAGGTGACTGGATCATAACGAGTGCCTCACTTTTGGCTCATACTTGCATGGCTGACCATGACCATGGTCAACCTTGGGATACCAAGGAGTATCCCAAAGAGAGGAGTAGAAGAAAAGGGGTCACAAATTGAATAATTAGATGTGAGGAAGCAAAAGTGTACTTTCACAGTATTTTTTAAAAATGTCTTATTTAATGAGAATATTCCACCTGTATTTTAGTTTTTGGTCTCTAGAAAAAGGTTGCTCTTGTACAGAGTGATTCTGGCAGTAGTCCTCACTGTTACCATATACATCTTGGAGGAACGTAGGCAGCTGGATTGGTCTCTGTCCCTCAGTCACATAAGTTAACAGCTTAGATATATATTTGAGCTCTTTATGACCTTGCAGATGCAAGATCAAGTGAATGATCACTTCATTTGTTTCCTTAATTCTTTTTTATTTGTGTTTTATTACTTTCTATTGAAACCCAGATTTTAAATCATGAGGGTTTTTTGTCTTTCTCAACTAATAACTTGACAAGTAGCACAGTGTGATTGTTTGAACCTTTTTGACATCTGAGTGTAGGCTAGTTTACTCCCAGGTAAACTCAGAAGTTACCAGATACTTTTAGTACTGCTTAGGCATAACCCGCAGTTCCCTGACACACCTCTGGATCTCCTCTGGTTTTTTGGTTTTGCCAGCAACACAATAATGTCTGGGAAATGGTCCACAGGGTCTCATGTATTCAGAGACCTTAACATGCCAAAATAGTTTGCTGTTGTACCTTTACCTTCCAAAAATCAGGATGATGAACCACACTGCTACTATGGGGTTTGCTGTAACACCACTTGAAAAATCAGTCATCTTGGTAATGATCCCGGTTATTAGCCATTGGAACAATTTCTCCCGGGATTTCTCTTCCTTCTAGTTACTTAGCTCAGGACTGGCATTTTTTCTTATGTATCTATTCTAGCTCAGCCTGAGGTTGGAGGTTGAGCTGAGACATCATCCACTGAAGTTCCCGAGTCAGATTAGAGGTAAGTGATCAAATTGTAGTTTTGGCTTTAAAGTCTTTCTCTATATAAACTAAGTCTTCTTGTCTGACTTACACTAATGTGTAGTGTTAAGTAGCTTAGACTGTGATAATTAATAAACAACAATAAATGATGGAAATATGTTTATTGGTATCAGTGAGAGATGGTATTAGTTAAGCTTAATTTCTTCTTCTTTTTTTTTTTTTTTTTTTAGTGCCAATCTAATGAATATTTAACTAAGGAAATGTTAAACTCAGAATTTTTTTTCTATGCTGAACAAAGCTGTTGTAAAGTAGCTGATTTGTAAAAATTACAGTCTCCCTTTTTAATCTAAAGCACTGTTTTTCTTTTCTATTACTTTCACTTCTGTTTCTTTGCGAACTGAAAGCACCTGGAGCTATGCACTGACTTGGTAGGAACAGCAGCTTTCCTCCTATAAATGTACCTGGTATGCACATCTGTTTTCAGAAGCATGCACTCACTGCAGCTTCTTTTCCACTGCTTCAGGTTCTGCTCGTTGCAATCAATGACAAAAGCCCTCATTTACTGAGGGGAGAAAATCTGAAAGGAAATATTAACAGCTAGCTAACCAAACCTATCTATACGCTGCATTTCATGTGAGCTAGGACAGAAGGTATCTACCCAAACCACAGTATCAAATGCCGGCTCTTGAACGCAGGGGAATCCTGCACATTTGAGTTCAAGTTACAGTCTTCTCAGCTGATACAGCCACTGAATATACAAGCATTTTATACAGATGCACATGGTTTTAATGATGCTACATAGATTAGTTTGGCTTTTTTTTGTTGTTTGTTTTTTGAAATTTTTAAGCCATAGCCCTGAAGACTGAATGGCAGCCAGGCGTAGCCACATCTAGAAATGTTGCTGATGTAAACTGAATTAAATCTAGCATAAAACTGAATAAATTATTTATACAGAAAGGAGAAACAAACAAAGTTAATTAAAAATCTGTTTTTTCAGTTTGAATAAAATATCTTTCTGTCCAGCTCTGAAGGTAATTTTATTCAACAACAAACACCAACATGTGGTCACTCTGTTTCCAGGTTATAATGCGGAGATGAATAGCACCTTTCATAACAGAGTCCTCAATAACCTCTGGACTTGATCCTGAAAACACTTTGTATGTAATTATCTTGGCCTCAGCCCTACTACTTCAGGGTGGGTTTCACTCACTTAAACATTAGATGTTTAGAAGTAGACATGTAGGCTCCCTCTGCAGTCAATGGAGAGATAAGGAAAGCACTAAGGAAAAAGTGTTCCTTGTCTGAAGTATTTTTTAATGAGTTTTTAAATGATGGGATGCAACATCGTAGAGGGAGATTGGCATCAGTCTCTACTGACTACATAAGGAGCCTCTGTGATTAGTAACCTAGGTTTTAGGAAATAAGTTTATTTGCAGATTTGAGTGTACATGTTTTTGATGAGCAAAACCTGGGATCCATAGACCAGTCAACTGAGCTAGTTGTGGAGAGAACTAATCAGTGCAATATTCATCACTATTTAGTGTAAAGCATATATTAGCAATGACTGAGGCGTCCTTTGGCTAGAAAGGTCGTAGTTTGAAGGTCACAGAGATGCTATGGCACAACCCAACCTGGATGCAGTTCTGGTGCAAATGAAAGCAGTATGCAGGAAGGACTTACTTCATATGGGCCAGAAAAACGGTAATGGGGTAAGTGGGCTACAGTTCCCACAGAAAGCAGTCATAAATATCTGCTAGATCTGTTCTAGATCTACACCTGACCGTGTGGGTGAGAGTGTGTTGTGCTCCTGTAAAAAGTGTCATTGAATTATGAAGCAAAAAAAAGACAAGAAAATGGTACAGGTGTTTTTCCAACATCTCCCTGCAAAATTAATTACGCACTTCTAATTAAAAACATAGCTCGCTGTGGATTGTCAAGGTACTAAAACAATGATGATGCAGGGAGTTTGCTAAGCTTTTAGGATTTGGCTACCATTCACTGGGATTTAGATGCCTCACTAACCTCTTTTGGCTAGGTTAGGGTTCTTGTACAGAAAAATCCAGACTTAAACCTTTGAAGTTTCCCCTGCAGAGCTCCCAAAATCCACAGCTTCCATGAAAATCTGCCTGTCTGCATTACAATTGATGGGGTGGCCTTCAAGTTAAGAGTCTGTTCCCTTCAAACCTGTTCCTCAGGTATTTCGTGAAAGGATTTAAACAGAGAAGTAACAGGTAACAGAGGCAGGGTGTAAACAAACCTGCTATACCGAGTTACTGTGTTCAACCTTTTGACGGTGCTGGTAACTCCTGCTTTCCAGACACATTTTATACTGACTTGGCCGGTAGTATATTATCTTAAGCTACTAACAAGAATCTGTTCCCACTGATGACTCTGTAACAAATGTAATATTTACAGTTTAAGGGAGACAATCTTTTAATACAATCAAAATACCTATTTATTGAGGACAGTGAACACGAGCCCACATAATGTATGCTGTAAAGCATTGAGGCATGTGGTTCCAGTTAACACTATTTTGCTTGCAAAGTGATCACCTAGAGTTAAGGTTTGCCCTAAGCTGGGTAGGAAACAAAAATATCCAAGAATAAATAATAAATAGGGTGTGTTTTGGACAAAGCTATGTTTTAGAGCCAGAAAGAACATTTCTATCTATAGAACCATTGCTTGGATGTTTGTCTTCTGTTAACCACAAGTACATATTTTCACTAGAAAAAAGTGACTTTCAGGCATTCACAGAGATTTGTTCATGCTAAGGATAAACAGAACTAGATACCCTGTGTCCCTAGATAAGAAAATACATGGAACCTTTTCTTGTAATAGCACTCATGTTTTATTAAAATGAGGGGGTTTTTATTATTGCTACAGTGACTGCTGAGGGGAACCAGAGTTCTCTGGGTACAGATCAGAGCTGATTTTATTCTCACCCTCCCCAGCTTGCTGCTGAAGCCAACAAATGGCAGCAGTCATTGACATTCAGTGGGGGCAGGATAATGCCTTAAACCAATAAGTTCAACCACTGGTTTCACTGGATGTAGAAACAGGAGCCAGAAATGCCCTTCCTTAGAAATAAAGAATTTTTATTTTTACAAAGCGGGAAAATGAGCCTCATATAATTTTTCATGGAAATTAATTTCTTGTTTGATTCAGAAAATAGATAGAACTGTGGGCTCTCAAAGATTGCTTTCTTTTCTTATCCAGAACATACATGGAAATTCAACAGACTTTTTCCCTTGCCACACTGCTTATTTTGTAGAGACTGAATTCATGTCCCAACAATGACCTGTAGACAAGAATGTTTATAATTTGCATGATATTTGGGCCAGATCCCACACCACTGTGCACCAAAGCTTGAACTAAAGTTGGTGGAAATTGTAGGTGCAAGTCTTGAGAGGATGAGGACTAAGTGGTGACAAGAAAGTGCCCAGGACGTGACGCTGCTTAATCTGCACCTAACCCTGTGATGTGCTGAAGAAAAGTAAACATTGTGAACTCCAATGGAGTTTAAACATGTTCAGTAATTCAGGATGAGATCCTTTATGATTAAGTTTTGATAATTAGCCAGGAATTTGGCAAGCAAGACAAGGATGGATATTTTACTGTCACCTAATACTTCTAAGGAAGGTTTCATCCCCTTTTAAGCAATATTTTAGACTTTTCTCTGCACCTTTCATAAAAGTTTCCCTTTGTCTTTTTTTTATTTTTTCTGGAACATCAACTCAGTGGAGACAGGTTATCTTTTCCATCTTTTAGCAATGAATGAAGTGAAATCTGCCCTTATTTGTGAGCCACAGGGGCTAGAAATGCTTTCCTCCATGCACTCTAACCCCCAGTAGGATTTCTCCTAATGCAACCTTCAGTGCATGCTGAGCTTCTTCACAAATGGGTAGACTGAAGGAGCCTTGACCTTCTCTTGCTGCTCTGGTCGCTACTTGTTCTCAGTGCTTTAGATCAGGTAGAACTTGGGATGATCAGGTAAAAAAATAAAACTAAAGGGCTTACAGGAACTGTTGTCAGTAAGGGTTTGCAAGCTTTGTGTTTGCAACTTTATGTTCCTCAAGCACAGGGTGCAGTGGGAATAAGGATGCTATACAGATGCCTGGTTCTCTTTGATGACCTGCATATATTTATTGTAAAGAAAAAAACCCAAACAAGCCCGAACAAAAAGCCCAACACAATCTAAGCTAAAAAGCTATTTGAGAAATACTCTTGTGTATAAATCAGATTACAACTGCAATGTCAAGACTCTGTCCAAGCTATATTGTAAAGAAAGCAGCAGAATCTGACCCTGCCTTAAGGTTTGCTGGGGTGGGAGAAGACATGTAATCAGTGTGCACTATGGTGCGCACCAACCAGTATTACCAACACTGGAGTAAAAGAGATTCTCCTCTTCCCAAACTGGTGATGAAAGGAATGAGCAGAGTCCCTTGTCTTGCTCTGGAGACCCCCGAAGGTCAGCCTACCTGCATCAGCACAGGGTGATTGGCAAATGCTGGTTATTCCCCTTCAGACATGGTAAAACCTGAGCTGCAGGGAGAGTCCAGAAAAAGAACCTTTACCTCCTGCTGGACTGCAACGTGGCAATTCAAGACGCTGCTAACACTGTTCTGTTCTTTCTGATCCTGTTTAAAACCCCTGGCTTTTAGTAGCTCTGTGACGTATATATTATTCTGTCCTTTGTATCATCACCCACACATCAGTGCAGGTCCTGTTGTCAGTGGAAATACACCTGCTGTCTTCAGAGAATATTGATCCGGGTTCTTGGACAGTGTTGGTGCCTGAATTTGACTGTGTTGTCAGTGTGCGACCCAACCTGCCCATACGCCTGCACAGTAACTGTAGGGACTCGGTGACCCAAGCCTCTCCAGGGAGGCACATTTTGTGGCCAAGACAGGAATACAGGCACTTGACGTTGAGTGGTTGAGATGATTTCTGCCCTCTGCTAATCGCTTCCTCCCCAACCTTATGAAGGTTTCCCTGCTTGTGGATGAGGAGCTGAACTGCATGTGCAGCAGCGCCTGCACTGGCAATCCAGCAGATGAACGTGCATCAGTGCTCTGCTTCAGTGGCTTTTGAACATGCCAGGTGCAGAATGTGCCAGGTGCCCCACGTTTGACACTTTCCTGTCTGTTGCTGGAAGCAAGGGGAGGGATTAGTGGCTGGGAATAAGCACTGCCAGGCCATCCAGGCTTGTAAGTCAATACCTAATTTCTTGGTCTTGTCAATAGAGATCGGGATGTTCCTCTGAGAATTTTCGGAGTTGGACATGAGTTACAGGATCTTCTCATGAAGGACCTCAAAGACACCAAATGCAAAGTCATTCCATTGGAAGGGATTCTCCAGGCACAGCTTAGCCTTGGAAAACAGTCTCTCTCCTTCAGAGATTTAAGCCACACCGTTGCACTGTACAGTGCTGCAGGCGCTTCTGCCACTACTTCTAGAAGGAATAATAATGCTCAGCATAAAGATAAATGCCTACAGCGTGGCAGCATGCTGCTGTCTCGTGTTTCTCCTGCAGCCTTTGCTAAGATACCATCGATCTGCTTTGACAATTTACCTCAGATGAGAACAGTTTTGACTGAAATATGCCAGTTTGGTATTATAGTATCTGGACAGTGTTCGGAGTTACGAGCAAGCAGAAAATAGAAAGCAACAAAACCAGCTCACCCCTCTGCCCGATTTTAAGTATTTTCTAAAGATCTATTTGGTCATTTAATTCATGCTTGTATTATTGTTTGATGAGAAAAGAAAAATGCAGATATCTGATGTTCAGCTTTTCTCTTTTATGAACCACTCAGCCTTTCAGGAAATGTGAACAGTTGCACAGGGCACTGGGTGTGGAATTTAGTCTTAGGGGAGCCTCAGATTAGCTGTAAAAGACAAAAAAGGGAGAAACCACCCCACTTTTCGAATTAATGTTTATAAGAACCTGTTGAATAATTCTTCCACCCAATAGTCAGTGTCCTGTCTGCAGGAAAAATAATATCATCATCACCATCACTACAATCATCACATCTTCATAGTATTGAAAGGAACCTTTCTCTTCTTATTAAAGCTTTAAACAATTTCTGAAAAATTGGCAGAAAATCCTATAACATTTTGAACACCCCGTAAGGAGCAAATGCGGTCCTGGCCAAAAAGGTCACTCAAAGAGGTAGCATTAATGCAGACACTGAGAAAGGTAAAATTACTTTCCCAGTAAAGATGCATTTACCTGCTCTGGGATTTTCTGAACAGTGGTTTAAAATACAGTGCCAAAGAATGCATCACCGGATCATTTGAAATGATACTACGCAGATGGAGAATTTCTCCTCAGCCTGTGTCCATGGTATGACCTTGTGCAACCTTGTTTTACAGCCTTAGTAACAAGGAATGAAAAGGCATGCTCGTTCTGGGCTGTCTGCACAGAAATTTGATGAACTTCGTCAGTTTTCATTCAGCAAAGGGCCACAAGAGGGCATCTTTTTTCTTGGTTTCTTCCACTTCGATAAAAGACGGGCATAATTATTCCACAAATTCCTTTTTATAATTCTTTGAGGATGAATCTTCTGCTATTTATTCCACAAAAAAATATGTGTTCGCGTGATTTGCGAGAAGAAAAAGTATCTACTAAAATAAAACCATTTCCAAAACTATTCCTTTTACATTTAACAGAGACTGCAGACTGGTTCCACAGATGAGAAAAGGGGACATTCATGCTGATTTCTTTTTCTCAAGAGTCTGAAATATCTCCAGTACATGAAGCAAGCAAGACTTTTCAGCATGTTTACTTTTTAGCAGGTTTCATGTTTTCAGAGTACCTCAAAGCCTAATTCTGTAGTTCTAATGAATGCTTAAAAACTCAACAGCGATTTTTCTTCCAGCAACCTGCTCCACATTTTCTCTTTGCTGATCTTCTTCTGGTGCAGAAGGCGGAGTGCCTGTGATGTTCAGTACCTGAGAACAAGGTAAAGTGCAAAGACTCCACAGGAATTTATAAAACACAAACTGGCCTCTAATCTCTATCATACCAATCACAGTGATATTGTTATTAAACAGTGCCATCCAGGGATTGAGGCAATGGGAAGTTTTATTAATGATAATGTAATGAATGTGGAAAACCAGGTATAAAATCCCCTTTTGAAAATCTTTAACAGAAGAAGTCAATGGCAACTGTGAAACAACCTGTCTTCAAACTCCTCCATTTGTTTTGGGGGGAATGTAAGACACATGTAGACAAGTACAATCTGCATCTGTGTGTGCAGAGTTTATAAATACAATGTAAGTGGCGGTACCATAGTAACAAATTGTTTTAAAAACCTGGTTAAAAAAGTGTAAAGCTGCTTTCTGGTGATCTTAAGAAAACCCGCCCATACTTAAATCCTGTCCTGTATGCCCAGACCACCCATCCGACTTCTGTGTGAGTGGTTGGTGAGGATGAACATGGTGGAAACTCCAATATACTTCTCTGGACTTCTTTGGTTCTGCTGTTATTTCACGGCAGAAACAGTCGGGGTCTGTTCTGCAACTGAGTCGCCAGCTGAAGACTTTCAAGCTGAACTCTTCACTAAGGGAAACGCAGCATTTGAAAGAACCCCAGTGTGACTTGTCTGGAAGTGCCTGACATTATCTGTGCCATGGGTTCAATGGCTCTCAGCCTGTGGGCAGAAAGGCTCTTCCTTGGGCAGCCACAGAAGGAAATATGTTGGAGAGAAGGGTTTGGTGTGGGAGTGGGTTGGTCCAGGAAAGAAATTCTCTCTTAGGAAGTGGTCTGCAGCATGCGAAAGCTGGAGAACCACCGAGGTAGCACATTCCACAGGCAAAACAAATAAATGCAAAGGCAGATATATCCCCGACAGCTACAATTTTGCACGTGGGCTACCCTTGAATGCACAACAAGCCCTGGCTCTGGGTCGCTGCCCAGCTGTTTTCTCCTTATCAGTAAGCGTGGGGAGATAGCTTGGTGTTTGTGGGTTTTTTTTGGGGGGTGTTTTTTTTTCACTCCCAGTCTACCAGCCAGTGACTTGCAGTTCCACCCCAGTGGGAATGTGTCACGGGAAAAATGTGAGTGGACCTGAGGCTGCTTTAGATCTTATACTCTGGGCCGGCACCTGCGTGGGGTGATGGCGATGTTAGGTTGGGATGCCCCGGTGCGAGCTCCTGGGCGTGTAGCGCGGCGGCGCCGGGAAGGGCTGCGCTCCGGTGGGAAGCCCACGAGCCCGGGGGGTCCTTCGGTGCCTGGTGACAGCAGGGAGGGCACCTGGCCGCCACCGCCTGTCCGTGCGTGCCCTGCGCTGCTCTTCGGTCAGCGGGTGCTCGGCGGGGCCGTGAGCCCCCGGGGGCGCGCAGCGGGGGTGTGCCGGAGCTGGCTGCCGCACACGCACACGCACCGCGAAGCAGCCCATTTGCTGGAGGGGGTGTGCATCTGCGTGCGGGGGAGTGGAAAGGGGTGGCGGGGATGGAGGAAGGGAAACGAGGGGAAAGTCTGACCCTCCGCACAGACCGACCGAGACCCTCCGCCGCCGGGGAGGAGCCGACTTCGCTCGCAACGCCTCCAAGAACCCAGCCCCCGGCCCCGCAGCGACCCCAGCCCGCACCCCGCCGCCGCTCCGGCCCCCGGCAGGTACCAGCCAGCTCCCGCCGGGCGCTGGAGCGCTTTTTTTTTTTTTTTTTTCCCGCGGAGAAGGGATGGAAGGAGCGGGGGGTTAGGGGGTGTGGATGGAAAAGTGCATGCGGTCCCCTCTGCTTATCCCGGAGCCTCCGCTCCCCCCTGTCCCACCGGCCGCCGGGGCTACCGCGGGGCGGGTGGCACCTGGCAGCGGTCCCCGGGCCACCTGCCTCGGCGACACCGAGGAGGTGGCAAACCGCGGAGCCGGGGGAAGAGCCCTGGGCTGTACCCCGGGAGCGCGGCGGAGGAGGGTGTGTGTGTGTCAGTTTTGGGGAGAGGAGGGTTAAAGGCTGCGGAGGTAGGAGCGGAGGGGAGGGGGGTTCGTTCTCTCAGCTCCGGCTTCTGCTTGGAGTGGGTGGCTCAGGGCGATGGCGAGGGCGGCGTGGGTACCACAGCCCTGCTCATCCGCGGGACTGCGGCCGGAGCGGGGGCCAAATCCCTTCCCGGCCACAGCCCCCCCAGCACGGCCCGGCACGGCTCTGCGGAGCGTGCCCGGCCCCGGGAGCTGCGGAGCAGCCGGCCGGCCTGCGGTGCTCGCCGGAATGGGCGTACTCGTCCGGTCGCGCTGTCAGCCTCTGCTTTGCCTTGTGCTGTGACACTGAGGGTGGCGAAGCTCGTCGCCTGGCAGGGAACAGGCAAAACCGAAAGTTGCTTCTGGAAGGGGGGAGCGTTCCTGAGCGCGGTGGTAACCGGTGGCTGCGCGCTGCCGGGGCTCCCCAGCCACCTATGCTCCCCCAGGACAAGCTTCGCTTTGACACAGAGCGGGAAACCTTGTCCAAGAGCAATCGAGATCAGTGGGGCAGCCTGGCCGTGAGCGGGGTCGGGGGGGCACTTTGCTGGGAAAGCAGCAGCTCAGTGTGACAGAGGCCAGGAAGATGCAGCAAGAACTTCTGCAAGACATTCTAGCGTGTCACTTCTTCACCACTTACCTGCAAACCTAAGGAACAAGTCTCTCTGACTTGATTTCATTAGGAGGTGTTCAATGCTATATGGCACAATCTTTAATACTGTTTTTCCAACCCTCATTAGTATAGTTGATGTGGTTTTCACTTTTGCCTTTTAATCGGTTCGTTTAGCTTATTAAGGGCCTGATCCAGAAAAGCACTGCTTATCATCTCCTGCAAGGTATGTAAGGGCTGAGGGCTTTATGAAATCTGTAAAAGCTGGGTGTCTAGATAGCTTTCTAGAGAGGAATTGGGGTATTTTAATCCATAATTGTAAACCTACTGTCAAACAGAGGTGCTCAGATTCCGCAGGTGTCACCCCCCTTTTTCTTAAAGTTTCCAAGGCAAGTCCTGCTCCAAGATGCTTCATAAATAGACACATTTTAGCCTTGATCAGGCTGAGCAGCCTGGCTTCACTTTTGTTTGAACTTTATTTTGGCTTGGACATCCAGACTAGCCTGAGATCCAGGAACTAAATTTGCTTTCCCTCTTCTTACCACTGGATCAATCCATCAGGGTTTCTCAGGGTACTGGCAACAGAGCAGTCTCCCCGTTAGGTGCAGTGCTGAAGCACAGTGAGATGTGCTCCAAACCAGGCAGAAGCATTTTGAGCCAAAGTCTCCCGCAGCCAGTATGTGGGCTCTGCCCATGGAGCGCTTTAACCAGAAATGGAAATAGCAGCTTCACCCGTAACCTCTGCTGAGTCTCAGAACACAGGAACGGCTGCAGTTACAAGAGCTGGTATAAGATGCTTTCAGGACAATTATCCCAGGAAGAGACAATGGCCTTCCAGTAGTGCTGAGTAAGGTGACTAAAGCTCAGAAAGATCTAATTTCCATTTGTATTTCTGCCCTTAGCTTTGGCTTGGTAGGTAGCTGCTGTCAGACCCCCCCTGAGGAGTGATACCTCTTTTGGACCCCACTCCCAAGTCCCAGCGTACCAGCCTCCGCCTGCTTCTCTCCAGCTGCAGGTTGTGCCGTCAGCCAGCCTTCCAAAACAGTTAATAGCTCTGATGTCACTCCACTTTCTTTTTTTTGATGTTGTTGCTGTTTGTTTTGCTTTTATTTGGGTTTTTTATTATTCTGAGAGGTAATGTTTTCACGGTAGATACCACTGTGTTCATTATGCAAATTATACTGCACCCTTGAAATTCTACTGGGATTTTGTAATGGAATTAAACAAAACAAGGCCGTAGGAAGGAAAACAACTTTTAATTAAGCTAGATTATTAAATGGAAGTAGATGTTGTTCATTGGGAAAGAGCCTTTTAAAGTGTTTGAGTATACTGCATCACTATCACTCAGAGATTAAATAATGATAATTCAGGTAATCAAGGTATTAACACCATGATATTAAAAAGTGAAGCCAAAGAATGAAACACTCCCAACAAAACCTGTCCCTATTTTGATCCTCGCAGAAGCGAAATACTTAGAAACTCTTTCCATGTATATCATGGAACAGGTGTATGTGCGAATGTCCCACACAGTCAGGATCTTTACAGTGTAATTTGCAGAAGGTCATAATCATTCAGAGCCACTCTGTGAGCATGCTGTCAGCTTAGGGTGGTTGAAATAATGAGGTATTCCTGGAGTCTTCTTGAATCCCTGTTCTGCTTTTTCTCTCACTCCTTTTGCAGTTAAAAATGCAGAAGCTGTAATCTCAGGTGTCTCTTCGCTATGCACCACTGCAATGTAGACGTACCAGTTACCTGTGGCTCCGGGGAGGCTGATTCATCAGCTGGGAATCAGCTGAATTCCCAGCACATGCCCGCATTTCTTTGGCTAAAACCCCTGGTGCTGGAATTGGCCACTGAGCCACCTCTACACTCTTTGAGGTTTCCTAGATGAGGGAATCCTTCAGTGCTGGTTAAGCAGGCTTTCCCACCGCGCTCTCCTGGCAAGGCAGCCTGCGGGATAGCCGGAGCTATATTTGGCCCATTGTCTTTTTAACCCGTGGCAAATGCCAAAGGTGCGTGCTAAGTGTCGCTAAATCAAATAGACGCAGTGAATGTGTGATATGTTTGTTTTCCTTGCTTTCTGGATTTTCTCCAACTGCAAACAAGCGACAGAGGATCTCATAGTAAAGCCATGCCCATGAGATCTGAGGTGTAGTGGCTATGTTTAAACGATGTGTGAAGCAAATTGTTGCTCCATGGGTGTGCTATTTTTATCTTTTTTATAATGCTGCACCTCTGTCGTACTTCTTAAGACAATCTCCCCCCCACCCTTCCCCAATGTTTCTGTCTGGGTTTTATGTATTTTATAAACTTAGCAGTGGCAATGAGTCAGTGCTTAAATTATCCCTGTATAAATCTTTGGTCCTTTTATCTTCTCCTTCCTACCCTTGTGTATTCAGAAAGGCCCCTCTCTGGTATTGTTATTTTTCACATCCTAGAGACATGCTGCATGAGCAACCACATGTTATCTGACAGTGGGTGATAAAAAAAAAAAAGGGGGGGGGAGATTAAAAAAAGAGCAGCCCTTTCATTCCACTCTCCCCAGCTTAGATGGATCCAGCGTCACATGGAGGGGATCCAGGATGAGTCAGGGAGCGGTGCTGCGGTCCAAAATTCCAGTTTGCGTTACAGCTGAGAGGCAGTATTTAGCATCATGTGGATTTATTTTCTTTTAACAGGAACTGCAAAATAATTTATGGAAGCCCTATAGACTAATGGGCAGAACAGATAACAGTAAGCCAAGAAGAACCTGGATTCCCATCTGGGTTGAATCATTGACTGAATTTGACTATCAGAGTGATGGGTGTGGTATTTAAGCCTAGAATATTATACTGGCCTTAACTAAATCATCGCACTTCCCCACGACATAACTGGAAAACGTGATTAAGGTTCAGAGCTCTGGCTCTGCTGGTACCTAACAGTTTACCTAATAGCTTCACTGGCCGGACTAAGCACAGTACGTTAGAGACATCTATTTGCAACCTCAATTTGCAGGATGAATCCTAACAGATTCAAGATATATATGGCTAAAGACAAATTAATGCTCTAGAGTTTATATGCACGTGGAGACCTGTAACTTGTGAGGACCTTCTGCACTGCATGAATTTCACACCATTTGTAGTACTCAGCTTTCAGTAACATGCATCCTTTACATACATCTTTGCATATTTTTCTTTCTGGGTTATGATAAACAGAAAGAAGAGTCGTGTCAGCTTCTGCTGTTAATGTGGTCAGTATAAAAGTAAAATAAATAGCCATAATTAAACTTTTCCCAATCTACTTGGTCAGTGAATCAGGAGACTTGCAGGAAGCAGATGCCATGCAGAAGAAGAGAGGCTAAAATTTCTGTAACATTTGAGCATACTCCAGCAACATGCTGGGTTGTTGTTACTTTCCTGTTTATTTTTTTTCCAAGGGGATGGGGAGGAGAGAAGTCACCGGTTTTCCTGGAATGTTTACTTCTAAAAATCCTAAAGATGCTGCAGCCCTGAGTAAGAGCTCATCTTGTGTCAGCATAACTCAGGACTAAATGCACTGGAAAGAGAAAGCCTAGGATTAACTGGAAATTATACAAAAACTTAAGGCTGTCATGAAATGAAAGAGTTGTGCCTGTTCTCAGGCTGTCTGTACTTAGTGACTTCAAGGGACTTAAGCCCATGTTTAAAGATAGACTGCTGTGTGAAATGCTCTTGTGAAAGAAGTACTTTCCTAAAGTCTAAATGTAGAGTGAGATCAAGTCTGTTAAAAGTTAAGTGCAGTCCTGAGGGCTGATGTGGCCAAATATTCCAGTTTAATCTTGGCTAGAATTTTAACATTTTGAACAGCTAGGTCTAATGGTATGTGCCTACCTAGCTTGTTATATTCCCCTGGAATTTATCAATGACACACTCCATATAATTGTGGTTATTTTTTGTCCGCCTAAAATCCTTTTTTGGTTTTGCAAGGGAGAGACTGCAAAGAGGGAGTATGTAAAAAATTCTTTCCCAACCAAAAGCAAAAAGTTGATTTTTCCCCCCCTTCCACAATGAAGAATTGAAACAATGTCTGTTGCTCTCATGCTTAATGTCACAATCTCTGCTAAAAAATAGTAAGAAGAAATATGATGTATTTTTCATATGGAACTTATTCCCTGTAATTTTATAATGCACATATGTGAGATTTTATGAAGACATATACTAAAAGGCTTTAGAACAGTGTAATAAAGGAAAACTGTTCAGAACAACCTTAGTATCAAAAGAGCTAAACAGCTACACTTTGAAAGAGGGAAATAAAATGAAGGGTGATGACAAGGAGTGATTGACTGTTGCAAGTGCAGTTCCTTTTCTCCAAGAATCACAGAAAGAACCAGCTTTGACTGTAAGGGTCTCTGTGCTATTTTTCTGACTTTCTTCACGATCTGTACCTTTGCAAGATTAACATTCCTATATCCATTCTCTCACCTCTGAAAGATATGTTCTATTGGCATGTAAAGTATGTATCATTTATATAATTTCACGATCTATTATCTTTTTTGAGCAAGTGCCTGAAAACCTTTATTAAGGACATAAATAAATCTTCATAGCTACTACAGTATGTCCTACTAACAGGGTGATCGATATTACATCTCTGAAGGTCCACTGCTGCTTAATAGAAATCAGAGGAGACACAGGTGCAAATCTGTTTGTGACCGTCTTCCATATTTCTTAAAATCTTTGTTTCTAGTAGGAAGCATGCATAAGATATGGACAGTCATGATTTATTGCTTCTGTTTCTATTGTTACAAACAGTGGACCTTTTCTTATTTAGATAAGTTCTTATTAATTTACCAGCTATACTGCAGTAGCATCGGGAAGTCCCAGTCAGAAATGAAGGTCCTCTTGTGTTTACATTTGTGAGGTATCCAATTAAACAAAAAGCTAAAATTCACTTTCAACCATAATGTCAGGCAAGAGTCAGCAAGCACAGATGTCTGAGAGATGTGGGTTCTTCAAGAAGACAAGTAACAAAACCAGCTTTATTTCATAGAATAAACAGAGGTCTCAGCCTGTTTTTCTGTTGTTGAATGACATAAGCATCAGGGCAAAGTTGAATTTGTAGTGGCATTATGGGATCCCCTATTGTGAAAGATAAATAGCAAATTTGGCCTAATGCCTCAATAAATTAATTACATTGAATTAACCTGACTTTTGGTTCTTGTGACCTCCATAGTTTAACAGATTACTTTCTGAAAAATGCATCTTCAAAGAATCCATTTTATTCTGGGGAGGTATTTTATAAGGAAGTTAGAGGATTTTCTAGAGGCACAAAGTCTCCACATGAACAAATCTGGAATTCTTGGATCCATTCAGCCATGTAATACTTTGAGTCTGAGACTAAGCCTTTGTGTTTCAACTGGAGCAGAACTCTTGTCTCCAAAAGAAAGAAAGAAAAAAATCTGCTAGAAATAGTATGCAGAAACACAAACTTACCAAGAAAGAGAAGACATAATTCAGGTTTTATTCATCGAGGGAGCAGGCATACATAGTTTTGCCCTATCTTCCTGTGTCTCAGCACATTAATAGTGGAGACAGATTGTGTCATCCAGTTTGCTATTTAAAAGCAAAATATTGTAAGTCATTAATTTGTAGAAACAGGTCATTTGAAAGGACCAGAAATCCAAGCATAAAGGCTGAGTTAATAAAAGCAGATATCTTTATTGCCTCTATCCATTTCTTAAAGCCAAAATGTAACACACCCTTTTTTTTTTTTTTTTTTGTAAGGATTTTTTTTTTGTCTACAGATCTTTAAATCTGCTCGACGTTGCTTCCACTTGCACTGAGCAAGTGGACAGCCCCCATGGGAATGATGGTAGCACACAACAGTTGTTCCAAAAAAAAAAATAAAAATCACAGTATAACAAAGCGTGTGTTTGGTTGGGGTAAATTAGAGACACGTAACTGAAATTAGTGGAGTGATTTGTGACAGCTAAGGATAGTCCTACATCTTCAGAAGAAATGAGCATCTCTAGAAAGAGGAAAGCAGAGATTTAAGCTAGCAGTATGCACTGAAAGCTTTTGGGCAGAAGAGTTGTAGAGAGAAGCTAGAGGCTGAAGTACTGAGCAAGTGCTATTGCTTCTTCTGCGCTGACAGGGTGGTTGTGGTGGGATGGCCGAAAGCCCCAGGTCATGAGGAAAGGCTGTGTAAACCAGCTGACAGAAGGTTAGGAGGAGTACTCCACAGCTGAGGCTCTGAGCACCTAAACCCATTTGAGACCCTCAGCCATGAGCCCTCCCAGCAGATAGGCATCTCTGCAAGGTCAGTCTTTTCCTTGTGTCAAAATTTAAAATAAAACAAAAATTAAAATAAATTAGGAAAGAAAAAAATCTCTAGCCTATATTTCAGGGGTTCAGGTGCTGCTTTTGCTGGAGGTGACATGGCAGGGCCGCTTTTCCAGCGTGTTCCTGGGCGGTGGTGTGGCTGGTGCTCAGGAGCACGGCTTCCTCAGCCAGCATCGTTCCTCTCTGCCAGCCGGGCTCTGCTGCCCCAGGCCCCGCGGAAAGGGGCTGCGTCTTGGTGTGGTCAGGGTGTCACCCTCGGGGACAAGATTGCTCTGGCTGGGGGTTTTGGTATTGCTGTTAATGTTTCTTATTTGATAGGGAACTGCGCTATCGAACGAATCGTCAGGAGTTCAGTCCTACCTGTTCCTGAAGGAGTGCGCCAGCCTTGGGGCTCCTGGATAAACGCTCTCGGGAGAGGTGGATCTGCTGGTTTGGGCCTGTGGGAGAAACGGGCATGCTGGGGGCTTGTTCTGGCTGTGGGCAGAGGTGGGCAGAGCAGTGGCTGGTTTGGAACCCCCCAGGCCCTCAGCAGTTTGGGATAGTCGTGACTCTGCTGTGTGTGCACCCAATGGCCCAGGTGCCGCGGGGGCGTGTGGTTAGGTGGGTTTGGCTACATGCAAAGCCAGGTAGCAGCAGAAGACAGGTTTTACACTGGTCTTTAATGCTGAACCTGGTTGGCTGAGGAGGCAGTTAGGGTCATAAATCTCTGTTATTAATATAATCTTTTCGGCTAAAACAATTTTAGTAGGCAGGGATGCATTACATAACTACCTCCTGAATCATTGTGGCCTGTTGATTTGATGTCTTCTACAAAGTGTAACGCTGTCGGGACTGAGGTTTCCTCAGACCTGATGAGATCCAAGGTGTTTGTTTTAAGACTCAATTTATTATTTTGTAAACTGAACTCAGAGTTTTAAAGGCTTTAAGGAGAAGCTGGCTGGGTGCAATTTTTGGAGTGTCAGTCCCAACCAATTGAGGAAAATGTGAGAGAATTGATGCCTCTAAGAGAGTTACTAACGTTGCTCTGTCTTAAGGGACTTTTAGGTCCCATTTCTAGAAGAAAAGGGACATTTACCTCTGCTGCTCTGTGCTGTCTATTTAAGATGAGTGTCCTGGGTAATACTGTTTGCAGTGTACAGATTTGTTCTGGAGTTATGGCTCGGTGTTTATAGTCCTCTAGTGACATCTACAAAAAGCAGACATATATTATCTCATAAAGCTTCCTCAGTTTGAAAAAAGTAAAAAATGAATCTATGGCAAAGAAATACCTTTCACCAAATAACACCCTGACAAGCCATGCACCTTTCAGTGAAATTAAGGGGGTTTCATGTGGGAAGATTTTCACCTTTAGATAAAATCATTGTAGATAGACTAGCTTAGGCTGAAGATTGAGCAAAATAAAATATATAAGAGGGGAATTGGTAGACTGATATTTGTGTGGTATCCCTCTGAAAACTCATATATCTTTGGGGTTTTTTTTGTCGCTGTTTTCTTTTATTTTTCTAAAGAGATTTACACTTTTAAATGCAGATAAATTATTATGCTGTCCACACGAGCCTGAAGCTCCTGCATCCTTTGCTTTCTGTTTGGTACAGCTCATTGGTTTCCTAAATGGCAACACAGGCACTGTTATGAGATTCACAATACAGACTTTGATTTCCTCGATGGTGCTGAAAATCAAATCCTGGCTACTTAGTGACAGATGATTTATTGTGCTTTATGTTTTATAGTGATGGAACAGTTGGGTTTTTTTTCTTCTCAATTTTTTGCTGCTGTACATTGATGCATAAGGATGAATAAAATAGACTAGATTAGACTAGACTAGACTAAAAGAGTGCTGACAGCTCCAGTGCCAATTTCTGTACCTTTTCACAGCCTGACAGCAGAGCAAGAGGTACGTGCAGAACACAGCACAGGGAGTTTGCCTCTCTTAATCCCAAACATCTGGTTTCAAAGCAAGAGAAAAAAAACCCAAAGCAGAATGAAATTGTCATATTCGGTTTAACATCCAAGGTGAGATTCTGCATGGTTTATCCCTGTTTTTTCCATTGTGCTGGGCCTGTGCTGGCTGCCAGCACATCCTATGGCACAAGGGCTGGGTCTCTCCTAGCTGGAATTGCCTGTTCTCACCTCTTTGCTGCAGCAGTTCTCCAGGTGGTTTCGAGGCACAGGCCTCCCAGCTCTTCTCCCCTCTGAAATTTCATCTCCTTCCTACAGTTTAACTCTCTCTTGTACTTTTGTAAAGACTTCAGGCAACATTATCCTGTATCCTGTCAGTTCCCAGAAATGGTCCCAGAAACGGTCCGACATGATGAAAAAACCTCACTCCCTAGGGATACCCTACTCAGTAGCAATCTTGCCTGTGGAGTGTTAAGCTGTTAAAGGGAGATAATTCAGACAGATTTCAGGTCTTGTGTCAGGTTTCCATGACAATGGTAAAAACGCCTTTGTTTATGATAGCATTTATGCCACCGACACCACAGGCACAGCTGTTATGCAGTTGGTCAGTGCTGAAATATGGATAGTAATTCTCTTAGTAAAGACAGGCTTGACTTCTATTTTTATCCTAGGTTATCACATCACCCTGTTTTAAGGATAATATCTGCTCTAATGCATGATATTTAAAAAAAAAAAAAAAGTACTTTCCATCCTTTCTGTCTTTTCCTTCCTTCCTTTTGCTGCAAACAAGGTAAATGCCACTAAAGTGATGTGAGAAGAGCATTTTGGAATGTGTTTGGATTCATTGTGTTTTGTTTTCCGTCCAGGAATTCACATGACACAAAGGAAAGTGGGATCTGACACCTCTGAGATAAACTATTAGGCTATCTTTAAAGTGCTACACTCATCTTTATAACTGAAATTGTATGTAAGGCCAGAAAAAATGGGGCACAGTGGGTTTGAATATAAATAGCATTGTTATCTTTGGTGCAGGCATCAGCAGAGATGACAATGGTCTGTTGTGGTGGCCCTTGGGGAATCTCACAAGGACTTGCAGTAAGGACAGTACTATTTGTTTGCATTCTTTTCTCAACAAGATATTATTTTGATGCTTGGAAAACATGACCCTTTGTAAATTGTTCTGTCTTTCTTCATTCTTCTTTGAGCCACATGGGAGAAGAGGTGTGAGCACAAGCATTTAAAGTTGAAAAGGTGCTGGTGAAGGATGGAGAAATTAATGACCGATGCTATGGAAACAGTTCGCTCTGTAGAGCCGCTGAGACTGTATGGGCGTTATGTTCAGATGGATCCAGGATCCTCGGTCAGTGTCTCCAGCATTTTCTCCTAGAAGATCAGTAGCTTTTTTCCAACTAGTTTTATTAGATCCCCCTTATGGGATATGAGCTGAGCTCCAAACACATGCTACAGAAAGCTTCCCCGGCGTAGGCTGTGTGTGCCACCACTCCCGAAGGGAAACCCAGCTATAATGTGGAGGCAACAGTAATTGCTCAGAGCTCTTTTTAGACATGCTCGAGTTGAAGATGTGAGCTCAGTCCCCTGGGTGTCTTTTCTTGTGTAGCTGTCATTTCTACCTCCTGCTTTTCTGTTAAGCTGGGAGAAAGTCCCAGAATAAGCATTTGAGTTTTTGGCAGTATTTGCTGCCTACGTACTTCTTCTTCATTCCCCACAGAGATAAGGTGTTGTGTGCGTTTCTCTGGTTTGTGCAAAACTTTGAAGTAACATCTGTCTCTTGCAGTTCACAAGATGTAGGTTGGAAACCCTGACACAGAAAAAAAATGTTTCCTTGATCTGAAGCTGGGTAATCAGGCAAAAGTTTCTCATTTTGGTACAGCAGTTTTAGCTCTTTCAATTCCAGAAGATGGGCAAGGAATTCAATGGAAAGTATGTTGCAGAATCTTGTTTCCTAACCTCCACAGAAACTGAATCCTATTTGGACAACAAGCACTAGACCATAAACAAGCTACTGCATTCACTATAAGGGCAACTGTGTAAGGTTTCTGTGGTCTGTTAAACACAAGAGTCCATCAAATATCCCTCTAATAATCTGAAGTCTGGAAAACTTTTTCCAATATTAAAAGTTTTCCTTGAAGGATAAATGATACTTTGTTTCCCACAAGCTCTCCATACTTTGTGCTTATAGTTTCTGAAAACAAAACATGGATAGGCTTTGGTGATAATTAAAAGTTGATATAGTATTGTTTTGATTAGATCAAGGCTGCTGTCCTAGATGGGGAGAATTGCACTTGTGTAGTACCAGAAGGAGAGTCTTATCTTGTCATTTGTCTGAATAGTATGAAACTGTCACCTCTCTCTCCCTACAGAAACTTCTTTTCTGTTTCACCTTACTGAGTTAATTTTCCCCCAAAAATATCATGACAAGATGAAATGAATAGAGCCTATTTTATAAATTGACCCTTATTGTGACCCAGGTGCAAGTCCCAGGGGGTTCATGAGGACATGCCTAGCGTTCAGCAGTTCTCCCCAAGTTTATTCTAGGAAACACGTATCACCCAGTACTGAAGCCTGCTCTGGTCTGATAAGGTTTGTCTACATGTGGAAGTCAGCGTGCTGTTAAACTAGACTAACAGGGCACGGTATCTTCTTCATGCTAACTCTCTGCATGACCAGTCACAGGGTGTATGTCCTAAGGCTGCTTTTGAAGTGAAGCAAGCTGCTTGCTAATTAAAAAGTCTTCCAATATACACTTCTGTGTGATGTGATTGCAGAGCAGTCAGTATGCTGTTGTTCACATCTGGACTGTCACGTCGACAAGCCCTAGCTATTTCAATTTTAAGGTTTTGGACAATTGTTTCTATAAGTGCAACAGGCAGGATCGGTGCAGTGGACACCATGTACTGTGATACAGAGGACTCGGATGCTGCACGCCAGGGTAGAACTGTGCTTCTTGAAGTGAATATAATATTTTCACTGATTTTAGTGAAAGATCCAATTTTATGCTGGTGTTCATGTGTATCACAGTAACACCTAAAAATCCAGTCTGGAATGTTGGCCTCATTGTTCTGTTACTGGTAAGTTAATATCTAAGGAGAGCTTAGATAAGAGCAGTAAAAACGGGAAGGGAGGCTTTTAGTGAGATTTGATTTGTGAGGAAAAATTAAGGCATTTGAGTGTGCATAGCTTGTTTGAGTTTGACAAAGATGACATGACTGTAAATACTTCAAAAGTTTAACTCCAAAAACAGCAGAGGATTTGCTTGATGTTAAGGACATTCCAAAGGTTAGGACAGCAGCTCAGGAGACCTGGGGTTAATTCCATGACATACGTCCTTAGGCAAGTCATTTCTGCTTAGATCCCTTCGAATTCCTAAAGGCACCCAACTGCCACTTCTTTGTCTACACCAGTGAGTGTTAGTCAGCTAAGACTGAAAACCACCTAATTTAGACAATTAACTTGCTAAATACCTCTGCAGGTCTGGGTCTTGGCCTATACCTGCCTCAGCTATATGTGTTTGTAAGTGGGCAAAAACTGCCCTTGGTCATCACAGCGCGTGAGTATAATAGGTTTGGAAAGTGTGGGTGTTCAGACGTTACACTGGCAGCCACACAAGTATACCGAGTAGAAAAACTAATTAAGACAGGATTTATTTCACTTGTCTGTGGTGTAAGGTGGCCACCTAATCTTCTCCTGCTTTCAGGACAGAGATGGAGGTGCTCCCAAGGGCAATGTGCCCTACTCCATGCATATCTCAGACAGGGGCTGAATCCCCCCGGGCAGTGCCTGTCCCCACCCTCTCTGGAGGGAGCCAAGACAACGCCTGAATTTTAGATGGCTGAAATTAGGCAAGATGAATGTTATCTTAAGAATGAAAGGATCAAACACAATCGACTCAGCTTGATTTTAAGGGGGGAAAAAATATCTTGAATGAGTGTATTTGCTGAAACGTCCTTTTAAAAGATTTACAGAAACCACCTCAAAGGACTTGCGTTTCCTCCTGTTATATCTCACAATGCACTCAGGAAGTCTTTTATTAAAAGCTAACTACATGATAGACCTCCCACGCCTGTTTCTGTGAAGCAGTCCTTGTGCAGACTGCCTGCACCCCCAAAGTGCTGTGGTGCACATACTACGGATGGACGTTGTCTCCAGTAAGGCCCACATGTCCCCAGTTACCCAACACTATGGTCAGAAATCTAGCCCTTCATAACTAAATGGGAGCTGAGCTCGTTTGGGAATCTATTCCTAATGCCTTTTGCTTTAATAAGGCTGCCCTTTGCTAGTCACAAATACTGTGTTACCTCTAGGTGGTAGCTACACCCTTGAAAATGACTGATCCTCAGAGAAAACAAGATTATGGGCCCTGTGAGTTTAAAAACAAAAGAGAAAAAAGGCATGAAAATAAAAGTTATTCAATGGACAGCTAGAAAAAATCTGAAAGCTTCTATTAGAGCTGCTAGAAGTCCATCTGCAAAGCTGCTGTAGGATAATGGGGATCTGAGGAGAGTTTGAGAACTACAGACTGACAAGGAGGACCGAGATGACCTGTCATCTGAGGTCCCTGCTGACCCATGCAATTGCACAAGTTTGCATTTCAAAGAAAGATGAGCTTAATTAGTTTATCCCGATGTAGGCGTGACTTAGTGATATAGTCCTCCCTTGCATTATTACATTCTCTACCCGGTGGGACAGCAACATCTTTTTGCAACTAGTTTACTCTTTTTTTCTGGCTTGCACTCTTCAAAGAAAAAGCCGCTTTCAGGCTTGGTCCCTCTTGTTTTGGTAGTTCCCACTGCCAGCCTCGCCAGAGTTCATCTTCATGCAGCTGGATGCTGGATTCTCTCCACATGCTTGTCACTGACTTAGGGTACCGGCTCCGCAGGGAAGGGGAGAGTCCCTTTGCCACTCAGCCCTGTCTTCTGGCTCACCTACTGCTGATGAGGCAGGGATGAGTGAGCAACCACTTCAGGGACAGGGACCTGGTTAGAGAGCCGGTGGCTCCATGTCATACTGGGCTAGACTTATGCTTGGGAATGTCTGAAATCTGCTGGATTCAGAAGAGCAAAATATACTTGTGGGAGTTTATGTTTATTGCTTTTTCTTGACCTTGCAGACCTAACACCTGTTGCTTTGGGAAATCGAAGCTGATCTGTCCTAAGAACTTAGTGAGGGATTTAGGGTTCATACAAAGGATCTAAACATGGTGGTGGTTTTATCTGGGTGTGCAGCAATCCCGACTCGGATCAGGACATGAAACCAGAATTCCTGAACTGGAGAGGTGTGTTTGGGCCACAGGGCTAAAATACTCATTTTAAACCTGAGTGAGACTTGGTGAGATAGATGGGAGATGCACCTATTGCTGGTTCCCCAGAGAGCTGGGGCTTGAACTAGGCACTCTGTTCCTGAGCACTGTAAGGACTCTCCTGCTGCAGAAACACAGATATATATGCATAGCCTGCACTGTTATGCGTAAGGGAATAAAGACAGAGTTTATATGAATTGCACTGAGACCAGCTTCTTGCTGGGCTCACTTGACACCCCAAAGTCTTTCCCATGAGTGACTACAAATCTGCGAATTCATATAATCCGCTTTACATCCTAATGCAGGAGCTTTGAGTTGTCCTCTGTAAGTGGCCACCCCTTTCCTCTGGTTTACGTCCTCTGAATCTCAGCCACATGCCTGATGTGGGCAGCAAAAGATACTTCCAAGTGCCCAGTGCTTCCAGTACAGAGGATGACTCTATACCAGTGCTTGTCCACAGGTCACTGCAGGTTGTAAAAGACAATACAAAGGACAGTGAGAAAGCAGACAACAGTGACAGGAGCACCACACTGCCTATATACAGCAAAGTAGCTGTTGTGCTCTGCCTGCTGCTGTTATTATTAACAGGTATCTCACTTTTTGCTCCCTCTGACTGTATTAACCATCAAGTGTCTTTCATTACATCGTTAGACTATAAGCTGCAAGAAGGACAGGCTTTTGTATCCTCCTTCATAGTATGTGCAGCGCTATGGGGTCCTGCTGCTGACTGGGGCCTCTAGGCACTATCCCAGTATAAATGATATGTAAAAATAGATCAGCAGCGTAACTTCCATCAAAAAAAAACATACAGAGACCTAGAAGTGCTTTAGTATTGAATTGCTTTACTGTCTAATGTGGGGTTCATGCAATAGCTTGCTGTAGTTTTCTGAATTAGAAGACAGATCATACAAAGCCTTGTATCGCTGGGCAATGTTCAGGGAGCTTGGGGGAAATCTGTAAGTACGAAAATTGGGAAGTGTGCCAAAGATGATTTACAACTATGGGGAAGAATGCATCTTTTGTGATGTTCAGGACTTTATCAGGTTTATTTTGGAAGCTTTCCAAGATTAATAGCAAAAAAACAGCCAAACATTTTGAAGTGGAGCAATCAGACTGAACTTCAGCTGCAGCAGCAGTTGCAATAACCCAGGGGTTTGCAGCAGCTTCCTCTCTCTTGACACAGCACCAATTGATCCTGCTACACCAGGTAGGATCATGTTAAGCAAAACAATTTAAATGAGCGATACTGACAGCTTTTGAGGTGTGCAAGGGCAACACACAACAGAAATGGGTATTATTAATATTATCACCTGTATTATAGCCTTTGTTGTAAAGTTCTTCTGCACTCAGAGCCTCGCTAGACTACACACTGTGTGCAAAGAGCTGGAGTTAAAACTCTTCAGAAGAAAGTTAAGAAATACAATAGAAAACAAAGATGTACCTCAGAAGTGAGGTCTTACTATTCTCATTCAGCTTGGAGTCACGAAGGTGTGGTGATTTGCTCTTGCATAGTTGTAGATGATTGTTCCTTGCAATTGGTTTGATGGGATTGCTGAGGGGAGCTTTGGGCTGTGGAAATGGACAAGTCCATGCTCACTGAGGATTTGTTTCTTGTGACAGCAAAGCATTGCACCTACAGCACCAATCCTCAGATGCTTTCCAGGAGAAACTGGTTGTAGTTATCGTTTCAGACCCCTGATCCACCCTCCTTTATGCAAGTACTTTTCTATTTGACCCTTGACTCCACCTATGCTCTCCACAGCTCTATGTCTGTTTGGTAACCCCAGTTGAGAGCTCCAAAGGGCAAGCTCTAAGTGCTTTAACTAAAATGGTCATATAGTTTCTCTGTCTAATCAGCAGAGAGGGAGAAAACTAGGCTTCCCATCCAAGAAGTCTGTAGTGGCTGGGAGTAATCAGTCCCTGAAGTGCCTGCTTCTTTCCAATGACTGACAACGGGAACTAGATGAATGGACACCTCATTTTCAGATGATGAAATTTAGGATGAAGAAATTGCAGTATTTCTTTAATTCCTTTTAACTGCTTTTGCAGACATTGGGCTATTGATGACAGCAAATCCTTGGAAAGCAGCATCTCTGACAGCAAACCCTGGTCCAAAATATTTAGTTCACCTTTTTTTTTTCCTTCTTTCTTCTTGTTTTCCCTTCCCCTTTGCTGCTGGAAAAAACATGCTGTTGCAAACTTGGAGCAGAGGTAGCATCTCCAGTCTCTGCTGCTGAACTAGCTTCTATGCTGATGGACCAGGATGGGCTTCCGTGCTGGTGGCTGCTGAGGCCAATCACCCTTGTTGTTCACTGATGATGCTGCAGGAATGTATGGTGTTTAGTATAGGAAAACAACATAGGATTTGATTTAGGATCATCACTGTCATGGCTGTTAAGCGTCTGGGTGGCTGTTTGTTGAAGGGAGTATAACAGCTTGCTGGGTGCTTTTATGTCACATCACAAATGACAGGAGCAAGAACACCAAAGAGAATGTGACTGGAGACTGAGGCATTTCCCTTAACGTCAAAGAGTTAGATTTGGCCTATTAAATCTAAAATTGTGTCTGCAGGCACAATGTATGCATACAGGAAAACAAAGGCAAACCTTATTTATCTGCTTTCTGTAGCATGTGAGTTAGTCTTCTGTTTTTTTAGCTGGAGCTGTGGTGACCGTTTTCCTGCTGCCCTGCCCATATTGGAAGAGGGAGTCTTCTCTGTGGCATTGTACAATTTATTTTTGTTAGCTTTTTGGAGGACCAGTACCCCTGCAGGTGCAGGTGCTGAGAACGGTGCAAATCAGACCCCTGATTCTTTCTATATCAGACTAACTTGTGGGTCCTGATTTCAGAGTTTCTTTATACTGAACAAAGTCCTTCAGTTCTGCAGAAGACTTATAAATGCATGTAGGGAGAGTAAGCGTGCTTGGTTTCCACAGACCCAAATAAACCCTTGAAAAGAAAAAGGTTTCTTTCTTTCATGGCTCTCAGGAAGAGTTAGGCAAATAACTTGAGCAGCAAGAGAAAAGGTAAGCAGTTCCACAATCTCCATTCATATTATTCACACTTACATGTTGGGAAAAGAATTCCCAGCTCAAGAGTGGGCTGAAAATTAAAAGAGAAACATCCCCAAGGCTTTTGGAATAGGAAAAAGAGGAGGAGCTGCAGAAGCTCAACTCTCATGAATTGTTAAAACAAAACAAACAGCTGGATGGTAGAAGGGTTGTTCTTTGCCATAAAATGCTTCCTGAAACTCTTCCTTCCAAGATCCAGGCTGATTAGTTTTTTTTGTTTTTTTTTTTTTTTTAGTTTTTCTTTCTCATGAACTGATTTAATTTTAAAAAAATAATTAGGCATCTCATCTTCTGAATATGGTGAGAGGATGCTAGCAATAATTTGCTAGTTTCTTAAGTGCAATCAGTTATTCATCCCTTCTGCTGTGCATTTGGTGAAAGAGAGCAAGGACTTCATCACATATCCTTCTTTGTCTGCAGCCCTGCCATCCTAGAAGTTTTATTTCCCATTTCCACTCTCATTTCATCATGGGCCTTCTGTCCTCAGTCTTGCAGAGCCATTTCTAGCAAATACAGCAACACTGAACTTAAGTTGTTTGAAGTCAACTGGCGCACGCTGACTGCAGCTGAGAATGACTCCATGAACGGGTGCTCTGGCAGAAGAGAAGAGGCGGTGACATGTGGCACGAGGGCCATGACAAGTACCAGAGGTCAGCAGTGCCCCCCTGTCACAATGCTGCCTGTGTGGCTTTTATCACCTCTCTTTTTTGAGGTCAGTGTCTCATGGAAGGTGAACAAAGAACATCCGTGGAGATATCAGTGAACTT
>JAVJGJ010000057.1:68332685-68387886 GCA_035590215.1 Microhierax caerulescens | reverse complement strand
TCCGTGGAGATATCAGTGAACTTCTGCTCTAAAAACATGCCACTGAGCAGGGTAGGAGGACACTTGTGTGCACTGCTGTGGATAGCAGCTCTTTGCTGTTTTTTTCCAAGTTTGTCAGAGCTTTTCTGAAAAGAGATTTTCAGTGATCATAAAAATCCAGCTGCTGTTTTAGCCTAACACCACCTTTTAAAAAAACAGAGCTAAATTTCAAAGATTTCACCTGTAAATTATTTGCCTACACTCTCACAAAACCTAGAACCTAGAACCCCTTTCTCTTTTTAATTTCTGATGGTGCTGTTAGCCTGACTTGGACATCTGTATTCACACTGCTGGAATATTTAGCATGGTTTTGCCACGTCTCATATTTTCCACAGAAATTGCACAATGAAGGACAGTATTTTTGAAGTGCCAAAACTTGATGGGATGCTTTGCTGGCTGTGTCACTGACTGCCTGTCTTGCTTGGCTGGTGGCAATAGTGGCACATTTCCCTCGTGGGCGCTGGGACCCTCTAGGAGACCGCAGGGGAGACAGATGGGTCACATCTGTATTTGCAAGTTGAACAAGGCCAAAAGATGGCATTGGCCTGGAATAGCCCAAGACGAGCCATGTTCACTGGGCTGGTTTTTGCTCTTGTCTACTAGCGTGTTTCCATGAGCTGGGGGAACGCAGAGGCCTCCCAAGAGTCATACCGATGAGACCACTTTGTTTTGAAGGGAATGAGGTCTCAGCTGTACGGACAAAAGCTGTGCTGGGCTATTCTGCCTCAGGATCTGCAGGTAGTGCCTGGCACATTTTATTTATCGTTGCAGACTTAGGCTTGGGGTCTGGAAGCTCAAGTTAGAGCTACACTGGGGGTGACTGTACCATATTCCTGTAATTACACAGGCTTTCCCTCCACCTATCTTTTGTTTGTTTTTTTTTTAGATGCAAATTCATCGGGGAAGGTATTGACACTTCCTCTTTATTTGTAGAGTATTTAGTACCACCTGGCCCTGACCTGAATAGATTTCAGTGCAAAGAAAGGCAGTTGAATCTGCTCTTGCCTGTTTGCTTGCAGCTTGCAATGCTTTCCCTGACCATAACTGTACTGTTTAGGAAGGAACAAAGGGTAGTTACTTAAGAAATGTAAAACCTGCCTCACTTCAGCCCTGGCTATTTAATTTAGTAGGCTTAAGTCAGACCCTTAAGGTTAAACATGTTTCTTTTCTTGTCTTGGCTTGAACAGCAAAAATAGAACGTTTCAAAGGGGGAAAAAAAGACTCCATGTGATGTAGGCCAGGGTGATGCAGTCCTGCCTGTTTTTCTTGATCTGAAACACTTTATTAGCTGGAGCTATTAGCTGGAGCACAATATGGCCTGGCCAACTCAGTTTCCATTGTATTTTTGGATGGAAAGTTGCAGTCCAAACAGGCGCAGAAGCAACCATTTGTTCATGGATGGGTGGATGTTTGCTCATTTTCTTTGCAGCATAACATTTTCTTGGTTAGGCTTTCCGTCACCCCTTCCTCCTCCACACACACATCCAAAACTGTAGAGTAAATGATTTTGGCTTACAATGAACAAAGCTCTGAGATGATAATGAGAAGCGGTGAATAAACTCTCCATGTCTTACATGATACAGACTTGAACTCTTCTGAAGGGGCCACATGCAGCAAGGTCAGGAGTGTGATGAAGTATAAGTTTTGAAGGAGAATCTGCAGGAGAGATAGTATAACCTACTGAGTGATAAGTGCTGACAGACTGGCACCCTGGTGTTTGAAGTGCTTTCCCTTGCTGCAGAAGTATGTCTCTGATCCTGGTGTGTTACGGCCAGACTTGGTCTGTTTTGAAAGCCTATACTTTCTTCACATGGAGGCTCAGAAAGATTCATGCTGAATGTATTTAACAGAACCCTGAATTTTGGGCCATGGTTAAAGATGAATTTTAAAAGATTTGATATGGCCTTCCCAAAAGGCACTTGTAACAATAATTATAAGCATATGTCAGTACATTTACATTATTATTGTTATATGTTTATGTTAACTTTTTTCTAATGCTTCACCATACTATGTTCAGTGCACTGGTTCATAAAGAATAAAAGCATTAAGTTATGATTTCAAAAGAACGATAGAACAATAACACTGGGGAAGTTTGGTCATCTTTTAGTGCTTAACAAATTGGGAACATTATTCAATCTGTCCAGGCAGGCTCTTGTGTGGTTCCTGTTCTTCTCTGTTTCTTTCCTGTGGGTTTAGCTTGTGAGTGCTCCCAGTACGGCCACACAGGGAGAGAAACTGAAATATGTGAGTGAGACCCAGAGCAGGAGGTGGAAGATGAAGTGAAATGTCCTGGGACTACCCAGAAGAAAGTTGCTCTGCTCTTTCTTTCTGCTAGGGTCGCCAGACCCTAGCGACAGAAGTAGCATCAGAAGTTCAACATGGATGGTTTAACTAATATGGAGTCTTACGAAACAGTAGCAATAGGTTTTCAGTTCGTCAAATCAGTTTACTTCAGTTACATTTGCAATTTTATATATATATATATATATATATATATATATATATATATATATGTAAACCAAAAAGAATTATGAATTTCATAAATAAAAGAGCTTGGGAAAGAGGAAAAGGATTTTTCTTTTTTTATACCTTTCATTTCTAGTCTATGACTGGGACAAGTTCCCTATCCCATTTCTTGTATCACCAGGACAGCAATATTCTGTCACATTTTCAGCAGATTTCTGGTACCTGACATGGCGATTCTATCATCTAGTCTGGTTCTTCAGAGCCACTGATGAAAACGCTTCAGTGCTTCGGAAGACAAGGCGAGGCAGGCATATAACCCTTCATAGCATACAGGACTAATCAGGCCTCTCTTTAACTACTCGAATACAGAGCGTATATCTGCATAGATAGCAGAAGAAAATAATGTTTTCATTTTGATTAATAACAATAATAAAGCACTAACACACAAGTAGATGTGTCAGTTTTCAGTGATTTGCAGCTCCCCTCCATTGGAAACATTGAGAAGTAACTTACAAGTGCTTTCATTACAGCATCCCAAAGGATCGCTGCCTGCACTTTCATTCCTTCCCACTCTGATGAATATGCACTTGGCTGTATGTTTTAGCTATGCAATCAGAAAGCACGTGCTCCTCAGGACCGCTGGGTCATTCCTGCAGAGGGTGGACACTGAATGAAAAAGACACCAAGGAAGTAGAAATGTTGTCTTGGTATTTTTAAAAGAGTTTAGCAAAACATTGCCTATATTTTCCCTCTGCTTCTCAGGCTTGCTGTGAGAGGCAGGCTCCCATTGTCTGCCGTCACATTCCAGCTGTAGCACTGCCATTTGCAACTTTTCAGTTCTTGGCCTTGTAATCTTGTTTCATTTATTGTGGAATGCCTTTTGCCTAGCATGACATTTTCTTTCGTTTCCTCTCAAGTGAGAATACCACCGCAATAAGGGCATGTACACCTAGCCTTGTGTATATGTGTAATATATATAAAGTGTAATATACTTTCCCCTCTCAGCAGCAGGAGGGTAACCCAGCCATTGGAGGGACTCCCTCCTTTACCTCCTATGGCAGGGGACTGTGCTCAGACATGTCGGGGTTTTATGAGGGTTCAGCAAATGATACGCAGTGAAGGGCATTGTGTAGGGAGCAACTATGCATAAACCTGGAACTGGAGAAACAAAAGTGCTTGTCCTAATAATGTTTTTTGTTAGTTTTGGAAGCATTTGTTTGGTCTGGGTATAGTCCAACAGATAAAGAAGTGATCGCACAGACCTACATTTTTGCCTCTCATATAGGATCTGATACTTAACCACAGTCAGCAGAAGGGGCTTAGCAGCTCAGGTTGGGAGTTTCATTTTCTGGTGCTTGCTGTTTCTCTCTGTTGGTTGTGCAAGTAGCTTCAAGTGACCCGGTGTCTATTTTTCAGGTATCTAAATGAAATGGAGGTGAGGCTGAACCTTAGACATATTGTCAATTATTTTTACACTAAATTTCTTAAAGACAAGCTCTTCTTTCGTTCAAATTATCTGAATGAATTTGCTCACTAATAATTATGTCAAGACAATTCCAAACTGGAACTAAGACAATAAATGTGATATTTGTGTACTAGTGAACATAAGTATCACCAGTATTACAGGGTCATGATGGCCATGATCCTTTTCTACCTAATTAGTGCAACTCCAGTGCCAATATACCACTTACTGATTACTCTCTGCATTACTCTGATACAGCTCCACAGTGGAGAGTTTGTAATAAATCTTTGTTATAGATCTCTGCTACTTCCACTAAAAATGTGAAGGCAGTAAAATACAAGGAAGTTAATTGCTGGAAAAAGAATGAAGAAGGAAAATGAGAATGATTTACCAGATAATAAATACATGCAACTGTAAGCTTTTCTAAAGTATTGATCATCATAATTTAGGGGGAAAAAATACATTTTTACATTATCATGCTTAGAAATTGTATGATCTCAAGAAGCTTGAAAATATTCAAAGATATTGAACATTGGCAATAGTATTCCCATGGGTAATAGTATCCTTACCAATTTATATATTTGATCTAAGTAGAAATGTATCTTCTTAGAAAAGGTAAGTTAGCATTCATCTGTAATATTGTGTGTAAATTTTAGCACCTGGAATCGTCAGGTTTTATTTCTCTACATTAGATTCAGTACAAAGCTTTTATGTTCGCTCCTGCAACTCATTTGGTCAGGAGAATCGATTTGCCTGGTGGACGCCCCTCCTGTTATGAGACAGCTCTATGCCTTTCCAGAGATCCAGTTCATCTCTGTGAAAACAGAATTAGGCTGTCAGTGTGCAGTTGTTTAAAATAAGCTCCATGCTTTACCAATGTGGTGGGTAAGATCATGACATAGTTTACAGATCTACACAGGATTTTAGATGGAATTCATAGGGATTCCCATGGGGCTTGACCTTGTTGACAGTGTTATTGACATAACTCATTTTCCTCTAAAATGCACCCTTATTAAATAGCCACATTACATTGCAGGAGGTTTACAACTTCTTTCAATTTTTTTTTTTAATTTATTTTTTTTTTATTAACAAACACATCTTCCTATTAGGGGAATTTTCTGTGGACAGAAATGAACCAACTATTTGATCATCACATGCAATTAAGAGATATTTCAAACAAAAGATTCTGGAATAAATTTCCTACTTTTTCTTGGTAACAAGGGTGAAAAGGAAAAAAATATGAGGGTAATTCTGTTTTTAATTAAGATGCTTCTGCTGTGACGATGCAATTATAAAAAGCTTTATAGGAACTGAAACTGAAAACTGCAGAGAACGCTAAGTTTTGCATTATGACTCCTCTCAGTATTGCACAGCACAAATTTAGTGCACAGTTTAAAAAAACAAGTGTACTGCTAATCAATGACACCACTTGTGTTTTTCTATCCTTGTGAGTGCTTCTGAAGAACCACTAAGTATATTATGAACATTATTTTGCAACAAACTTTGTGCCTCTGTAATTGGTCACTATTGTGCTGACTTTTTCCTTTTACACCAAAAAAGAACCATGGCCCCGCATTAAAATTAAAAAAGATAGAAAAATTACATTTCAGATTATATTGGCATAGTGTATTGAATGTCTTCCCAGAGCTATGTCCCAGAATCTATTTTGTTTTGCAGTGATAGTTTATAATTAAACTTCTTGTTCCCTGGAGGCCCCATGTTTTGGCTTTCTAAGAGTGAAAACGCAACGTGATAGATGTGCCTTTGTTTTTTTCACCTCAGATGATTGGAACAAATGTCCAGATTTGCCTAAATTACTGCCAACATGTAATCTTAAAAAAATAATTAAAAAAAAGGAGCTGTTTGTTTATTTGAAGGAATTCTGCCAGTATTTGGAAGCAACATAAATGCAAGAACAAATGGTCATTTAATGATTTTAAAGCACTAGTATTGTATTTATTGGCCTTTTGTTTGTGCTAAATTGAACTGTTGTCATGACGTTAGTCTTCTTAATACAACACACAAATATGCAGTTAATATCCTGAGGATTTTTAAAAAGGATGTTGCCTTGTCAGATGTCTTTTGGAGCTGGCTTTGTTGTGACAGTTGTGTGCGTTAGATTGTCTTTTGCTTGGGCATTGCTCCTATAGTCAACTCACACAGGGAGATCAGCTCAGCCCTTTTCCACTTGCAGTTCCATTAAACCCACCTCACCAAGCCTGAAGTGCTCCTTCCTCCCCCTCCTTCTGCAAGTGCTCGTGACAGAGATGGTCTGCAGCTTCCCGGCAGTGGCACTGAGCAAAGCCCAGCCCAACAGGGCTGAACAGGGCTGTCAGACGGATAAATCAAGGTCCACGGTTTGGCTGATGGGCTTGAATGATTTTTGTGAAGACATGTTAGCTCAATACCCCACTGACACATGAGTTCCCAGCCTTGGCTGTGGCAGATGGCATGTTACCGTCAGAAAGGCCAACGGCCCCCTCTGGAAACTCTGCTTTTATTTTGAGTGCTCCAATTAGTGGAATTAATGCATAAGGATTTTACAGGCAACATCCTGTCTGGAACCACTTGTTGGACAAGGCTGAACTAGAAGATACACTCAGGGTCAGGGTTAAGTCTGACACACAGTAGAGAAGGAGAGGGGTTGTGGCAAAGTTCTGAAATTTTCTGTCCACCAGCTTCAATATCATCAGGCTGGGCCAGACCCCAGTCAATGCATCCTGTAGTTCATTACTTGCACCTACTGGATTTTAAAAATTAGAATAGGCTTTTTAGAGTGACCAAGCTCCCTCAGTTGTGGGTTTTTTGTTTGTTTGGGGTTTTCTTTGTTTGTTTTGTTTTGTTTCTCTGTCTGTCTTTGGATATACCGGAGAGCCATAGCTTACTGTTGTGCAGCAGTAGTTTTCTAAATTAAACCATCAGTTTAGAATTGGGCTCTAAACACGAGCATAGAGGGCTTGGGTGTCCCGTGAGTGAGTTTGATAATCTCCTTGGATAAGGCAATCCTCCAGCTGTGGGTATGCATGCTCCCATTCCACTTTTACTCTTTGGATAATGGATAATTCCTGTTTCATCTAGTTTTTCCTCCAATTTTGAAAAGAAGACTAACAAGAGGAATAATACCCCGTACCAAGCACCGTGGTCTCCCAGGTGTAGGCTTGCACAGGTCCAGCTTGGCACAGCTGAATGCAGATGCAGTGGTGGTTTGGGAACAGGTGCTGGCCTCGAGCTGGCTCAGGAGGCCTCATCCTTTCTTGGTCTTATTTACCCTTCATCTTCCGCACTGCTCTTCCACCACACAACATCCCCAGCTGTCCCCCAGACTAGTGCTTGCCATTTGCAATGGCATGTCACTCAGGTCCCTGTCCTCGCTGGCTGCCTCGTGTCACCGAGGTTGTCCATGACAAATGATGGCATTGTTTCCCAGCCTGGTTTCTGAGATTTCTTGCCATGCCTCCTGCCCCCAGAGTTAAGCAGTTGCTGTTGCACGGGGCGCTGAACTCTGCATGACCAGTTTGAAGGATTTCTCAGCACCACAGCCTGATTCCAATTAGCTCGGGAGCACAATTCCAGACACATGTATTTGGTTCAGCAAACGGTATTTGTTTGTTGGGTGATGATGTTTTTCTAAGCTTATGCTTTATTCATAGAATGAGTGACATTTCTGCAAAAGATGGTGATGCATCTCTAGGGCTTAGCTTTTTTCTGGTTCTGGAAATATACATCAAACGGCTGTGACAGCGCACATTAGATAATGTATGTATGAGTAAAATTGCAGTGATAACCAGGGATTTATGAATTAAATTAAATAAATATAGTCACTAGGTTTTAAAAACAACATGGCATTACCATGATGAAAGAAATAATTTTAGTTCAAGGGTGGACTAGATCTCACTTTAAAAATTATTTTTATTATATTTATTATTTCATAATATTATATTTTATAATATTAATTAATTGTTCAATTACCTATAGGATTTAAATGCATTTGTTTTAAAACAAAATGTAGAAATATGAATATTTAAAGAACACATTTCAAGATCACTAGTTATATTATTACCTCATCTACAAGACAATCTCATATTTGCTTTGATCCTCTGTGATCTCGAACAGATAGCAACCAGTTTTCAGTAGTGACTTTTCATAATGTTCCTTTTTCAATATTCCCATGCCTTGGATTAAGTGGCTTCCACTGAAGAAGTTCAGTGGCCCAAATGACAGCATTTGAATTCTGAATGTCTTGGTTCTTTCTTCCTGATTTTCCTTTGGCCTGTTTTCAGATTAATAGCGTGACAGCAGATAAGCTTCAGGGGAAAAAAAAAAATAATAAAAAGAACCTATATTTCGGCATGTTACCCCAATAATACTGTTATGCAGCATCAAAAGAACAAAGCTGTGTGTTTCTCCATGCTCTGAGAAGAATACCTTTTTCAGACCTTGCCTCTCAGAGATTTATATTCCTGTGGGAACGTAAGTGATACCAAAGGCAGCAGGTTTTGAGTACAGCTGTAGTTATCATTAAGAGAGATAAGTATTTGAAGAAATTTTACTATTTCAGCCATGCTTTGATGTCAAAAGTATCTTTTGTGAAATATAGAACTATGCCAACAAAAATATAGATGGCCACTGATTGATACATTCTACTTTTTTTTTTTTTTTAAAGCCTCTCAAATGTATTTGATTTTTAATATTTAAGCAATACTATCACGATAAACTGGAAACTCATGCTCAGGTGCTGTGAATCACAATAAATCCCTATGGAACGGGACACATATACATACCTTGTATACCCATATCTAAGTATGCACAAGTTACTTTTATGTGAATATTGCATCACTGACATCCTTAGACTATTATGGATATAACAACAATGCAGATCACTTTAAAACAGCTTTTACATCAGCATCAGAAGTTTAGATCAAATACATTGAAAGAAATACAGAAAAGTGAGCATTTCTGAGATTATAGAGTTCATGCATTACAAAGCAGTAGTGTATAGTCTCTGTTTGTACTAAACTTTCCTTACCTAGTAATGTGAAATTACAGAAAAGCTTTATACAGAGTCTAAAAGCCTGGAAAATAGTTTGAACAGTTTGAAGTACTGCCTTCAGCTTTCACAGATTTCATGAAGAAGTGCAGTCACCACACTGAAGGAGGTGCTCAATAGTCTCTGCAGGACTGACCAAAGCAATGAAATCTATGTCCTGTGTACATGATGAAACATTAAAATACAGCTGAAAGAAAGCTAATGTTGTATTGAGAGGTTCTATGTCAATTGTACCTCCTGATTCATGCATTAGATTTTCTTTTTTTCTTCATAATTTAAGTTGTGCTTTTGCCAAACATCAGTCTCAGAACTTTGCACCCTACACTTTGACAAGAGACAGTGATGGAAAAGTGGTGGAAAGTGAAGTTTTAGAAATATTCTCTCTCCTTTTGCTGTTCTCCAAAAGCAAAACTTGGAGATGCTCTGAAACCATTTGCCAACATTTACTATTAATCTACAGCCTATGTCTACATTTTTTTTTCCTGAATCATATTCAACCAATAGGTCACGTTAATGTCTGCTATCCAGCCATTAGTCATCTAAGAAACAATGCAACCTAACTGTATTCTGGTTTTCGTATTGCAAAATTGTCTGTCTTTTCTTTTTAAATTATTATTTTATTTTTCTGAAGGCAGAGTGGATTCAGACAGAGTACCTGCCAAACTTGGAGAGACTTCAGACATAGGTTCCAGTTTTTACCAGTCTCTAGTGCTTTGTGGATCCAGATTCAGGCATTCTAACTTTGAACATGCTGGTATTTTTTAGCCATTTAAGGGAGTCAAAAGTCATATTGGCATGGAGAAAAACACAGAAATGCAGCCTGTAAGTCCATAAAAGAATGTCGTTGCATTACAGCTGCTTCAAAAGCTAAGTGCTGTAGTTGTCTGTCCATGCACTTGAGCTTGCCCAGAGTGAGGTAAACATCCATGTGCTCCAGGGATTACTCATTAAATAAAGCATTATGTTCTAGTACTGAGAAGTCTCTGCTGTCCTTCCATTATCTTCTACTTTAAAGACAATTTTACTCTGCATAAAAGTAATTTTAATTATGTGGTTTGCTGTGTGTATATGTTGGATACTTTTCAGTTGCTCATGCAGACTGTAGACAAACACATACATATGTGTGTACACTACATTTTCCCTGCTATAATTAGGTACTTTTGGCACTTTGAAATAGTAAGTTCAAAGCCAAATTGTAGCTACCTTTGGAAAATCTTAAAAGAAGCTTGTAATTGAAAAAGGAGGTGTGTAACTTTTCTGTTTTAAAACTTAATGAGGATTTTTTTTTCCAGAAAGTGTAATGTTTTCCATCATCATTTTAGTGTTACTTTTTGATAAAAAAAAGTCATGGAACTTTTGAATATGTGTGTTCTTTTGAAACAGCTCTGAAACTCACCAGGCAATTGCAGAAATGCTATTACATTACCATGATCCACGCAGATACTAAATTCAAACTTGACTTTTGATAGATAGAATCCAAAGAACTAAATCATTTAAAATTCTAAATAAGCAAATATAACTAATATGATCCTTTGGAATAATTACACCTTATGATACTGATTGAAAACAATTGTTGTTGTAAAAGGGAAGGAATGTTTTTCTATAGGGCTCACTGTAGTATTGCTATGAGGTGTAACCCATCTGAACGTTTGCTACTCCTCACGATTCCCTGTGTGGGATATTGCTAAAGAAACTCAGTTCTGACAGGCCCTTAAATTAATGACTGTATTAATGAATTAATGCATGTATGATGTATAGTTATGAGGTATATAAAGTACAGGGGTTTTTTAGTATTTATATTTGTCTACTAATCCACTAGAATATGACAAACTCAAATAAGGAATCCTTTTCAGGAGCTGTGAGTTTCAAGTTCTGACCTATTGACTTCATGAGAGTATGAATTCTCTGGTGGGAGTAAGATATTCATCATGTCTTAACAGAAAGCCCAGGAGCTGAGAAAACTCCTGCCTGGAATAAACAAGTAGCTCATCCAGTTGCCATTCTGGCACCAAGAGCGGGTAAGACCAGATGTTCCAATGGAAGGCATAAATCTCCACAATTTTACAGTTCTATATTACAAGATGCTGCTTTATACAGAACTTATACCTTGAAACATGAAGATTAATAGAGCTTATAACTGTATTTCCACAGTCAGTTTATAGTGTAAATCTTAAAGTACATTTCTTAAATTATTTATCCTAACAATTTTGAAAACAGAATATATTTAAAGATATATTATTGACTTATACAAAAGTAAAACCTGCCCCCTACCCCCTTTATTTCATTTATAATGGCAGTAAATGCTCTGGATGTGGGAAAACCTGGCCATTTCAGTGCAGCAAAATTTAATTTTGCTGCAATGAGAGAGAGGTAGAGGGCCTTGCCAGGGAGAAAGGTGACAGAGCTACCCAACTACTGGGTACTGGGATGCTTTTTACATCCTACTGCCTGGAGGTATTCACCAAGAACGATGAGTGGGAGCCCTTCTGCTACTGGCGTTGAGCCACTGTTAGCTGGGAAACCTGGAGGGCTCCTCTTTCACTGATCTAAGCTCTGTTTTTTGCCCCACCCATGTATTTGCCAACCTTGGCAAAACCTGCTTTGGTTCAATGTTCAAAGCTGGACCTGGATTCTGACCAAAGATTTAGTTCTGAAATGCTACATCTCATCTTGTGCAGTGACAAGAGCAAGGTATTTTTCTTTGGCAGCAAACAGTCGTTGGAGCTGGCCACTACTATTACCTTCTTAATTTCCTCTGACCAATTTCCTCTTAATTTCTTAGCCACTCTTTGAATCTATCATGCAAAGTAAAATAATGAGGTAGCACGCATCATGCTTCTAACGTTAAAACACTGGGATGATCATCACAGCTAAATCAGAATCTTCTTATTTTTATTGCCCAGTGGGATCTACTTTCTGGCTATTATTATGAAGGTGGTGGAAATCAATATGTTGTCACATTGCATTGTCTGTATTGGAAGTGGTTCTTCACACTTAGGGTAGCAGACATACAAAATTGTTTGCCAGATGGTGTTGCAGATGCAAGAATTTTACACGGGCTCAAAGGGAGGCTGGGCAAGTACTTGAAAGCGATATCTGCTTGGGGGTTACAAAATAGACAGGCCACAATTGGCTCAGGAAATCTCCTGAGCTGAAAATAGATGGAGAGAAAGGGGAGCACTAAGGGTGGGGAAATATCATATATAAATGTTCTATTCTTATTCTTCCTCACACTTACTGCTGAAAACAGACTACTAGACTGGATGAGCCTTCAGTCTTGCCATTACAAACATTTTTATTTTTGTATTTAAGTAAGGAGTTGTGTGAGAGGGTTTTTCAGGAACAGGAAATGAATGTTGAAGGTGGAGAAAGCCCAGAACTGCTTAAATGTAGAAAATCAGTGGAGTGTTTTGTGATAGGTATTGCTAAGGAAAGCAAATTGAAAGGCAACTTTAATGTTGAAAGGGGCTCAAATGTGATTATGTTCTCAGTTACTGACTTGCATAGGTCTTCACTCTTGCTTTTTTAGCTTTTCCATCTCACTATATATTACTGTGAGAAACAGATTTCCACTGTTTTCTTCGTGATTTCTCCTGGTAATGCTCCAGGCACATACAGAGGGCATTTGCTGATCTAGCTGCCCATCTCCTATGTCCTACCTGTTGCTTTCTAAACCTGCAGCCAAACTCCAAGTATCGTAACTTGCACTACAGGACACATACTATTGATAAACAAAAAACAATCAGCTTTAGCAACTATGTCTCTTAAAGATGCTCCTCTTTTTCAGAAAGGAGATTGTTATGTGGAACAATTAAAAGGGGCACGGTCAATTCACAGTTCATGAGTCAATTCAGTGACGCATCATATTGAAATTTATTGTGCACATAAGGCATTTATTTTAATGTTGTCTTTTTCATTTGTCTCATCCTTTGTTAGGATTGGCCTTGCATGCTGGATTCTTATCTTTTTATTGTTTGGTGCTTTTTAATGTTTATACAAGCTCTTCTGAAAAACAAGAATGTGGCTGAGATGCCTCTGAAGGACTGGAGATGCCAAGGTTTGAGTGGGCTTTTTGAATTGACTCACTCTGCACGTCCTGACTGCCAGAGCTGGGTTATGACTTGTAAATATCACTGGAAACAGCCTACTTTTTATCATCCATAAAATTCAAATTTGTCTGGCAGAATCATTGTTGCAAAAAAAAAAGTTATTTTTATAGGTATTATTATTGCTGTTTTAAATATGATGAGTATCAATGATGATGGTGAAAATTATAGCTGTCCTTACTCCCAAAGTTGCTCTACTTAACATTAAGAAGAGCAAAATTCTGCTGCAGTGTTTTTCTTTGCATATTTTAATGTTTTGGCAGATTGTATCAGCCACAGACTTGTATCAGCTGCCTGAAATAACTGCTTGCTGATCATTAGAGTGATTACAACCCATGAGCTTATAGATACTCTGGAACCTGTCAAGAAGAAATGCCGCAATAAGGTGTTTTTCTAGAAAGTCGATCTGAAAGAACTGCTTTTTGCCCCCTCCCAGTTTGTTGATGGTTGAGATGATAGTGGTTTAGCAATAATGCTCTTGATATTATTATTATTGATACTATTAGTCTTTGTGCTTTTTAGGTGATGCTTTCAGTGGGCTTTTTTTTTTTTTCTTCCCCATTAATGGCGGTTCTGTCACAATACATCTTAGTCAATCACAGATCTCCAGAATAACAAAACTCAAGTTTACATGTATGTGTCCATGTTTTTCCTGGGTTCCAGAGAAACGTGACTATTCTGTGTATCCTAGAAAGGGAGTTGTGAGACCTCACTCTGCATTGCACGTTGCACAGTAAGAATTAGCGCTGAGCTCTTTCTGTGCCTCAGGAGGAGCACAAAGCAGCTGTAGTGGTGCTAAGGGTCTAGACAGCTGATTTCATTGAGGGCGGAGGATGGTCAGAACAACAGAGAAAATGTTTGATAGCTTGTCAATTCATGACCCTAAGGTCCAAGAGACTTCCATTCCCCCAGACAAATGCTGATCCCCATTAATATGAATGGCTGAACTTCATTTGACATCAGTCAGTCCTATGTCTGAGTGCAAGTACATTATTCCCTGTGCCACTAATGCAAGTCACATACCCCAGCCGAGCAGACATGGGAAGCAGAGTTTCCAGTAGTCATTGTTGCTTTTACAGTACTGTGTGGAGATGGTCAGTAGGCTTATTCCTCTGTTGATGTGTCCCATGCTTGAGTATCGTCAAAGTATTGGTTGCATTTTATAAAGTTCATCTTTACATTTGTGCTTGTCTATTTAGAATTGATATACTGTGTCAGGTAGCCCATTTAGCTGGGTAGGAAGAAGCATCTCATGTTTAAGGTCATGGCATTGATAACTATTGATTCTTGTGCTCCGATTCTACTCCTTATTCACTTCAAGTTCTCCTAGGATGGCTACTGAGTACATTTATCATCAGCTTCCTCAGCTGTGACACTGGAATAGTAGAAATATATTTCCTTTGCAAAGGCCCAATGATGCATGTACTACTTGCTGTATATTTTAAATTGAACACATGAAAGACATTACCTAAGTTTTAAACCCAAAATCTTATTAGTGTTTTATTCCTCTCCAGACACAGGAATTCAAGTTTTGTGTTGCACATTAAAAAAAAAAAAAAAAAAAAAAAGTAAACCCAAGGATTAATTTGCACAACAGATTATTATGTATCTCCTCATCACAGAGGTGGTTACCGTTTAGTTTGCTGAAGGACCCTAGGGCCACAGTTCCTTTTGAACAGCCGATATCTAGTTTTTCTCGTGATTTGTTCATAGTAGTTCTGTTTTGCTAGTTCCTTGCGAAGAAACTGCCCTTCACAGGGTCTGTCCATGTAGGGCTTTTGTATAATGCTTGCTCTTTTAGTTAGTTGTTATATTTGTAAGCTTCAGCTGCAGCCATCACTCTCTAAATCTGTCATTGAAGGATTTTGTTTTAAATTCTGCCTGGCTTTGTTTTCAGATGTCTCTGAATTCCTCCCTGTGTTGAGTCACAGCTGTGAAGAGAGAAATCTACCTCTTTAATTCGAGGGGTCAATGGCTTAAAAGCACTAAAGCCTGGTGGGGAATAGCTTAAAGAAAATAGTTAATCATGATGATCCCATAGGGTTTCATAAACTTACATAGGGTTCATCTGACATGAAGAGTCCTGGCTATCTTCAAGCCCTGGTTTCTTTGGGGGGTGCCTGTTTTACCAGGGATTGGGATCCTCTATAGAACAAGCACCTGTGGTGGATGTTTGCCACCTGCTCAGCCGTGGCTATGGAAACACAACTTAATCCTTCTCCACCACATCCCTTCTGGACCTAAGCCGGTGTGGAGGCCAAATCCTTTCTAGTTGTTTCTTTCCCCACAACCCTGAGAAGCATTTAATGCAGTAACTACAATGGCTTCCACTTGATACAACTGGGAGATAATAGACTGGCAGGAAAGAATTGCTAATTTGGGTGAAAAAGAGAGGTCAGGCTGGAACATACAGCTGATATGTTGTTTTCTGGGTAAGCAGAACTCTGTGTGGCTTGGTTTGGGTGTCAGCCATCCATCCAGCAGTATTTCTCACATAGCTTCCTCTTCTAGCTCCAGTGGGGGAATCCTGAAAGAAATCCCCTTCTTGTCTCATCAGTGCAGACAAAAGCATTATTTCAAATACAGTGTCAATAATTTTGACACTTGGTTCTGTGTTTAGTTCTCACGGGATGGGCAAACCAGGATGGTGTGGGTGAACATTATGTAGCAGCCTTGAGATACTGGATTAAGTCCTATATCTAAGGCAGCGTCTGTACCTGTTCTGTGTGTACTTCCCTTGTCCTAGGCACACATTGGTATTCTTGGTACAGGCATTTATGATCTGCTTGTGAATCAGCTGTTGAATTACCACAGCTTTTGGGCAGTTTTATAAAAGAGAAACGTTCCTGATTTCAGTCAGATTTCAGTAGTAAAGGACTTGATTTGTGAGCAGATCAGGTGGGTGTTGCCCTCATCAGAAGAGTCCTTGGAAAGATTGGGGTGATCACTGGAGAGTAGGAAAAGTCATTTGATGGCTGCCAAAGCCTTAAGTTGGTCAGTGGAAAGGTGTTGGACGTTGCTGAAGACCTTCAGCGTGTGGTCCAGTTCAGCTATTCCTCTGTTCATTAGCTGTTAAAAGAACTAATAGAAAAATTTAGGTTGGAAGGGATATCAGGAAGTCATGTAGTCCCATCTGCAGCTCAAAGGAGGGATAACTTCAGCTTTGGATCAGATTGCTCAGAACTACACCCAGTCGAGTTTCAGATGTCTGCAAATATGGAGAATCCAAAGCTTCTCTGAGCCCCTGTTTCAGCATTGACCATCTTTGTAGGGCATGGACCCTCAGTACTCCCTCAAGATCGAGACTGCTGTCTTAGGAGGCAAGTGTTTACTGGGGAAAAGGAAAGTAGAGGTGGTGTTTTACATCCTACCTTTTTTGTGTTAATCTTCTGGTTAGGGCAACTCCCCAGCGATTAACTGGTTAACCATCTAAAAAACTTTGCTATTTTTCAATGAAGTATTGATTCATCTGTGCACTCTGTGTCCTCACTTTGTCCTCACGAGACAAAGGAAAGTTATTGTGGTTTTAAACCAAAGTGGAAATAGTTCTGCATTGAATTGAGGTGGTGATGCCTGAATTCTTGTTTTCTTTTTCAGTATGGCTATTTCAGATTCCAGGAACTGTCATGCTAGCACCCTTCACAAAGCAGCTTAAAAATAGACCAGCAAAACAACTCTGTTGCACCAAATGCGAATTGATTTCTGCTGCAACACAAGCAGAAAGTTCTCTTACAGTCTGATAGCAGCATGTTTTAACCCTTGAAAATGGTAAGGTTGGTGCTCAGTGACCACAGGACCGTTAAAGCTTTGATAACCTGCCGTCTGGACTCACACTGGCCGCGCATTACTCCTGATGCAGCTCTGTGAAGTTCTTGTTTATGGAAAATGAAACAGTGACTGCTTGTAATTTTCTGCAGTTTGCACCAGGGCTTAAATCAAGAGTAAAACACTGGAAGAAGTGGTTTGTGAGTCACGGATCTCACCACAGAAATCACAGCCAGCAGTCTGTAGTCCCTGGTGAGAAGGGTGGCGGGGTGACTAAGGCATTGCCTGGACGTGGAGGGGATGTGGGTACTGGTCCTAACTACTGTGTGTGACCTTATGTGAGTGATGTCATCTCCTATGGTAACATTAAAAACAAATCACTTAACTCATAATGACAAGGATAGAGGATAGACAATAGAGGCATTAAAGGTTTTAAAGTGCTCAGCAGCTGTGGTGATGAGTACCTGAGGGAAACCCATTAAGAGGAATGGGTCCACATTAAGTTAGTGAATTGTGTGAGTTTACAAATGGGATGTGCTATAGTGGCTCTGCTGATTCCCTGTCACACATCCTCCAAATGCAAATGAAATCCAGCATTTAAAAAAAAAACACAAAACCCCCAAAAACTAGGAAGAAAGCAAATGCATTCAGCCTAACAACATAATAACTGGGTTAATGTGCCAACACAGATCACTGCACAGCAGTGTACATGTTCATATATATATCTTCTTACATATTGCCTGCACAAAATGTTGATCCAAATTAGTTGGACAATAGATAAAAAACCCCTTCTCCAACAGAGTTTAAGTCTATAGTCATGAATTATTAAATCAAAATTTGTTGGAAGTGCAAATTAAAATCAGGCATGTTTACCCCCATACTGTAGTATATCTAGTAAAGCCCTGCAGACTGTGCCCTGCAGAATTCACTGACAGTACATCAAATAATGAGCCCATACATCGATGAAAAGAATGCTATGAAAATATGCCAATGCATATAGCACAAACATTTGATCAAAGCCCAGCTGCCATATGAAGTGCACGTTTTTAAACCATCACTAAACTGTATTAGCCTGAATTCTTCTGAAAACTATCAGATCAGACTTCTACACAGCTGACAACTAAGTAATACTGGCAGGGAATGAAACATCCTATTAGGATTAGTGCAATAGAAATAATTCAAAAAATCATTAATTATATTGAGATGACAAATACAACATGCAGTTGCCTGTCTTTAATATTTGTAACATTCTAGTTTTCTCTGAGTCCCATAGACAGCTTTTAGATACAGCTGGGAAATCTGTGAGTACCTACAAGCAAGCATTTAGAAAAATTCTAAATCTAGTTGGCAATACATTTCCACTTATATCTGATACATCTAGCTACAAATTTTAGCACAATAAAGTATTTATTGAGAAATTAAATTACCATTATATATATATCTTTGTAAATATAAATCCTTGTTTCTTTTTTTTCTTGTAATTTTGGGGAAGGTTCGTTTTGGGTTTTTTTTATTATTTTTTAGGGGTTTTTTTTGTTTGTTTTTGGTTTTGTTTGTAGGGTCTGCTGGGTTATGATTGTATGGACAGGTTGGATAGCTGAGAGCAGAACCAAGCTATTTCTGTCTGTACACAGAGTTGGCTGGCTGGTAGTGTCTCTGATGCATGTATAGCTGAGTTGTGTAATGTATTGTATACGATGCAATGAATGGAGTCAAACAACAGTAGGAACTGCCTTAGCTCTAGATTGTTTGGATCAAGGACAGAAGATCTTGTTCCAAGAAGATTATTGATCCAAGAAGATGCAAGACCTACTTACACCTATATATATATCCATGCAGACAGCTCACTGGCTATATGCTTTGCATATGTACTGTCATTTACCTTGCTGCTGTATTGTGCCTAGAAGGAAGCCTGGACTTGATTCACGACAAATGAATCAAATCAGCAGTGCCACACTATCCTATCAAGCTGTGTTTTTCACAACCATGCAAAACACATGGCAGGGCAAGTCTCAATTCACCTAATCTGTAAATCTGTTCACAGTCATCTGTAAAATACCCCATCAACACCCGTTACTGGTGGCCCCAGAAATACCAGCCAGTCCAGACCTCTGGTAATAGAACTGCTAGAGGACTCATACTCCAACCATGCAGATAGTGGAAGGTCTCCTATGAAAGGAGGTACAGGGAACAGTTTTTCCATAGCAAAACACTGGCAAGAATCCCTGGAGGTGAAAAAGAGACTGTAATCCTTCCTTTGAGTTGACCATTGTAGGTATGTATGTATTTCTTCCAGCAAAAGAATGGTAGTTGCAGGGTCAGTGGTTTAGCTGGCCTGACAGTGCTGCCTGGGGCTAATGCAGGCTTTAGCAGGACAAATACAATCTGTTAGTGTTTAAATGTTCAGGCAGGTCTCCTCAAAATGAGCATTTCTTTTCTCTGATGGCTGTCATGACACTTTTCTGGCTTTTCAGTATTTTCTCAAGAGCAGGCCAAGGCTGTTCCACAGACAAAGCCTCCTGCAAGCGTTCTCTCCCTGTCTACTTTATTCAGAGCTAAGCCAAGCCACCCCAAGTGCTGCAGGTGGTGACAGACATTTCAGAGGAAAATTCTCTGGCTCTCTTCAAAAACCTTCAGATGTCACGGTCCTTGGCAGGAAGCAGTTTTCATCTAGTCTACCTTTTCATTAATGTCTCTTGGAATTTCCATCCTACTGCCTTTTTCTTTTCTTGGATACCAAAGTTACACAAGCTGCCTTAGAATCACTTTTCATAGCTTGAGAAGCTTTTTTGGTCTGCTGGGGAAACATGTTGTACTTAAAATAATGTAACACTGAGGTTTGGCTTAGGGTTCCTTTTGATTCTTATGTGTTGCTAAATCGTGCCATACACTGCTTTCTGCTTTGGCTTGTGGGGTTTCTTTTTGCTTTTGGTTTTTTGCTTGTTTGTTTCATTTGGTTTGGTTCTTTTTAATGATCAGGCATGTAGGGTGTTCTCATGTCAGTCTAAATAAAGAGCCTATGGAAAGCTATGATTACACACGTAAAATCTGAAGTCATAGTCACTTCCACCAAAAGAATAAAGGAAAAAAACCCATCTGAGATGCGTATGCATCTACCTTTAGAGTAAAAAAAACATGTAGATATTTATATGTGGAAGATACCAGTTGCACATCTGACTGGTTGGACCTTTTATTCATCTCCCTACCTCTTCTTTGCAATCTTGTTATCAGATAACAAGTTGCTTTCCATCCCATTCCTTTTCTTGGACAATAGACATTGTGCTTGAGGAACAGCCTATGGAATGTAAAACTGCAGGTCTGATTTTCTTTTTTTTTAGGAGACACAACATACAAAGAATTGGGGTTAGAGAGTAGCCCTTGTTTTATCTTCAGTCTTGGATTTATGCATGTCCAAAAGATACAATGCCACAGATAAAACTGCTCAGAATCACTCTTTCTAGTGATATATAACATGCCTGTGTGCACAGCTGTCTATTTGTCACTTTCTGAAAGGATTATTTCTACGTCTATGTGAAATCTTCGGGTGTAATCCTGACCCCACTGACACTGACCTGAAAAATATCCTGCTATCTTTTGAGGATTAAGCACTCATTTCCTATGTGTATAATTTTAGGTCCCTAATAGTAAATTTCATGGTCAGATAAGCTCTTCACAGCAGTGTGACACTGACCACTCCATAAAGGTTACCCATTCTTACCAGTGTTTATCTCAAAATGGACTGCATGCCTTTTATAAATGCTTCCTTCAGTAGACTAGCTTCAGAAAGATGCAAGAAACTATAAAAAATAAACCAAATAAGTGAGTGAGTTCATTCTTCATCTCTCATGTTTCACTTTCTTAGTCACCATTTTTATTTAAGCTTGAGTTTATTTTTATGAACAAAAAATCCAGTGTAATCCTCAAACATATTTTCTATCCATTGGAGAGCTTTATTTATTATCAGATGGTCCTCTGCAATAAAAACAGGGTGGTTTTTTGCTGACCCTTTGTTCCCTCTGTTGCATCCTCCTTGCCACTCAGTTCCTTCATTTTTCTTTGCTTTATTTGGTTCTTCTCAAGTGGGAATCAGAGCAGAGTTTTTTCTTGCTTTCTAAATACCAGTGTTGAATGGATAGAGTATTAATCCTGCGAGGAGCTCAGTAAAGGTAAAACCTGTAAAGCTGTGCAAAACTCATTGTATGCCACGTTATGCTTCATATGAGTCTTTACTATTCACCTGGGTATTTATCAATAGCAAAGCCTGCTTTATGGCAAAACCTTATCTTAAACCAGATATATGAAACCCAATGATTTAAGCAAAGCAAAGCAAAACAAAGCAAAACAAAAAATCACCTTCTGTAGGCTCACATAATTTTTCTGATTGTGTCACTGTCTTTTTATTCAGTAATTCTTGCTAGCATTGGAAAGTGATGTAATACTGATCTGTTTTGGTTTTTTTTATATAAAAAGAAGTATTTTTCTGAATCCTGGAAGAGAACATTTGCTGCACTATAAACAGCACAAAAGCTGCTTAATAAATGGGAGAATAGTGGTGAATAATAGTGTTTCCCAGTTCTTGGATGGAGTTAGCTTTAAACTGAGATTTCACAATGAAGAGAAAAGCCTCTTCTGCCAAATAATGTATCAACAGACTGTCTATCTAAGGGGTGCAAGAACATAGTTTCATTGTACCCTGGATGAATGTCATCTTTGTTATTTAAGAAGTAAATTAAGAATATTAAGTAAGTCTGGAGATGTAAATTTATTTTTAGTCTATTTTATTTTATAAGCTATTAAGCTGACTCACGTATGCTTTTGGTTTTCCCCCTTACTAACACAGAATATTCAACATCCAGTTCAAGGTTATTGAACCACACACTATAAAAACATAGTAATTTTTTTTTTTTAATATGTATGATAAATTAAAGGTTAGACATCTACAGGTAAATGCATTGGAAACATATATCTGTATATTTGTAGTTAAAGTTACATGCCTCAGATTTGTATGCATACATATAAAGTAAGTACATGTACGATATGAGTAAAGAGATAATGTATCTTTCAATAAATTCTAATTGTGGGTGTAGTACTTTATGTTTCTTTTTGCAGCTAATTAGTTTTAAATCTTTTAAAGCAATATGTTTGTCTAACAGGCCACTCATGCTATGTGGTTGATGTCCGCAAGGAACATCTTTTGGTCTTTTCTCTAGATTTTCAGTACTTGTGATTTGTAACATTGCTATTCGATTCAGTACAACTGAGCCATACCATTTGGGTAGTCACTTTTCCTGTATTTGCTGCAGGCTGTTTCCATTGTCATCCTTATTGGAGTACAAAATTCCAAATTTTAAAATGGTTTGAGAAAACTAGTGCTGGAAACAGGCTTGAAATTATCCTCCAATTCTGTGTAGGTTTTTGTTATGGGATTAAACAGAGAGTTACATGAACTACTGTTAATAATGTGTGCGCTTTAAGATGGGTCACAGTCCTTCCAGCTCTGGACTTCATGACGCCAGGAGAAGTGGGAAACCTACACAGTATTTGTGAATGTGAGATTTTACATTTAGATAGGTTTGAGCTGAGTGATCTGAGAAGATTCCCATAAGCACAGAGCTCCCTACTGTCTGTGTGTTTGAGAAGGCTGAAGAGCTCTGTTTATTGCAACAAAGGGCCTGGAATAAATTATGTTTAGTAAATTGGCTCCAGGTTTTCTTGTTTCAGACAGTAGCTTTGTAGCAATCTGTTTTATAGGCTCCACTAAATCGGACTGGTTGCAGGGAGGTGACACCTCGTTTCAAGGACGTGGCATCGCGCATGTGCCAGTAATGTCCAGCCGCCACTCTGGCAAGGTGGCAGGACACCAGCAGATTGACATCTTGTCTTTTGGCAGTTTTAAGCTACAGCCTGTTACAAATTTAGGAGCCCTGGGGGGAGGTCCTAGGAAGATGGAGCCAGGCTCCTCTGCCTGTCTTCAGCATCGTGCCTCCCACCCCAGTGTGGGGCAAATAAAAGCTCCTTTATTCCACTGGAATTACCCCTATTTCAGCGAGGTGGATGCATAGCTTCCTTCTCCAGTTGGTCTCGCAGGTGATAATTAACACAGTGCAGATATTTCCCCGCTGAAGCCAAGGCGGGAAACTTGTTTTAGTCTCGACATTTTTCTTTCCAAGCTCTTTTTCCTCATTTATTTTGGGTCTGTTCATAATGAGGGAGTTTCAGAGTGTGTTGATGCTTAGCAGAAGTATTGAAAAACTAACAGAGACAACACTTTTCCCTCTTCTGACAACATTCTTCTTACTTTTGAGGGGAGAAAAGGTCAGGGGAATCACATTTGCTTTTAGGTTTTATATTTTATTTCTGTTCCTGGGTCCGGTTACTTCTGAGCAGCGTGACTATGGCTCTTTTCAGCACAGGACACTGATTGACATTGCATATGTTGCAAAAAGGAAGGATATTTCCTGAAGATTAATGGCCAGTTAGTTGGTCTGAAGTTCATTAACCTGAGTTAGTCATTAGACTGCTGGAAGGACTCTTTGCGGAAGCTGGAATTATGTTAGAAGATCATAAAATAAAAATATATTTGACAATCTGGCTAGATTGCAATGAATCTAGGGCAAGACAGGGTTGGCTTGAGCTCACAGAGGAACTGCCTCCAGTGTAAACTAACCGCCTTGTGTCAGAAATTAAAGCACACCGTTTTTCACAGACATTATTCAAGCAAAAGAGGAAAGAAGTTGCAGGGTGGGGTGTGGGGTGGGTGGGGTGGGTGGGGGTGGGGATGCGGGGAGTAAAAAAAAAACAAAACCTCAAAAAACCACAAAGCAAAGTTCCTATTACCAAAAGAATCTTGTGTGAAAAAATCAGGTTGTGAGATGTGGCCAAAGGTCCAAGTTTGGTTCTGGTCCTCTCAATCGAGCAAATGACATGTCGTTAGACACCTTTTTTTTCCTATAAGTGGCAGATTTAGTCCTGATTCTTCACCCTACTTCGTACTTTGCCTGGAGAAAAAGAGCCCCAGATCCTCTGATGAGATCCCTATTGGCTAAGGCCCAGGCCCTCAAGCCATGTCTTCACAGCCTATTTGCACTGAGATGGCTCTTAATTGCTTCTTTTTGAAGTGCGGTTTGACTCCATCATCCCACTGAAGCTAACTGGTGTCTCTTGTTTTAATATAGTCCTCCCTCTCCTCCCTCCCCTACTTTTCCCCTCTTCCCTCCAAAAATAAACTCCTTTAAGGTGATATAAGCCTATGATAGCCTAGTCAACAACAGTGCTTCATAGTCTGACCACAAACACATGTACTGGCATGGAAGAAGTAAGGGCCTTCTCTAGGATCCTATACACTAATAAAGAGAAGGGAAAGGAGAACCAGAGGCATTTTATGTTTGTTTTCTTTTCTTTCCATGCCATCTCATGAATACGTAGTGGCACTTGGCCAAAAGTCATGCAGTCAGACACTGAATGTGAGCGTTGAGGAAGGGATTGAGAAGAAAGAAGCTCAATGTTCTGCAGTAGGAACGATGCTTTGGGCATTTTGCAAATTGTTTGCCTCCCTCTCTTTCCCCATCATGCCCTTCCTGCAGGATCCCTTGTCTTTTGCTATTGACGGAAGGTCTGGGAGCTCGGAAAGCCCCAGCTTCCTCTGAGAGAGGTTTCCTCTGGCAGAGAGAACTGAGGGGGTCCTCTTTCCAGTCCCTTCATGCCGGGAAGGATGTACTGCCAGCATCATGAGGTGTTAAATTGATTCTGGACGCCTCTGCAGCTGACAGAGGTGCTTTGGCACTGGTGCTGCAGGCAGCTTAAGTGCCAGACTGGTGGTGAGGCTGCGGGGCTGTGCTGCATCTGGCGGGGGCTCACCCGGAGCCTTTCCCATGATGTCCATGCAAGCCCTGGCTGATGTGGGCACTAGGATTACTCTTTGAATTGGGCGGGTTTGGTACCTTTCAGAAAAGAATTTTCAAGGCAAGTCATGAGCCATTAATCTCTCCACTAAACATAACATTTCCTTACTCCTTGATTTACAGCTTTACTCAAACACTGACATCGGTCATTTCACCAACTATCTCCCTTGACCTCTGGTGTCATGCACTTGTAGGGGGAAGGATCTGGTCTCACAAATATTTTCATACTCTTCTCTGTGATTTATTAACGATCAAAATTTTGCCTTCAGAACTCAGGACGCCTTTTCAAATGATTTCCTATGCAAAAGTGGAGTTATTGGGCAAAAGGGATCCCTTAGAACTGGGTACAACCAGGACACCAGGACTGCTGTTGCTGCTTTCTGTTCAGCTACTGTGGTGGCTGTGTGACCTTGAGGAATTAAGTTCACTGCAGTTTTATAATTCTGTTTTGTCATGGGGAATATAAGGACAGTGATAATTACTTTTATTTGTAAAACACTTTTAGATTTATGGAATATGAATGACTGTTACTAAGTGAAAAGTGTTGCAAAGCTGGCTTAGTTGCACACTGTGTTAACACAGTCCCATATCAGCCTATTGACCTCAGCATGAACCACTCATTAAAGTTTATAGGACATTTTGGTGGGTGAATTGAGGCAGTTATTCTGCTGGAAATATCATACTGAAAGCACATTTAAATCCATCAGCTGCATTGACTTTTTTGCTCTATTAAAACTAAACACAACTGCTTGCTCTATCCAATTTTCTGTGTTTATTTATGAAAGTTTATGATGGGTATGTACTCAGTGTTAACTCAGCTTGTATGCCCATGGTATCTGAGATATTATAGTTTATTCTAGTCATAGTGTAAACATACAATAGCTCTTGTACTGAGATAAAGAGAGAGCTATACAATATTGAGATGTCTAATGGAGCAGTATGAACCGACAAGTTGCATTGTCATTTTTGAATGGCAAACGCGCTTTTTATGGATACTGCATTAATTTAATTTTGCTTAAATTTTGGCTGTGCTGTACATTGGTGCTTGAAAACCTGACATATTTTTGCAACCTCAGAGTGTGTAAGTTTAGTAGTAAAGAAGCAGATTTACAACATTTTGATTTTTACTAGAGGAAAACATACTTTTGCAACAAGTGTTTTAAATGAACTACATTTTAAAGACAGGCCTGGCTTGCTTTCAGATTTATTGTTTATATAATAATGCAAAAAAAATCTATTGATGTCTTGCTTTTCTTCCAGAATAAATTTGGATTGTTTGAAAAGTGGAGAGATACTTCACTGTAGTGCAAAAGAAGATACAGAAGAAGAGACCAGAATGAGAGCTTCCCAAGTACCACATGCCTGCAGCCTGCTATCTTTAGCGATGCTGTTCCTTCCGGTCACTGGAATGTCAAAACAAAATATCCCAAGACTTAAGCTTTCCTATAAAGGTAAACTTTTCAGTAGCTTTACTGATTCTGCGACTTTTGTTTTTATGTGATATTGCCAGCAGTTCATTTGTATTAGTAACTAGGAAAGCGAAACGCTGTCCCCATGGTTCCCAGAAACACATGATATAAACCTTAAAGATAAATGAACTCTGCCTAGGGACAGTATTACATTATCTTTTTTGGGGTGGAGGGGAACATGCTTGTGAAATATAACTGGGGGTTTAAACTATTGTTTCAGTTTGCTCCAAGAGGATATTAATATATTATACATAAATTAAGGGGGAGCCATTCCCTAAACATAGGTTTCTAGTGCTACTTGAAACACCATGAGGCTTATTGGAGACATTTCCATGTGGCTGGTGAGGATGATGTGGGATGTTGAGGACACCCATGCCTTTCTAGAGCATCAAGGAAAGTTGAGAGGTGCACTTTCCCCAGGTGCGTCAGATGGCACTGATATTTTCTTTTTTTATTACTTTTTTTTTCTATCACTAAGTTGGTATGTGAAACTCTTGAAATGTTGTTTTCTTTCTTCTTACCTCTTTGGATCATGAAGGTGGGCTTTTCTGAGGAATTTTGTAACCTTGTGTGTACTTCTTGTTGAGAATGTTATGGGCTGAGGGGTTTAAACACAGACGCATTTACCTATTGGTGGAGAAATCTTGATAGAAGGCAGATTTCTTGCAGCTTTGAACATACAGCACACTTCCATAGTTTTTACACGGCACAGAGATACACCGCTGATATTGTCTTCTTTGGTTAAAGCTCTCCAGTTATTTTTCAGTTGTGTCAGCACCCTGCCCTCATGGGAGCGAATTCTGCTCGCAATGTTTCAAACTTAGGTCTTCCTATGCACCGCAGGATTGCACTCAGAGTGGTGCGATGGGATGGGAGGTTGTAAAGCCTTCATCAGCGGTTATGATACATTTATCATGAGTTTAACACACACAGGAATTTATTGAGTAAGCACAACGACACACTATTTGTTTACAGTCTTCCCTTCTGCTAGATTTGCATGCCACCGTGTATGCTGTTCCGCCGTGTGTATATATATATATATATGTTTGTGCGAGGAAGACAGAGGAAGAGAGATCAAGGGATCTTGACAACATTTTTATAAATTCAGGAAACAGTTGCACTCGCTTAAGCCAATGAATACAGAAACTGAAAGACCTGACATGAGTTATGAAAGCTAGCAATAAAACCCTCCTAACACAGAGCCAGACTTTTCACAGCTAGGCCTTTTGAGATAATTCCCAATAGCAGCATATACCATATGGTGATGGCATTTATTACAGATTTGACACTCACGATTAGTGAATTCCTCTCAACTTCAAAAGCAGATAGCCTTTGGCAAAATCCTGATGGATGCGTTTGGCAGGTAAGGAGGGGGAGAGAGAAAAATTACTGAGGTCAACGCAGGGAAAAAAGAAATCGCTGAAATCTTAGTTTAAAATAGTGGCAGAGACCTGCTGGGAGTGGTTGGGAAAAAGCCTGAGCTCGTTTAAAAGGACAATGAACGGATGATTGATATCTAGGCCCTGACCCAAACTTTTATTAGCAACTTTATAAACCTTTCAGTTTGGCTTCAGGGATACGGTTTCCTATCCAAACTTATCCACCTATATCCCCGTAGGGGGAAAAAATCAACAACAGATACAAAATGGCACATAAATCTTAATTTGGAGAGCTGTGATGGAACTGAAAAGCCAAAGGAAAAGAGAATTATCAGACTTTATTGTACCTTCTCTTGCCTTTTTTTTGTGGGGGTGGGGGAAATGCAGTTGGGTGAGGGTGCGCAGTATTTTTCTTTTTTCACAGGGAACAAGAAAAAAAGTTACTGCTTGGTTTTCACACCTTTACATTGTAAATGGTGCAGGTAGTCCTTGTCATAATGAAGTCATATTTTTGTTGTTGATAACAACAGCATGGCAGACGTCCTGACTATTTGATACAGTTGTCAGAATTAAGATTACCTTCTCCTCCCAACCCCAAGTATTCCAGCAAAAATAATTCCAAGGTTTCTGAGAAAAAGCTGTAGGAGAAATGAACTGTCTTGCCAGTTCTCATAAAACTGTTACAGTCATGTCACTGACAGCTCCTGGCATCTCCATTCTTTGGAATTAAGAATTGAAATATCATGAGGAGGATAATACAGGGCCCTTTTCCTTCTTTATGGAAAACTGTCCAAAATTGGCCACATCAGGCAGCCCTGAAAACCTGGTCACACATGTGTGTTCGTTTGGCTGCTAAAGACACTGTCTTTGAAGGGAAGGTTTCATCCCCTTCCAAGTGCAATGTGTTTATGGGATGGCGTAGCTCCATCTTCCCAGAAGAGCCGAGCATTTGCTCGGGCAGGAGAGCTGGCAGCAAGCAGGACTTTCCCCTGCCGTTACTTCATTGCCCAGCTGCAACACCATCGCCCAGTGCAACTCAGCTGAGGGCTTCAAAACTGCTTCTTCCCATGCCCTGACAGTAAGGAGAAGAAAGGGAATGTCAAGAGGCGAATGCTGAGGACGGAGAAGCGTAGGGGACAAGAAGAGAGAAAGAGGAAGAGGGAATGGTATTAAAGGAACACAGAGAAGAAGGAAACGGCGAGAGAAGAAAGAAATCAGTGGTGGATAGAGGAAGACGGAGAAGGAGCAGGGTGGGGAAGCTAGAAGATGCGTCTATAACCACAAGAGTGCTTCAATAAACCATAGTGCATCACAGGTCTTCTGTGTTTCGACAGCAATTACAATTTTAGAGCTTGTCTGCGTGGCCTTTACAGGTGTTCATCTTCTGTGAGGTAGCTTAAGGGGTGGAAGTCTGTGCTGGAAATGTTAAGATACAGCTATTCCAGTGAATAATGTGCATATCAACATGATGTCATATGATGGACTTCCATTACTTTTTGCACCTGTTCTAAAAATATGTTCAACAAAATCACACACACATAAACCCACAATCGCACACAAGTGAATTGAAATACATTTTTTTAATATAAAGTCATGTATACTCCACCTGTGTTGATATAATACACTATGGTCTTTAATTACATACCTCATCCTATATTCCCATATTTTCCCTGATTTATTAATTGAATAATTCTTAACATTTTGTCTTCTTCACTTAGACTTTAGCTTTTAGATATTGGTGCATGTCATTCATACCCCAGAAACTGTCACTGCTCTCATGGTGTTTCTAGGGTGTTGCCACTACCTAGACCTGAATTAGTCTATATCTCTAGGATACTTCTGCAAGATTATGAAGTGGTTTTATTATTATGTTATAGGTTGAATATTAGGAAAAGTTAAACAAGCTGTCTTCTAGTAGAAGATTACCATCTTTAGAAAACTAAGGCCTGAATTTTGAGTAATGCTCCCTATTTTAGTAGTCTTTGTACATCACTACATTCAGAGCAACAGTGTGTATTGATCATTCATTTTTGTGTGGCTGGAGATACCCAGTGACCTTCATCCAAACTGCAGAACTGCTCAAGCAGAGAAGTGACATTCAGCTTCCCCAAGCAGCACATCCTCGTTGTCTGCTACCTCATTTAGCATCCCCATTCAAACCTTTGCAGCAAATGCAGAAGGTTTTTGTCTACCAGTCTGGTCCTGTGATGTCACTTACGAGGCAGCAGCAGTTCTGTTACTGAAGAATGGAAGGGCCTGTGTCATAATTCATACACACGAGTGTGTATAATTCATACAGGGTTGAGAGTCTTACTTCTGTATATCTTTTGGGTAGTAGTCTTTGGCAATTTATTGACAGGTACCTTTATACAGTTTTTTTTTGTGAGCATTTCTAGGTTTTACATTATAGTGAGATGCAGAGAATAACCAGACCAGAAGGTCAATTGCCGTCTAGGGAAAAAAAATCAAAACAACAAAATAAATTTCAACCTTTTTCAATTTGTGGCTATCTTAAAATTTTCCAGTAGAAATACAGACTCTTAATTGCAAATATAAGGCTATTGATTTCCTTTACTTTGTTGCTTTCCATGGACATCTTGGTAGTCTGTGCACTCAAAGAATACATTTGTATTACAAAAGTGCGTACCCTGCTTTCTTGGCTGGGGGAGTATGTCCCCACCCAGATCTGGACATTGTCACCCGTGACATATCCATGTTGACATCCACAGACATGTATCATTCCCATGCAGGGATGCAGCCATGCCCCAGAAGCATCTTTCTGGCTGTGACCAGTACTGATTCGGTCAGAGGACCAGGTTCCTGCATTGTGATACAGCCCACAGGAAAAGGCAAGACTAAAAGCAGCCTTTGGCTTTTAAAACAGGATTTACTTAACACTGTTAAAAACAGTGATGGCAGTCACCTAAATCTAATAAACAAGAACATTATTCTCAGCTGATTTTTTTCCTCTTCATATTGAATGAATTAAGATGCAGTCTCACTCCCACTGAAGTCACGGCAAGAGTTTTGCCACTGAAATAAATTGAACTAGGATCATGTTTCCACTCCTCGCTTTTTTCATCTTAAATAAATAAACTAAAGACAAGCAATTCTGTCTCCTCTGTTGAACGGTGACAATGCTAAATCATCAGCTCCACATGGAAATTAGCCATGTTTATGGATTGTTTAGCTTCATGCAGTGTTTTCCATACATGATTTCCTTCCCCCTAAGTGATCCATTCTTACAACATGGTGAAGAAACGAACAGAGGATAACATTTTGGTGTCAGGAATTCTTTTGAAAACTTGACTGGATTAGTACATTTCCTTAGTGCACTAAAAATGATCCTTTGAACATGCTACTTTGCAATCTCAAGCATCCTGCTTTCTAAATACTTTCTGCTGTAAATCTCTTTAATTTTGTAACTGAAGAGCTGCTTAACTGTTGCATCAGAGCGGTTAGTTTGTTCTGTTTCAGTAAAGCTGTCTTATTTCCATGTCATGCATTGTTTAATGATGCATGTAAAATATAGTTACAATTTTATAGCTCCATGAGTCTCATTTAAACTGTCTGTGACATTGTGGTCATCCCAGTACCACAATGGGGGTGTTGCACAACTATGAATAGTTGGAACATGGTAAACTGGTGATGGACGAAAAAGCCTAGAAATGAGCTTGCAGTTCGGCAGCTGTGCTTGCTCTGCAGGAAGAAGAAGAAAGATCAGTACAAGCATGCTTTTGTGGCAATATCAGCAGCTGTAATTCTGAATGTCCATGAAGATCAAGGAAAATGTGCTGAGTGAGGAAGCGCGGCTTTTCTTGAATACCTTGTCTCACTTGATGTGTTTGTGTTTTTTTTTCCTGATCTGTGATTTCTCAGAAAAATCTCTCTCAGGTTCCTCTGTAGAGTAACATAAAAGGTTTATGTGAGAGTTAAGGTCCTAGTTTCAGGTGATTGTCTAGTTTTGAAATAGATTTTTGCCTGGTTTGTCTCAAAAATGCTTTCTGCAGGCAGTGGACATTGAGACTTAAAATGTACCCTAGGTTGAAGACGGATGAGCATTGCTGTCCATGTGAGGAAAGACTCTTGTATATGCTGTAGACTAAGTATAAACTTGAAGGCATTTATTACATTTTAGTAACATGAAAACCAGCAACTTTCTTACAAACATTATTTTCCTTTTTTAAACTAGTGAACTTGGAGGTCAGATCCAACTATATGTTGCATTTTCTGTCATATAATTACCATATATATAACGTCCTGGAGAGCAGCCTCCAGTCAGTGACATCAACAGTTTACATAGCAGTTGAACTAAGAATAACCTTAGAGAACTGACCTGTATCAACCTCTTAACAATGTAAACAGCCTGTAGCTCACAACAGTTTTCTTTTTTTTTTTTTTTTTTTTTTTGAGAACACAAAAGGGCCTCAATTGGGTATAAAAAGCATTGTGCTCACAAAACACCAAACTATTCTGCTGAATGTTCACCTGATCAAATCTCAGAAGATGAGAGGGGAAAAACAAAAATGTAAGGCTTTGGGAAGAATGATTGGTCCCTTGTGAAAAGGAGGATGAGACAACATGGAAAACTGTCTCCCTAGGAGAAGAATGTGGGGAAGATACATGATCGGTAGCATCAGCTTTGAAGAGGGTGCTTTCAAAAATATTTGTCAAATTGCACTTTTACTAAAGACATTTGCAAAGCAAACCCAATTTGAAGTAGTTTCAAAGATCCCAACCTCGTTCTCTGTCTATGCACTAATTTGAGGGCACGATCCTCTTGACGTCAGCGTGTGCCTAGCAGTGGACATCTGTGGTTGTGGCGCAGGTCCTTGAGTCACATCCTATTTCCCTTTCCTCCTTCCCCATTTCTGCTGTTCCATTTATAGATTAGTTCATCAGAGAAGGGCCGAGGGCTGCAGGGGAGGTCTGTTCTGTAGCTGAAGTCCTTTAGAGATAAATACACAGAGACAGCAGAAAGAGACAGAGACAAAATTTTATTTATCATTCCAGAGGACTATGTGGGAAATCAGAGGGGTTGGCTGGCTGTGGTTGACAGGGGTGTTTAGACAAGTGTGTATAGGGGAGTGACAAAGGTACCTTTTTTCCCAGTAATTTGAGAAAAAGGGTGCTCTCCTTTGTGATCCAAACTCTGTCTGTCCCAGAGAAATACGCTGTGCTGTACCTTAAGAGTTTGACGGCTGAGGTTACTGAAGACCAAAATTATATGTTCAGTTTATCTGGCAGCTTTGGGATGACTTTAAAACCCTGCATCACCCATGCACCCTGGATTTCTTTGAAAAGTATTTCTCACTACATATGTATCACAACAGCACCCTATATGACACCCAGGGGAGCCCCCCAATGGATAAATAAATATAAATATCAATAATAAAAAATATCACTCCCCAATATGAAGTAATGCCTTATGCCTATATACTAATAATTGACAAGAGGTAGTATGATGGTGCCCATAGGATGGTAACATGGTGTGTGCAGACGCACATCTCTGATACCCCTTGCCCTGTAACTTGTAGTTAGTACAGTCCTATTGCCTAAGTCTACCAGGCAGAACTGGGTCCACCTGCACACGGGACTGAATCAGGTGGAGGCTGCTAGGCACAACTCCGACACAACGAATATCGATGGGAATCACTGCTAACATCTGATGATCTCTTGTTTCAATGGCTTCATAAGAAAACTCCTGTCAATAGCAGGAAGTATAACTGATAATGATGTTTCACTTTACCATAGGAGAATATTATGCTAGTCCAAGCTATTATAACATCAGTTGGGTTTATTTTCATTACTGGAAAGGGTCCTTTGCTATTGCCAGTGCAAAACTATTTTGAAAACCTACATTCATATTAGCTAACCAAGTTACTTTGCTACGCTTGCTTGCTTTTTAATCAAGTGAAATATATCCAGAAAATTGGAGAAAGAATAAAAGGAGAAAAATCTTGGAAATTTTGTGAAAACAATCATTATATGCATTCAACTCACAGCTTCTTAAAAAAAATCTCTGTCCTGTGCAGATACCCCAGCTGATGACTGACTTAACTGGTGCTTCCCTATAGCAATTGCATCTCCATACTGCACTTCTGTAGCAATTTAGAGCAGGGCTATTAGTTTTGCCTTGTGAACTCAACCAGCAGTCACAATTGAAGAAACACCTAAAATATTTATGCCACTGTCATTATAAAGGTTCTCCTTCCTCATTCAGAGCATGGGAAAGAAAGATTATCGGGCCCATGCCATAGAGGGAACCCCACTGCAGGGACAGGAACAAGCAATTACATGTGGGGAAAGCAAGCAGGAACCTCCTAAAGCAGGTTTGCTGCCAGCATCGGAAATATCTGTTCCACTGGTAGGTAAATCTGCTTGTAAAGAAGCTGGCCTGTCGCCTCCTTTCCTGTGCAGGCACCCCTCCCGCCGCAGCCCCGTCAGCCCTGCCAAATGCTGCCTTTGCGCCCTGGGCAGCAAGTCAGTCTGGGGAGCTGGTTATTGTTTTCCAGAAAAGGTTTCATCTCCTTTACTGTACCTGCTCTGCCTCCCCAGCCATCTGGGCCTGCCGTGGTTGAGTCAAGAAACCAGAAAAGCTTTTCAAGGCCAGTTACGAGGAGATTTCCTTGCCCTCAGAGAAACTGTGGGAAGGTTTGTTGAAGGACCATCAGGACTTAAGAGATCTTACAGGCTCTCAGACAGTGGTTTCATGGCTGCTGAGCCAACATAATGTGCTTCTTCTGGAAGGAGGACATCTCCCTCGCTGCTCCCTTCCCCCCAAACACACATATGTACTTCTTTCCTCCATCAGCTGCTCCCAGATGCACAGAACGGACCTTTCTTTTGCACCAGTTCCAGCTCTCATCAGCCCCTTTGGCAAGGACATATGCTATTAGTAGTTAGGACTTTGTCTCTGAATTTTATTTAGCTTTACAGCCTGACCATACAGCTTGCGTGGGCTCTGGGCCCAGTGCTTGGAGTCGGAGAGATGAATGGCCCTTGCTATACACTCAGGGCTAGATCCTCAGCTGATAAAATTATTGCAGGTCCCAGTGGCTAAACTGAGGGTCTGGCTCTGGGACTTGGTGCAAGTGCAAGTGGGGTGTGTGTCTGTGTGTCTGTAGAGCATGAAGAAGGAGGGGAAGGGTGGGAGGTACAGTTAGTGAATGCTTCCATAAAAATCTGTGTTGCTTACAGGCACTGGTTACAACTGGCATGTAGTACACGACTACACTAGTGTGGAAATCACAGACAGTTTTCAATAATAGCAATGATAGTCAAGAAAGCTGGATTTCTTTTAAGCTGTTCTTTTAAGTCTTGAAAACAGAGGTACTAATGAAGCAACTGAACAAATAAATGTTTGTTTGGCATTAGATGCTCTTTGCACTGCCAACTCACCTTCTTCAGGAATAGCTCATGCTGCTCTGTATCTCTCCTAAGCCTGTTAGTGTCAATATTAATGTGTTTTCCAGGCCCGTGCCATCTGACAGCGTTATTAAACAGAATTCTTCATGCCACTGCAGCTCAAGGTCTCTCATCTTTTAGCACAAAAGCCTTGCCTACTTTGTTATGAACAGAACACTCATGAGGAAGCTGGCAAATACATTTGAATCTGGTGAGAAAAATGTTAAAGCACAAGTATTATTAAGATATCTGACCATTTTAAAAGCAGCTTCTTTCATATAGAATGGCTGTAGGCACAATGGAGCAATTCCTGAAGTCACATGCACAGTCTGAGAAAGCAGGTTTGAATAAAGTGAGTCAGGCTGCCAGAGAGATCTGTCAGCAGCCATCGGTAGTGTCAGACCTGCTACTGAGCCCAAATCCAGGTTTCTGTAGCCAGTTCTAGTCCGGATTTACTTGAGAAAACTCCATGCGCTTTAAATCCTGGACACTGAAATCCACAGCAAAATTCTCGTTTGCTCCAAGTGTGAAACAAAGTCTACTTATCTGACTTCCTAAGGCTGTAATGTCATCGGCAAAGCAAAAGCTGAGTAAAGATTTAACACCAGGTCATGTTCTGTACAGCTGCTACCAGATAGTATGGTCAGAAGCAATGGCACAGCCTGCTGTGTTTTATCAGGCCACAGATACGTGGGCGGTGAGGTGCAGCAAACAGCTCCTCTGGCTGTCCTCAGGGTGCTGGGTGCACCCCCAGAGAATATCAGGTTCTCAGAAGTTTCTCAGAAGACGCATTGAGCTGAAAATTGCAGCTACAGATGCTTCAAAATACTCCAGCCATTTTTGCATCATTCTGAAGAAAGTCTGAAATGAAGGGTTTGTACTATTTTGAAGGCAAGTGCAAGATAATGACAGTAATTTATTCAGAAAGGAGGGATAGCACTAGCACTGCATATAATTTTACAAACCATACTTTGACAAAGGAAAAGCTGTGTACCTTACAGTGCCAAATATGAGCACCATGTTACATTTTTAACACCTGAATGTACTTACAGAGTGCAACACACCTTTTCTAAGCAGGAAAGGACGAGTCTACCCCTGCAGAGCAGCGCGTGCTCGTTCATGCGGGTTACCGCAAGCCTCCCATCCCTGAGGTGGGTTTGATGCTGCATGTCCCTAGGTGCATTTTGCTTGGGTTGCCTGTTCCTCAGAGTGTGGGCTGATCTCCACACTTCACTCCCCATGGCTATGTCTGTCATAACATTCGTGCCTTTCTGATGGCTGGTCATATGGGTATGCACCTCGAGGTAACCGGAATGTTTATGAGATGAGGTGGTAGGCTGGTTGGAGCAGCAAAACTGATTGACAATCAGTGAGTTTAACTCAGTGTTTTCAAGCCAGCCAGTCAAAGAGGATTTGGCCATTATTTCCACCTGAAGCCTATCATGACTCTCTTCCTTTCCCTGTAATTGATTGGCTGATAAATTGGGAGGGACAAGAGTTTGGGAAATATTCAACCAGGGCATGAATGAAGTTACTTTATTTTGAGTTGATCTAAGATATCTATAAATTGAAATCCTAATTCAGGAGAGTAGAAATGGCAGAATTAATTTAAAGCTGTTTTTTTTTTTTTTTTTTTTTTTTCCTGGAGTCAGTAAACTCACAAGTTATTTGCTATTACAGCTCTAGTGATGTGGATGCTCAGAATAGCTTTTTATAAGTCATCTTCATCAGAACAGGGCAGAGGATTTACCTCAAGTTTTGGTGCTCAGGTTGATGGAAGATAATTTAAAAGATGGGGCTAGAAGGTGGTTCTGATTAAGTTGACAGTTCCTTCTCTACATGGTTGTGAAGAAAACTGGCTTCTGATTTCAATAATGGACTAAATAAATGGACAAATGGTTTTGCTTTGATAGACATAAGAAAGAAGTTTTATGCTCTTAAAGAGCAATATCCTCTTGCTGTTAGGAGAATACATACTTTGAAGAGAACTTAGATTAAGGCTGAAGGGTAAGAAAGCAGATTTCAGTAAAATGACTCAGATTATTTACCCGTTACACAGGCTGAGGATCTGTGAGAGGTGAAGGGATGAAAGGTAAGTAAGTTTGGCCCTGACAATTGAAAATGATGAAACAGAGGTGATGGGTCTCTTGTTTGCATGTTCTACCTCTCATTTAAAGAGGACATTTGGTACTATTCAAGTCTATCAGTGTGCTAGGCGGGGATGCTGGACAAGTATGCGTGTTGAGATCTGGACAAGTATGTGTGTTGAGATGCCATCAATTGTCTACGTGTTCTACCAAAGATCATACTCTTGCTAATCATTTATACTGGGTTACAGTTGTACTGCATATTGTTTAAATATCCACAGTATCACTTTTTTTTTAAAAAGGTGGTTTAATTTTGCTTTGGAAACAACAGTGAGTTTGCTTATTTTGGCAGTTTTGCAAGAAAGATAAACTACTTAGGAAAAGGGAACCTGTGCGGTCTTAGGTCTTCTTCAGATAAACAAATGTTTCACTCGGATACATCTTGAGTTGTGCTGTCTAAAGTTAATTATTTGGTTTGGCTCTGTGAAGTTTGTGAATTGGGATTTTGCATTTTTTCACTGATAACATAGTCACAAAGCAGCTTTTAATCATCTCTGCAATAATAACACTTTACAAGTTATTTGTGCAGCTGTTTCACCAGTCAAATGTATTTGCAGTTAAAACACACTTCAATAAACGTAAGTGCGCATTGTTTAGTTCATGCTTTAACTGGGTGTGCTTTGGGTGGTAAACACCTACCTGTTTTGTTTCACGGTATTACTCATTTTGAGGATTTAAAAAACACTGAGTCAGACAAAGATGGGACTGCAGATTGATTATAACCCCCAGCTCTGAAACAGATGAACTAAATCTGCAGCAGTCTCAGTTCTCATCTTGCAGAAGCACTTATTTCAAGTGAGCTTTACTGTTATGAAAGAGAATCAGGTCCCACAGCAATTTTTTTTTTCTCATTTTGGGTGAAGTAGTCATTGTGAAGGTTATCTGAAGATATAATGATCTGTACTCTCCTGACGAGAGGTGTTTTGGTTTTGCTTCACAGCACTGCAGAGAGAGCTGTTGCTCAGTTACCTTTGTCTGCAATGATGGTTTGAGAAGCATACTGCAATGGATAATAGAGCTGCTTTATTAACTTACGATTTTCTGGGTTGTAAGTGCTGACAGATTTGACATCTATCAGTAAGTATTTGCAAACAGAGATGTAGGAAGTGGGAAGTTGGCTGATGGCTGAGCAGGCCCATAAAAGTCCCTGGAACAAAAAGCGTAAACACCTGGAAAGTGCCTGAAATCCAGCAGTAGACTGTTCCTGAAATTTGGATCAATCTTTGGAAAAAAAGTTGTTACCTTCCTAGGCTGTAATACCCTTCTGGAGAACAATTCAGTCCTAAAAAAGGAATAGAAGTACCTAATCCCAAAATATGTGGTAGAGTACAAGGTGGTTTGGGGAACTACTCAGAAAGAGAACCAAGATTTTGACACAATATTGTGACAACAAGAAATCATGTTTCTCTGTTCTAAATAATCCATATCCTTTTGGAAAGGCTCTTCTGTGCCATGAATTTGAGGTTTTCCTCTGGGCCAAATAAAATTAGTTGTGTAGCAATGAGAGCCACATGGCATGCACAACAAATCATCGTTGTCCATGGTGAGATGCAGCTAAATGAAATATAACTTGCTTCTTGTAATATGTAGTAGAGATTGGTGATAGACTGGACCTATTCTCTTTGCCTTCATACAAATACATCTGGGTCAATCTTGAATCTTTTAAACTCAGAATACTCTAGGGATTAAGTAAATTGCTGTATTGACATTTCCTTATCTCAAAATCGTAGTTCAGGAGTCACACAATACCTGTGTAAATTGTCACGGGTATTTTTCAGCATGTGAGGAAAACAATGTGATGTCTGTTTTTTACTGTGTATTAAATTTACCTAATTATACAGCCTTAAAATTTGGAGTCCTTCAAAGGTGTCATTAGATGTAGCTGTTTTGAAACAGGTTGAGGAGTTCCCTTTCTGCCAATTTAGATGTGCCTAGTCTTTGGGAAAATGTTTGTAACTGGCCACAAAGGCAGTTCTGGGTCTTGACCAAGTGGTTCCAGATTGCAGCAAGCTTATACCATGCTGGAGTTGAGGAATGGCAGCACAGTCAGCACATATGTGACTTCTGGTTAAAAAGTCAAAATACACTGTATAAATAAATGTAAATACATATTATTAGAACAGAATGGCATCTTTTCATTCAAAGCTTTTATGCCATGGCTCTGCTGCTGGAGATTATTTAAGTAAGCAATGATCACACTGTTGTGAGCCAAGTCCACTGAGATACTTTTGTAAATGAATTAAAAACTGTCATTATTCCAGCTTCTGTCACTCAGCAGTATAATATTAACCCAGAAAGGGAGTTGCTGAATATTCATTTAATTTACAGACTGGAAAAAAGTATTTAATTTTCAGTAAAACAGCAAATACTATAAATGGGGTGCTGCACATGTACTCATGAAAGACCATCCGTGCAATTAACTTTGTGTCTGTCCATTATGAGAATGTTGTTTCTATATTAACCTGTCTACAGAGATGCAGTGATTCAAATCAATGGCTTTCTGTAAGCTCTAAGCTTGAAAACCTTTGGGCAAATGTGCTTTTGATAGTAAACTTTTGCAGTGTAACAGCCTTTGTGATATTAAATATATCTTGCCGTGAAAGGCAATTTCAACCCATAAGATTGGATTGTTTTGCTTTTATGGAGTGAGAACAATGATTAATTTGGCTGTAATTTAATCCGTTCTCTGTTAGTGTTTACTTGACAAATTTTATTAGGTCATGTTTCAGTTTTAATCGTATCAGTGGCCATGTTAAGAATCTTATTTCCAAGCTCTTTTCAATAGTTAGTAAATAACTGGCCGAACATGATTCTTTACCACTTTACAGCTTTTGTTGTCATTTGTGTCAGTAAGAAATCAGTGTGCAATGCTGTCATTTCCATCTGGATTGTTTTACAGATGTTTTGCTTATGATGCAGTGAAACAAATGACTGTACAAGGCACCGGGCAGGGCTCATTCCTACTTGGGTGTCTCAGCCCTGAGACAGCTTTTCCCCTCCCCATTGTAGCTGTCCTATGTGGTTCTTTACTGAGAAATAGCAGAGGTCTTAAGCAAAAGAATGACATATGTCCCTTTGGGATGGTCACTACAGAGAGCATTCCTTCCAAATAGAAATGAAATGGGAAGTGGAGACCAGTCTCAGTCATCTCCTTTCAGGTATGTGGAGAATTGGGTTTATGTATTTTAGCAAGTGACATCCTTGCAAAGGCCCATGGGCTGCATGACTCTAAGCAATGAAAGTGCTTTAGAGCACAAACGTATCATTTAACCTCACTCAGATCAAATTCTGATGGCTGGAGACGAGAAGGAATTTCTCCTCATGTTCTGCATCTTATTTACTCATGTCCCACAGCTCTGTGATATGACTGGGAGCTTGTCATCAGGAGAGATTTAAAAAGCATGGAGGGTGATACGGGTTGCTGAAATACAGTAGCCTGTGAAATTCATTAATCTCTCCTGTTAATGCCTGTGCATGATTAATTACTAGATATTGTGATCCTCTATTTCTCTATTTCCTCTATTTCTCTTCCTCCTTCCATCTTCTGTATTAATCGGGATACAGAACTGTTAAATAGAGATTTAATCTCAACTGCAGAAATTATAAAGCATTTTTTATTACATACAATGGATCAGATAATCTAGTAATGCAGCCAGGTCTTATGTCATGGGTGGAGAAGAGAAAGATGATTGCTCAGAAACGCTGTACTCCAGCAATGCTCGGCTGATAAGCCATATTAGAGATCAGCCCAGAAGAATTTGAGTAACCCAAGGGAGCTAAAAGTCCTGCTGTGATCAGCATCAGAGAACTCTTTCCCATAAATAGCTCCATCATATCCAGTACTTAGAATTTCCAGTCAGAAAAAACAAGGGAGGAGGTCTATGCAGAGTATGATGTCTGATGATGACATGTGGACGTCACACACAGAAATAATAGAGTTCCGCTAGAAGTGACTGTCCTGTAACAGAGAACCCAGTAACAACATGTGTCAGGAGTACATCTTTATTTTTTTGGGGGTGAAAACACACTAGTGGAGGGAGCTAAGCTTCAGAAATCCTGTGTTTAGAAGGCTTTTCTTTTTCCTTTGTAAAATTTTTCAAACTAGATTGGCTATTCCTCAGCCAGGCTATTCATCAGCCAGCTCCAGTGTAAGCAGTCTGGATTGAGCTATGGGTTTTTGTAACATACCATGCTAACCAGTTGTTCCTAAGTGATCTTGCTGTCAGTTAATAACCAGGTCTTTTAAATTATCACTAAATTAGGGGAAAAAACCCAACCCAACCAACCCAAATGTGACATCTTTTTCTCCACAAAAGATCTGTGAGAAAGGACAGTACTGGTGTAAAGCAGTGTAGTGCTTAATGTTGGATTTATTTTTTCAATGCAAAGTAAGATATTTTTTCTTTTTTTTTTTTTTTTTTTTTGAAAATAATGCCAAATAAAAATAACCGAGGGGAATAAGTAGCTGCAATACAAGACAATTTGTTTTCAGACTGTACCATAACAACATTCAGCAGTGAGCCAGACAAAACCACATGAGCTTAAGTAGAAGTGTCTGAGCCAAAAAATAGTTGTCATAATTATATACCAGGTAGTCAGATTAATAATGATAAAATACCTTTTTCCCACAGTGCTGTTTATTAGCCAACTACAGGACTTAATCTTTGGTTTGCCTGTTACATGTTTTATGATGAGATATCTTGGAGAAAAAGTTGGTTTTGTTGGGTTTGGTTTTTTTTTCTTTCTCTTTATTTTGCTCAGGAGTTACTCTGCAAAACACTGGCCTTGATTTTCATCATGCTCAGGCAGTGTAAATAACCTGTGCTCTATGTCTGGCTTCTCTAGCAGGAAGGCTATGTTGTCCATCCAGCGCCAGGAACGTGGAAATACCCTCAATTTTATGTTCAATTAAATACAGGATTTGCCTTCCTGTCTGAAGATTTCAGAACAGTTTAGTTCGGAAAGTTTGCTTGTGGAAGAATTGATTCACATTTATTTTTGTTGTCCCAAAATTATTTGCTTCCCAAAAAGACTAAACTCCCTGTGTGCTCTCTTCTATATGTTGTTTGTGTCCTCATCCAGAATTACATCCACAAAGTATTCATTAAGCAAAAGGTTACAGACTTTCTACTTTACAGTCTTTTAGCTTTTTTTTTTTTATTTTACAAGAGAAGCATAGATTCTTTCATTAGTTTCCTAGAGAAATATGTTTTTCTTAATTACCTTTTGAAAGAGATTGGAAGGCACTATTAAAACACAGTAAAAAGTGTCAAATTTGTGCTTTTTATAGGGAAAACTTCTCTGCAGAGGGGGCAAGGATGCAGGAACAGCCACCTATTGCCACCTCTGTAAGGCGAATAAAAGTGTCAGGGTTTTAGAGGTGCTGCTACTGGATGCTCCCCTTCACGTGCCCCTCTATTGCCTTAATTGAATCCTGTGCTCTAGGGATTTACTTCTGCTCAAGGGCTGTTGATTCAGATCTCAATTCTCAACTGAACTGATAGTAATTGAAAAATTATTTGTAGCAATTATCTATACTGCCACCAGAACTTAATATTAGACAATAGGTAAACTGAACCTTGTAATAAACTTTCTGTACACCTTATGGTTGTTACCTCCTACCAGTTCTTCTCAACTTCATATGTGGCTTAACGTCCCAGTGGAAATCATTTGAGTGGTGTCTCTTGAAGGTCTGTACTGGGATCAATGTTAATTAATAATAATAATAATTAATATCTTTATCAATGACATGGTGGGATTGAGTGCTCTGTCACCAAGTTTGTGGATGACACCAAGCTGAGTGGTGCAGTTGATGCACTTGAGGGAAGTGATGCTATACTCATTTAGTTGGACTAAATGATCTTTGAAAGTACATTGACAGCCTGGAGGAGGAGGCCCGTGTGAACCTCGTGAAGTTCAACAGGGCCAAGTGCAAGATCCTGCACCTGGGTTGCAGCAGTCCTCAATATCAACAACAGGCTGGGTGATGAACAGCTTGAGAGCTGCACTGCAGAGAAGGACTTGGGGATGCTGCTAGATGAAAAGTGGGATGTGAGCCAGCAATGTGCGCTTGCAACCCAGAAAGCCAACTGTATCCTGGGCTGTACCAAAAGAAGCATGGCCAGTCAATTCTCCCCTTATATTTGGTCCAGAGGAGGCCATGAAAATGGTCAGAGGGCTGGAGCACTGCTCCTGTGAGGAAAGGCTGGGAGAGTTGGGGTTGTTCAGCCTGGAGAAGAGAAATCTTCAGGGAGACCTTACTGCAGCCTTTCAGTGCTTAAAGGGAGCTTATAGGAAAGAAGGGGAAAGACTTTTTACCAGGGTCTGTAGTGACAGAATAAATAGATTTAAACTGGATAAGGGTAGATTGAAATTGGATGTAAACAATATTTTTTCTATGATGAGAGTGGTGAGGCGCTGGCAGAGGCTGCCCAGAGCAGCTGTGGGTGCCCCATCCCTGGGGGTGCTCAAGGCCAGGTTGGACGGGGCTGGTGGGAGGTGTCCCTGCCCCTGGCAGGGGGTGGACTAGGTTGTCAAACATCCCTTCCAACTCAAACCATTTTATGGATCTACAATGCCTGCCACATCTAACCACTGTTTCCTACTCCTAAATATTCTTTGCTGGCATTGACCTTCATTGCTGCTTTATATGTAGAGCACCACATATGGTGAGATATTAATCCTTGATCATGTGTATCTAATAGTATGATGATACAAACATACGTTCATTTTCTTACAGCGAAGGAAAGGTATAGCATGTATTTTGCAATGATCTTTCTTTTTTGTTTCTAATTTTTGCTGATTTTCTGAATCATTAATGTTATAAAGTTAATTTATTATGAAAATTTCATACAGAAGAATGTATTGTGAAAGGAAATATTACTCAATTTGGAAGTATAAAAACCTCAAAGAACCCCAAGTTTAATAGAAACTGTATTATGACCCTGGAGAGACATGCTCTAAGACTGCAGTTATCTCACCGGCATACTCCATGCTGGTTGCATATATTTATAAAAGACACCAATGAGTCATATGTAAACATTTTGATTATAAAGATTTTCTTCGTTTTCCCACAGACTTGCTGCTTTCAAACAGCTGCATCCCATTCCTGGGCTCAACAGAGGGGCTTGATTTTCGAACCCTGCTGCTAGATGAGGAGAGGGGCCGGCTGCTAATCGGGGCTAAAGACCACATCTTCCTGCTCAACTTGGTTGATTTAAACAAAAACGTAAAAAAGGTCAGTTTGTTTTACACAGAGTTCATCTCGTAAGTTCAATTTTGTTCCTTTTTCTACACCCACCCCACCCCTTCACTGGGTAACTGGCAGATTTGTTGTGCAGTGCTGTGTACCAGGATTTGATAATCTCACTTCCCAGAGTTATACAGATTATCTTTAGTCAATTAAATTTCTCATGCTATGTGATGTCCTGTGAGACTGATGTCCTACAAGAGGTCAGCTACCTGGAAGAGCCTTGCAGTGCATGAAAGTAGCATGAAAATATCAGCAAATAGGCAAAAATGCAGCTCAGACTGTGTGCTTCTTAAATTCTCTGGTCACCGTAACCTTCCTCAAATAAAAGCATTTGAAAGAAGGGAACTGAAGACAGCTCTTTCTTTGCTTCCTGGCATCACTGGGATTACTTTACTGTGATATTAAACAGAGCAGATGGTTTAAATTACAGTAAAAGATGTTAGTGGTGATTTCAATATTAACATTTGTATTAATATCTTGAATTACTAGTGATAGGAGGAGCTTCCACTGGAATCTCCTGCACTACCTTGCCCATGCCCTATGATAATGTATTAGCTCCAGATAATAGGATGGCAATTTTGGCTTCAGTATTTATAGCAGAAATTATGAACTGGAGCTTTTGTAAGAACAACTGACTGCTACATGTAAAAAACAGATTCTTGTGCAGAAACACACGTGCTTGTTCTGGATATGCTACTTACTGAAGAAAATTTAAATTCTCAGCTGTGTTTGATATTTTCTTTAAGCACCAGAAGGGGGTTTTAAATTACTGTGTTCTGCCATCAGCTCCAAAGAGGTAACTGACCCCGAGTTAATACAACTGCAGCACAGGGGCTTAACAGGTGTAATGAAACTGTTTTGCCCAACATGTTTGAGTGCAACACTTGCTGTCGTTGTATAGAAGAATTACAGTACCAGGCTGAATATCTGATTTCTTCTTTTGGCTTCTGCAGTGCTCCATATGCCAGTTTCTTTAAAACTCAGATTCTGAGCATCTCAGGAAATTCCTTCCCTGGGATGTTTTATCAAACACTTAACTTGCCTCTGCCAACTCGGTAGGTTACTCAAAAAAAAGCACCTCGTTAGTTGCATTGATATTTCATATTGCAGATTTTTCAGACTACGGATTGATTTCTGACGTAGACATTCTGTAGAAAACAAATTTTGTCTGTGTGAAAAGCAGATTTCTGTTTCAGTGGGATGCTGCTTGCCTCCTGAGAGATGCTGAGTGCTGTCACCTCCCGTTATGTTCAGCAGGGCTTGATTAGCTCAGAGCTTGCTGGAGGTGGTAGCACCCTGTGTGATCTGCCCTTCCGTCCAAGCTGGTACCATTTTCCCTTTAGCCAAACCACTACTGATCATAATGAATATTATGCTTTCCAAGAAGAGCAGAACACAGACAGAGCCAGGGGAATTAGCCTGCGATTGGGTGATGCCTCTCAATGCAGACTTTGTCGAGCAGAGGCTCACTTTGTATTGGAATGAAAATTTGTATTTGGTAAGCTGAACAGAGAAAGTACGCCTACGTATCTGTGGTAATATGAAAGAAGGGAATAAAATTTTTAGCAACTTGCACACGTGGACTAAAAAAATCAGTGTCTGCAGGTTCAGATACTTCTACTTAGTTTAACCATTCAGGTAATCTTTAACTTTTCAGACAAAACACTGAGGAAAAGTATATTTAAATAGCTAAAACTTAAAACCTCTGCAGAGCATCCTGGTGTGCTGATTTCTGAGATTCCTGTGGGCATTCAGCAACTTTATAAACTTATCTTCTTAGTTAAATGCCCAGGTAACATGAGACAGTATCACACAAGTGTTTCTCTTTGGTTCCTCTGTGCTGGTAGAAACTCTTTTTGGGGAGGGAAGACATGAGATGAAGGATGTTGTGCAAGAGGCTGTATATAATTCTCAGTCACTGACAAGGTTTCAATGCTAAAGGATGCTCTCCAGCAGCAGGGAAGTCAGAAAGTAGCATTTGTGGGCGCTGTGTTTAGACTGACCGTAGTTTGGGTTGGCGCCTGGCCAGGCAGCTTGCTTCTAGGCTTTCCTGGTGAGAGGAAACCACACATGTTGGGACTACAAGGGTCTGAAGTGTGTCCTTTGTACTCTTCTGGAGTAAGAGTCATCTGGGAAAAAAAATATCTTATACACAGCCGCTAAAATGAGAAGTAATTAATTAGAATATAAAGTTTCTTCCTCTAAGTGATGTGTTTATTAATAGACTGAGAGAGGAGGGTTGAAAGGCAGCAGGTTGCAGGGGAGGGTAAGAGAGGTGTAAGAGCTTTGAAACTAGAGTGTAAGACTGTGTGTAGTTTGGGGGTTTCTTTCTTTAAAGCAAAACTGAACATGAACTGTAGAATGCTCTATGCTGGGTAGGTTCAGATTACTTGAGAAAAAGCTCTCAATTTCAGATATTTGTTATATTAGGAACTACTGATACCTCAAAAAGCCAAGTCATGATCCCCAACAATTTACTCAGAAAATTCTCATCTGTGGATATAATTACTTGGCGAGCTTATATTATAAAGCCTGATGCTCTATATTAAGACATTTCTGGAATAGTATTCAAAGAAACATCCAGAGCATTGTCTCCTGCTCCCTTCTCTAATGTATACATATACGTATCATTTAATAATTTCCTTTTTACAACCTAATTATTTACCTAAATTAGTTAATTTAACTTACATATATTAAGTTAGGGCTTTATTTCCTGGCATATTTTTCCTGAGGAAATAAATCAATAGTTCTTTTGGAGTTCCAATTTTTTAAATCATTGTAGTTTTTATTCAATTTATTGTGTAATTGGTTGAAAACTTCCTTAGCTGGCAGCCTGAAAAAATTCATCCAGTTTCCAGTGCTTGCAAACCTCATTATAAAACAACAGGATGTACCATAGTATAATAGAAAACTCCTCCAGAATGAAAGACAAATGTGGAAATCTAAAATGGTTGCACTCTACAAATAGCAAAGCTTAGCAGAGGATAATCATCTTTCTGTATCAGGGATATAATTTCTGCAAAGTTGTTCTGAATAGAAGCCTCTAGCTCCTATTGCAGGAATAATGTGATCAAGTGCCACAGTCTTTTCTTGAAAGATCCTTATATGCCTGACAGGTGTTGCAAGCTATTTGCAAACTTGAAGATTTGCAGTTACTTCTTATGAAAAAAGTGAAGATGTTCAGCTAAAGAAAGCAGAAAAGAGCAGCAACCTCCATTTATCAGGGCATAAGATGAATCTGCCATGACCAGTAGAACTACAATGTACAAAGAAATGTGTTTTATGTCATGAGAGGTGGGAAAGTTGGAGAAGAAATTCTGTAGGAATCCTGAAGTCTGAGATCCTGCTGGAAGGATTACATTGGTACATAGAACTTTCTTGTGAGTTTGCCTAAAGCCTTTCTTATTTTACTCCTTAAACTAAATGAATACTAAATACAAAATGTTGCCAGCTGGGTAAACACTTATGAAATAGCTGCAAAGAAGTGGTGCACCTTTCTGTAAGTCCTGTGCTCACTAACAGTGCAAGCAGCATTACATGTCAGCACTATTAGCACTGTGTAATCCGCAGCGCAACCTGCCCGTCTCTGCAGGAATAGGAATGCTATCAAGGGCTGACAAGCTTTTGAAAAGCTGCCAACCTGCAGGAGCTGTCAGTGCTAGAAGACACAGCCACATGTGGGCCAAATAGATAAACATGTCAGATCCCCAACAGCAGCTTTGGAACAAGTTGTTTTCACCTGCCCCAGTGGGTACTGGTATGGGGTCACAAGTTATTGTCACTTGGAGCATCCTTCGTTCGTACTATATTTTTGGCTTTACCACTTGCAGCTGCCCTGTGACTTATCCCTTAATGTCGTGTTGATTTTTATCTGTATTTCACAGCAAAAACCACATATGCATATATATATTCACATATATATAAATATACACATACACATGTATCAGCTGGGTGAATGCTTATGAAATAGCCACAAATAAATTCTGCACCTTTCTATTACCCCAGTGCTTAGCAGCAGTCCAAAGGGGGTTATATGTCAGCACTATGATCATTCTGCATTATCTGCATTGTAACCCACTCATCTCTATAGGAAGGGGAACATATATTTGACTACATATGCATATTTATGTATAACAGCACTGGAAATAAGGAGCTGGATTTTACCTCCATTGCTCTGGGAAACCTGCTGTCAGTCTTTGTAAGCCTGCTGCTTTCAATTAGGAATGAACCCAGTGGGAATTCAGCCAGTACTGAAGTGTTGGCTCCTGCCATCAAGCCAGAGCCTCTGGAATACTGAGTCAGAGATGTTTATTGCAGCCCTGAAACACAGATATATATGAATACTGAGACTGGTCCTTTCTGAACAAATACGTGCTGCTTATTCTGTAACTCAAAGGAACTCAACTTTCTGCCTGTCAGCAAAAGCTGTAGACTGGGTGAAGCCTTAACCTGTCAAGGGAAAAAGGCTTGCCAGGAAACATCAGTGAAGGCCAAAGAGTCATGGGGAAACTACTGGAGATACTTAAAGTCCTGAAAGTGAGGGCATGAGGACTGGGTGAGTCTAGAATAAACTCAGTGGAACTGGAGGAGGATGGTCATGAGTCCATCTGGGACCATGTTGGTTTGTTCTTAGTCTCTGTGACTAGAAAAAGTTATAAGACAGTCGTTGAGGTGAGGCTGAGAATCGACAGGGGCATTGTTTGACCCTCCATACGTGGGGAATGAGTTCCCAGGAGTAAATGTTACTGATGGCCCTGGTTTTGAAATGAAGGGAACTTTTCTGGGTGTTGCAGTTCATAGGACATTGATTTCCACCTGTTTTAGAGTTTTTCCATTTCTTCTAAAATTAATAGAAATAGAAACCATCTTATCTATCATTTAAAATAAAACAAGGCTGGTTTTGCTGGGGTGTCCATATATTTTAGTGTCCCGTCCCCATAGGTGGTCAGTAGTGGGCACTGGAAGAAGAGCATGAAGAGAATCTGTAATGGTGTTTCAGGTTAGGGATGTCCAGAGGCAGAGGTGATAACTGTGCTTGCCACCCCTTGGCGAGCTCTTACCATTGAGCTATGTAACTCTTGTTTTGAACGGCTGAAAACCTTTCAGAGTCCATGAAATTGTTTGACAGACAAATTTAGGCACCTGTGTAGAAAAGGTGGAAGCTTTTCACCAGTGTTTACAGACACAAAACAACAGACATGGGCAAGATATGAAGAAAGCGGTATGTAACCAGAATGACGGCAGCCTGAGGTGGAAGAGGGTGTCTCTGTTATTTCCTTTTGCATTGTTGTTATAGATTATGTTTCCATAAACATCCGTTGTCATTTTTATATTTTACCCGTGTGTTTAGGTATAAAGAATTGCCAGTATCCTGCTCTCTGAAAACATTTGCTTGTATTGGGCTTTGACTTTTTCAAAGGTAGGGTTTGTCTTCATTCTGAAGCAATAAACATGTCAGGAGCAATGCCAAAACATGCCAGGAGCAATGCATTTGCCCTAAAAATCCTGGTGTACAGTTTCCTTTTAGGAGAAACAGAAGGTAGTCAGAAGTCTGCTGTAGTTACACTGTGGAAAATGAAGTGTAAAAGCACTAAAGACTTTCAAGATTTAATCCGGTGTAAATGAAATCAGCATCTGGTCCATTTTCTTTAAGCTTTCACATGTGCTCTTAACGTACACATGAAAATGCACTTTTCAGAAAACCCTTAAGTACTGAATTCTTCAGTCATGTTGGAGTGTGGGTCACAGCTGAAGAGAACTGTGGCACGTGGAGATCTTGCTTGGTCTCAGACAGATGCAACATTAAAAGCCCATTTGGTTCTAATAAGAGGTTTCACTCTAGCAGCCACCTGCCAAATTTAAGCTACCAAAAGTCTGTGAATGCGGCATCCAAATACACAACTGTTATTTCCCTCTGACTTCCAGGGCATTTTACTCCATTTGACAGCAGCGTGAAAATAAAGAATGCCATACGCTACACTGACACTGGCACTTCCCGCAGTGCTGTAAATCACTCTGAAATGATTCTCATATCCTTTCTTCCCCCCTCCTCGTGCCATATAAAATTGTATCTTTCAGAGATCCAATTTTAGACTTCTATGAAATAATTGGAGCTGGAAATTCTGAGCAGATAACTCCCTGGATGTAGATTTCGGGAATGGAATTAGTGTATCAGGTGTAGGAATAGCTGCTCGAATATCTGTGGCAGATGTTAAAGAGATTTAAGAATATGTTTCTGGCTTCTAGGGATCTCTAAATGTTCCTGAGAGTCTAAACCTTGATAAAACCAGTAAAAAGAAAAGTAGGTGAAGGAAATCTCATTCTAAAGACAGCCTGGTTAGGTATCAAACACAGGGAGTAATTCAGATAAGGAACTCAGATGTATTGGCTTCCTTTGGTTGCTGATGACTTCCAAATATTGACCTCCAGATACAAGAACTGCTCAGCGTAGCCTTCCTCTTAGGATTTGTATATGAGAACAATCTGTCCAGTTCCCCAAGCTGTGGACTTCCCATATCGCACACATGAATGCAACAGATGTGAGGTATTTAGAGAGCAACTGGTATACATGCATGCTATGCTAAAATCGGCTCGTTTTCCCGTTAATTAAAATATTCTCTGTTTTCAGCAAAATACTGCTAAAAGCAATTAAATTTGTTCCAGTTTTTTTTTGGGAAATTCAATAGATTTCTAGTGCTTGCAGTAGTTTTCAGTGAAGCGACCCGGGATCAGTATGCAGAAGTGACAAATGTCCTAGTTCTCAGGAAGCAATCCATGAGCGTGCGCTCGGGTGGCACTGGGCTGTGACATTTATGATATTGTCTTATGCAACAGTGTGACAGCCTTATTGGTTCACAGCCAGATCTTTTCTCAAGGCTCCTTGATCTGTTTTTCTTTGCTTTTCATTTTTCAGCTATGAATTGACAAATTCTTCAGGGGCGTGGGGGGGGAAAAGCAAGTCAAATTATTGTCATTTTACTGGTGGGAAAACTGAGATCTGGCTGTCACATATAGAAGGGCAATAGCAGAACTGGGATTAGACTGTCTCCTGGTTTACTTTAGTGGTTTTGGATCGTGTTGCGCTCTTTACTGTACCCGTTTTATGGTTACATTGGGCTAAGTCATGAATCCCACCCCCCACCTTTTCTTTTTTTTATTCCCTCTCCATGCAGTGGAGTAGTTTCTCATGGAGGGGTGTTTTGGCAGAGTTTCTCAGGGGGAGCATATTGCACATGCCAGCGCAACAACGGCTTTACAGCTCAGTCTGGCTTTGTTCTTTGGGAGCTGCAGTTGGGACTGTCATATGGGGAATCCGGTCATACCAATGAGCTTAAGCTTCTGAATTATATTCTACGTGATTCACAAGGCCCTAAAAAGAGATGTCCAGGAAAGTGTAATTTTTTTTTTTGTTGTTTGCCTTCCCTTAAGCCAAAATAAGTCAGTATAACAAATATCTAGTACATAAAATAAAACAAGGGAAGAAAGGAGGCTTCCCCTTGCTGCATCAAGCAGCTGTTTAAAATCAATGTGTTTTCCTCTAAGTGCTTCCTACCATCACTTATTCCTTTGGAATAGGAAAGAAGCAAGCCTTTCCTTCACAGGACACAGATGCAGCGAGTGAGTGTTACGAGACAGGCTGATCAGCTAACGTCCTTCACTCCAGATACGGACACATCCTGCTGGTGCTACATGTACCGCAAATAAAACACCTTGGGGTTTTTGGTGCCAGAGACTGTGCTGACAGAGGAGTGCTGAAGCACGTGTGCGGCACCAAGCACGTGAGAGGTCCTGGTGCAACCCCCAGGGCTGCTGAAAGCCATCGACCTCAGTGGGACACTCAAGTGCTTGCTGCTGGCATGAGTGTGAAACTGGAAGGAGTCACGTTGGTCAATTGGTCTTGCTCCCTGCTATCACCAGCAACTACCTGGTGTAGCAGTTACTCCTTTCGTAACCTGGTCCAAAGCTGTTGCAAGGGGCCTTGTGGGATGCTTCATGCAACTTCTTCAGCAATGTTGTTGCTATAGACCAGAACCTTGTTAACACTAATGCTTCAGATTTATTTTTGTTAAAATCCACACTCTATATTTATTTATGACCAGTTTATACCTATTCCCTTGGACTGTTTGTAATTGGTCTTCAGAGCCCTTTGATTCTTTCTGTGTAGTGTTACCAGTCTATTTGCATTAGTGATGCTTCCCAGCTTTGTGTCATCTGCATGTGTTCTTGCAGGGTGCTGGGTTTTTGGCCAGGGTTACTGAAGGGTATATGGAATAGGGTGAGCTCTGATCCTATTTCTTGAGCAACCCGATGACTAACTTTCTGCCACAAGTTCTTTACTTGTCAGGCCATTTTTTCTTGTAATAATGCCTATTTTTGCCAGCTGAGCTAATCAATTTCCATATGGCAGCTTAATAAATACTTAACTGGAGCACTGATGGAGACGAGCTCTACTGCATTAATGTTGTATTCAATTCAGCTGTGTTATTAAAGAGAAGTACAATATTAGAGTGGAATAATAGATCTTTACCAAGTTACAGTGTCTTTTGCACCATACTCCATTTTCACTGGAAAGTTATTCCTTCCCTAACTGAAAATTGGTTTTGAAGCCTTACAAACAGATGAAATAAGACCAACAGGCCTATAATTTGTGTTCCTCCTCTTTTATTTTGTCATGATATACCATATTTCCCAGTCTTTTGGTATAATCCTGCATCAACCTAGATTTAGTAACTTCATTAGAAACGACTCTTGGAAAAGCTGGAGTTTCATACAACAGTTTGTTTAGAATTGGAGTTCACTGTTGTGTGAGGCATCACTTCTCCTAAGGATTTATAGTCTGTTAGCCTAGGAAAAAAACTGGATGAAGATATGTACAGAAAGATGAGGAAAATACTTGCTTGTAACCAGTATTGCTAATTTGTGACAGATGGCAGCTGAAATGAAACTCTTAGAAGTGAGTCCAGCTATTATGTATATATACTTATAATGATATATTCAGCATCCACATATCAATTTATGTATGTAAATAACCTTTTTGTTTGTTTGTTTTTCACTTTCCCCTTTACGTTCCTTTCTTGTCATAGGAAAAATACATGTTTGGAGAAAGGGAAAATGTTTCTTTTAGAAATTACGCTGTTCCTGATCTGAAACGGACCTTTGTGGTTTTTAATGTTTTGTTTTAATGAGAAATCAATTTCCAGCTACCCTTTAAAGTGATACCTTATCTGTCCTACACTTGTGTATTACTTAATTTTGTACTCCTTGGAAGTTTTCTTTCACTCTGCTAGCAGAGAACTTATTAGCTTGCATTTATTAGGAGATTCTAATTTCTTTCCTGTTGCTAAATTTAAGAAAATATTTGTAGAATGATTTAAAACTAATGGTGAGAGGGTTTTTTGGTGGTTTTTTTTTGTTTTGTTTTGATTGGGCTATAGAAGATAAAATCAGGAAATCATGACAGTAGCCAACCCTTGGAATATTGAGACAGATATTTTGCAAGGAAAATAAACTGAAGATTAAGAGAAGAAAATAATCCTATTTAAGTGTATGGTTTATATATTTCAACTGGTTGCATTCTTGCCTTAAAGTCAGTAACCCCATCTAGCTGTTCTAAGATTTCTCCAGACATTTCAGATACAGATGCAATCACAAAATATTTTATATAAATATATAATTTGTGTTGTATGTAACATGAAATCATTATAATTTTTCATGTCAGTGTTGTTGTCACCATTATTATTTATTGTTTGGTTATTTGGGATTCTTTTCTTTCTTTGAGGTTTTACTTTTTGAGGAATTTCGCAAAAAGACTTTGTTAAATAAAATGTTACCACTGTGAATTCAGCCTGTAAACTGAAAACAGTTGTGAAAAAAACCTCGACCAATTTCACAGCATCAGGCCATCTACAAGCTCAAAGATTTTAAATATAGAAGAAATTACTGGAGCATGTAGTCTTGGTTTTGCATATTGTGAAACTAAGTAACTAGTTTGAATAAAATATAATACTAAGATTAATTTTACCCCCTACAAAAAGTCAATACAGATGCATGTAAATAAGGTTATGCGTGTGAAAATTCAGTGAGAACATTTTATTATGTGTAAAGTTACTTGTGTGTCAGTGTGTAAGGGAACCAGATCTATGGTACTGTTACACAGCATGTGAAGTAATAAAAAATCAAGTTTATGCTTCTTACTCAGCACATTGGCCTATTATTTATTATGCAATTTGCTTGACCTATTACAATTTGGAACTGACAGTTTCTGGGAACCTCTCATTTCTCATGTGGAAAGCAAATGAGTTACACTTTAACTCCCCCATATATAATTGCAAATTGATTTTAAAGTTGGATGGCTTAGCTTCACTTTTCATTGTCTAATGTGGCCTGGTATAATGCTAAATGCTGAGGCTGTTGAGTAGCCAGAAAGTAAAACAATTGGGTTTATTATTTTTTTTTAAAAAAATTTATTTCCTATGATAATTGACTGTGGTCAATTATCATAGAAAAGGGGGGATATATATCTCAGCCTTGTACAACAACCACTATTTCCCATGAAGGAATCTGTAGAAGAATTGAGGGTAGAGTTGAGTCCATTAATACATGCCATGCCTTCAAGCAGATGTCCTTGAATGTGACTGGGTCTCCCAAAGCAGAGGTCCAGTTCTGTGTAGTTGGCAAGGAGAGCTGGGCATTTTCAAAAGCATGCAGAGCTTGCATTGCATGCAAAAAAAGTATTTTGTCTGCCTAACTGGATACCTAAAC
>JAVJGJ010000057.1:68293937-68319502 GCA_035590215.1 Microhierax caerulescens | reverse complement strand
TTACCCCACAGCTGTAGAAACCCTATTTCTTTTTCATTTGCAGATGAGTATCTTTATGCTGGAACAGCTTCTGATTTCCTTGGCAAAGACACGGCTCTAACACGTTCTCTGGGCCCTTCTCACGACCACCATTACATCAGAACTGACATTTCTGAACATTACTGGCTTACTGGTAAGATCCCAAACATATGCTGTTGTCATTTGCATTGTCCCTGCCTCTCTGAAGTTAATAGCCCTTTTCTTATGTAAATATATGTCCAGTTACTATAAATATAGATATTGTATCATGGTATCTTTGGATTACGTAGGCTTTTTTAAAAAAAGCTCAGTGGAGCAAAAATGCACTTGAGAAAAGTCACAGAGGTGAAAATGCTAATTAAGGAAAGAATAAGAGTGTAAGACCTAATCATTCTTTTCATCTTTGATCTATACATCTGCATATAGTCCTGTAATTGGAATAATGTCATGACTTAAATGCTTCTAGTTCTAGTCTTGTTGGAGTATATTATTTTTTTAAAACCCTTTTTTTCCTATCACTTGTTAGAAGCTGTTCCTTACAGCACATTGAAATGACAGACTAGAAAGTCCACATTTTTAGGTAGGAGGTCTTTTTATTTCTTTTCTTTTTTTTTTCTTTTTTTTCTTTTTCTTTTCCTTCTTTGAGAGGGAAAAGTACCCTTTGTTGCTGTGAGGATCATTTTAAAACCACTAAGGGTACCCTAAAATAGCTTCCCAAGGAAAACACTGCTTTTTCTTGACTGTTAAGAAACATTCTGAGCTAGTAAACCCTTTAAAAAACTGGCTGTGTTTACACCCAGCCAGTCTCAAACCACACACAGAGTAACGTGGAAAACTTCACTCACAAGCTAGCACTGCTCAATTAAAGCATCCCCCTTTTAGCCATCAACTGTCTTTAAAGATGTGGCAACACTGGCCCTGGCTCAGGATGCCTGTGTAACTATTATGGGTGTATTGTAAAGCCAAGGGCCTGCTGACCACAGGGTTAAGTTGTCTTCCCAGCAGACAACTTCTGAAAGTGGTAATTTTGCCTCTTAATTCTTGGAGACCTCGACAAGAGGAAATGTTCTCTTTTTTTTTTATTTTCTTTATTTTCCCCCTACTACCTCTCTCCCTTATTTTAAGCTGCTGTTGTCTGTTTCTGTCTAGATGTAACTCCATAACCTCAGGGTTTCTGCTGTGAGATGAGCAGGAAAGGAAAAGCCACTTAAAAGTTGTTTCACCTTTCCAAATAGGAGCAGTCCTTCGGACAGATAGAAAAATCTCACGTCTGACTGCTAACCTATCCCACTTTCATTTCCTGTGCTCAAAACCTTTCTTATCCCACCTCTCCTATCTCCTGTCTCTCATTTCTACACTTCCCTCGTGCTGCGTAGACCAGAAATGGGCTGTAATGTTGTGATACGGACTGGGGAGGGTCCTCCAGCAGGCAGTTCTCTAGACTGTAATTAACCGTGCAACTGAATACCCAGTTTTATCACTGGTGGCCTGCTGATGCTCAGCATGGAAAGATGGTTAGGGTAGCTGCTTTCCTAAGGGATGCTATAATATCCTAAAAAGAAAGATTTACTGCGGTTTGGTCCTGAGGAGCATCTGGTGTTATCGTTAGTTTAGATCTACCTTGATGAGCATTACAGGGTTCATTTCTCAGCCCAAAAGAACTTACAGCTTGAATATCCAGTTCCAAACATTTCATTATGCTATTAATGTTTCTCCATGAGCAGTTTGAGGCAGGGGAACAGTACAAGAACACAGAATAAACTAAAGGTTTGAGAACTGTTATGTTTTTTAGTTTGGAAGCTGGGTGTGGGGTGTCTGCCTTTCTTCTTTCTTTGAGATTGATTCATGCTTTATTCTGTTTTCACTTAAAGCGTCTGCATTTGTGAAAGTTTTCTAAGGAGAATAATATATTAGTATGTCTGGGTTTGAAAAACAGCTTTAGTGTGCTAGACTGCGACATGAAAATTACCCCACACTATATAAACACTGAAGACCCCATATATTCTTCAGGTTTACCTTGTTTCCAGCCATATAAAAAACTACAGTCATGCTCTGTCTAAGACTTCGCATACACAATCCATGCAGTGTTATACTAAGAGGCATAGATATAAACTAGGTGCTTTTAATATTTTGAAACAGTCCTTTTAAGGTTGGAGAAAATTTTGAGTGCAACTCTAAATGACAGGATCATTTCTGTAACAAGCCATAGGGTAGCCAATATATTTCTAGTTTACTGTGTAACATTACCAATTACATACATTTGTGCTTTTAGCCGATATTGGTATAAAGAAAATATTTACTTGATTTCAGGTTTAAAACTCCCATCTCATCTAAATTGCCTCTTTCCTAAGCCTACCACCCATTTACCAAGCATGTGTTAGACCTCCAGGAAAAGTTGTACATACTTGAGTAATTGTACAATTAGAAATAAATTATTTCCAGGCGTGACTCATGTTTTACTTAGGTTCATTAGTATTAAATGTGTAACTTGCTTTTTTCTAGAGGGCTGAGGAAGTTTTGCTATAATGCACCTTAATATTCTTAAAGTTTAGTCTTATTCTCTTTCTGGAAACCGGATTATACTTTCCTGAGGGAAGGGAGGGAAAGACAAAGCATAAGGGAAAAATGCGTAGGATACCTTCCAGTTCCTTGCAGGGCACCTCTATCTTGACTAATTAAGACATGTCTTAATCTCAGTGACTGAATAGCAGCTCCACAAAGGAGAAAAGGAGGAAGGCAGCTAATCTTTCCCATGACTCACATTCACACAGGCTTGTACTCCCGCACGCAGTGGCACTGGAGACAGAGGGGATGCTGCCGCTGCTCAGACATCAGCCCTTCTCCCACAGAGCTGAGGAATCTGGCGCTCCTACAGCCACTGCCCCGGAGCTGCCTCACCCGTGGCACTGGCCAGGGGACAAGGCACGTGGGGCTGGTGGCCCCGCTCCGGATGGCAAAGCTGCCCACTGGAACTGAGCCTGCCCTGTCCCAGCCCAGCGGGCAGAAGAGAGCATCCCGTGGTGGGATACCCGAGCCCTATGTACAGGCATGCACTCAACAGCTGCACATTCCTCTCTCCTTTATAGGAAGCTTAAGCTGTAGCTGTAATGAGCACTTCCCTGAACTGCATTCGTCTTTTTTTTTTTTTCTTTTTCTCTTTTTTTTTCCCCCTCCCCTTGTCTTTGCCAGAGCAAAGACTTGCAGGCAATGACTTCTTTATATCCTGCAAACTTTGGATGGGATTCAGCTCACTTAGCTCTAAAAGGCAAGAGTTAGCATCCTGTCTGAGCTCAGTTGTTTCACTTGTCTCTGTCTGTAATTTACAGAGAGAGGTGACACTTCCAGAGGGTGACTCACTCCACCTTTCGTAGGAATCTGTCTTAAAATAGGATTATTCATTGCCACTTGCTTCCTTGCATCCCTCCCTGAGAGAGGACCTGGATGAGTACAGGGTAGGAGCTTGACTTCTAGACGGTTGAAGGTAAATGAGGTGAGCGCTATCCTCTGCATTTCACCATGCCACATATTTTTGGCAGACCAGCTACAAAGAACTGCTGCCTCCCACTGTTTTAGGTCGCTTTTGCATTTCTTCGTGTTCCAGGATTTGCTACTTGTTGTCTCTTCCTCTTTTTCTGAGCCTACTGAGCCTCACTTCTCAGGCATGCCTACTAAGGCATGCACGTTTGCAGTACCTAGAACTACTGCTGGCATTACAAGTGTGTGATCGCCAGCTGGTAACCAAAAGCAGACATGACCACTCCAGCCAACCCAGCCGTGCAGGACTGGGTGCAACCACTCCTCCCACTATGTCACAAAAATGTGTTTAAAAAAGCACAAGCAACACCTGAATTTATGGTACCATCTATTGTCAAAGCTCGTGATGCCTTCAGCCTCCTGTTTGGTTGCACACAATCTAGCCATGAAATTAATTTGTGGTAAAACCTTCTAGTGTAGTAATTAGGAGGGGAGAACTGTATGTATGGGAAAACAAACAGTGGTTCAAAATCATCTTCATATATTTTGTTTCCCATGCAAAGAATCCAAAACCTGGTTCACAGCTGGTTCAAACACACTTTTCTCTATTGCATGGATGGATTACAAAAGATGAGACAAAGATCTCACTTGCAGAATATGATGTGCTTTTAAGATCATGATCTCTTTTGTTATTTTTTTTCCCCAGCCTCTGTCTTCATATCTTTTACACTGTATTTTTGTTTGGATTTAACTTTCAACTTCAGTGTTTTCAATTGTGATTTAAAATTGTTAAATATTTGTGTTCCTTTAATTTGTTAGAGATTCTTCTAAATGTGTTCCAGGAATTGGTATTGAGACATTTGTTTTTGCATTTGGCTTGCCAAGTAAAGCAATGAAATTTAATTTAGAAGAAACATATATTCAGAGTTTTTTTCTGGAACTGTGGATTAAAAAAAAAAACCCACTCATATCTATGTGAAATTCCAGAGCATGCCACAGAAGTATTTCACAGGTTTTCCTATTAAATGGCTATTTAGCTAACCACATATTTAAGAAACCATACTGGAAGCTTATTTATGTATTTATTCACTCTTAGAGATCTAATCTTCAAAGTAGCCTTACAGGCCCTGAGGGGTAATTGAATATTTTCTTTAAGTTCATTTTGAAATCCTAACTTAAATTTATAGAGCTTGATGCCTGCATCATTTCATTTTTCTGCTGATGCCATTCTCTAGTGTCAGAAAGGTTTAAAATAGAAGCAGCGCTGTGGCTATTTTGACCCATAAATTTACTCCTCTGTCATGAAGGTGCACATTCAACACTTAAACACATCCCATTTTGTCTCAAGCTTTCATCTGTGGACTTTTGCATCAGAGACCCTCTTCTTGTCCTGTGTGTACATGGTGAAAATTCCTCAGGGCTAACATAAAGTAACAATCGTTCTAAAAAGGGCAAAGGCATGAAGATACATTAAAAGCTGATAATAGCGTTCCCCAGGTATCGCCAGTGTGCTCTGTTTGCTCTACAGCCTTACACCGCCCTCCTTGCTGCTTTCTGCTGCAGCCCGCCTGCTTATGGGGGACAAAGACTGTGTATTTTATTGCTGAAAGAATGTATTTTAGAGTCAAGGGTCTCTTTGCACTGTATTTGTATAGCCACTTCTGTTTAAAGAAAAACATCATTGATCCAAGTGCCCTCAGAAGAGCTCATCTGTTGTAGCACGTTGGGGAATGTCTTGAAAATCACTTCCCCAAGTATCTGGTTTACATGTGCAAGACTGTTGTTGCCTGCTCTGCTGCACTCAGGGACTCCTGGAATTAGTTTAATATCTGATTTTAGTGCAAAATTTAAAGAAAAGACTCCAAAAGAAACTCCAGGAAAAAAAATACCCAAACAACAAAAACCATAGCTGGTGAGCAGGTAGAGCAGGACTGGAGATCATGGGTGAGGGAGCTGAGGAAGACACTGAAGGACATGTATTAAATCCAATAAACATGCCTGTAAGATGCAGGCAGAGACATCCAAGCTTGCTTTAGAAGAGACTAGAAGTAATGTAACAGCTCAGTTTATCAAGACAAGGCATGCTATAGAATTTCTTGCAAAAAAAGAGGTTTAAAATAACCCAAAGAAACCATTACATTGATATAGCTAAACTGTTTTCATGCTCAGTAAGGAACTGTGTCCTTAAGACAGATTAGTCAGTTGTGGCAGGATGGCACTGTATTGGATTTGGTAGATACAGCCAGTAAGATCGTTATAGATGTGTAGGAAATTTTTAACTTAGGAAAGCTGTCATTTATATTGAATTTTTAATTGCAATCGTTCTAAAAATTCTAAAATATATATTAAATATAATATTTAATTATATTTAATTTTTAATTTAATGGATCAATAAAGATTCTTTCATTCTTTTGTAAGCTGTCTCTAGAAAACAGTAGTGTATTTCTGTAGCCATAACTGCTGCAAAATGTAATTACATTGATATAAATTCCACTGTGTGATTTCAGAAAATCTGCTTAAGCTTAGTGGCAAGAGCAGTAAGGAAGATTTTTGTAGGCGATATTTTGGACTGAGACTTCTATTTTCACACAGAGAATGATAGCCAGTGCTGCACATTTATGCAAATGGTAGTAAGATATATACACAAAACCATCACACTAAGAGTAAATACTTCAGGATCTATGATGGTTTTCACTAGTAAGTTAGTAAGAAACTCACCATTACATGTATATATAGTGATATTTTTATTTCCCTGGAAGATGCAACATTAAAAAGCACGTAATAAAGCAAAAATTTAGTAGCGAGTATTAAGACTTTTCTTCACGTTTTTAAAACTTTTTTTTGGGGGGAACTTCTAGGAGCGAAATTCATTGGAACTTTTCCCATCCCGGACACCTATAACCCAGACGATGACAAAATCTACTTCTTTTTCCGAGAAATATCACAAGATAGTGGCACATCTGACAAGACAATCCTTTCCCGAGTTGGGAGAGTTTGTAAGGTAAGGACTCTATACTTTTATATTATTTTATTTAAAGGGGAAAAAAAAAATGTTTGGTTTGTTTCTGTGGGAAATCTGCTTTCCCCTTCAGATGAGAAGGAAATAGTGGTGTTACCTAATGAGCCACCACACTAATTTTTCTGAATGTAGAGTGCTGATGCACTCTGAAATTTATTTGGCTGAAAACCAGACCTGATATTGACTGTGCGCCTCTTTTTTAAAAGCTATTATGCCTATAAATTATAATCCTGTGTCTAAATGATAATGCACTGACCTTCAGATATGCAAGTGACCTGCTTTGTTTCATAAACTTTCAGCAAGGATTTATTTATCAAAGCGCACACAATGGCAAGGTATTCGGGTTTTTGTGGAAAGTGTCCACTGAATGGAGGAGATATTCAAACGCATCCCTTCAGCCTTGCTCTGCACATCATTTCTGGGCATTACTGAGAGCTGGGGTCAGTCATTTGTTTCTGCACATTCCTGATAATCAGTTGGGGTGAGGGGAGGCTAAAAATGTATATAGTTTCTGAGCTACACCCACATCTGCCTGGAGGTTTCCTCCCCTGGGAAGAGGTGCAGTCCTTGACCTGCTGACCAGGAGGAACTAGGCCCTGGGTCTGCTGCAGTGTAAAAAGTTTCATTTCATTGTTTCCTGACCTCCTTTAAATGATTACTCCGTTCACTTTCTCTTTCATTATGCTTGGGTTTTCCTCTTATGAAAGATTTCTGCTCCTGTTGGTATTCATAATGCGGTCTCAGATTTTCATGAGCTGCAGTCTTTTTGAAGAAGCATCTCTGTCAAGGGCAGAAGCCTCTTCAAATGGTAATGAGAAGATAAACCAATACAGGCATATGAAGACAGCAGGCAGCGTAGGGTTTGCTGTTTAACCCTGGTTTGGCTGTGGTCTTCTTCCCACTACAGCAAAGAGTCCATTGACACCCGTGTCAGGCATACTCTCTATCCTCTTTTCTGTTCCGTGATACTGTAGGAACAGAAGCAGTCAGTGCAAGTGCTCCCGTCCTGTCATCAGGTCCTCAGCGAATCCAGGTACCCAGGAATCAGTGGTAAAAGTCAGGAAAATGGGATTTTAAAGCTGTCTTCATATTAGGAAATATAAGCTTTGAGGAAATGCTTATCCTGTGAAGTAGCTATCAGCAACACCATCACAACAATCACACAAGTATGTTCTGTGATATTTGGTTCAGCAGCTTTCATTTACTTGCATTTTCTGAGCATTGTGATTCTGATGGTCGTGAAAATTATTTTCTTAAGAAGCTTGAAAAGGGCTTGTGATTGGCAGTAAGAAGTGCCTACGAGAAGAGTACCCATTCAGCTAATGGACAGGCACTGAAAAACAGCAGGCACATGTATGAGTATATAAATCTACAACTCTCCTGCAGTACTTATAACTCCAGTTGAGATCTCGGTGACCACAACCATTTCACACTTCTGTCCTTGACCTAACATGTTAAGAATACAAAAAAACCCCATTCATAAATCAGGTTTTTAGCCAGACGAAAGAATGGGTAATCTTTAGCTGGGTATTTCACAGCAGTGTGATTAATGGCAGAGTGGAAACGCAAACATATATGATTTGCTGCTAGACATGGCATTTGCTGATTATGAGAAAGCACTTAATGCATTAGGAGAAATTGGTAGACAACATTTTCAAGCCCAGGCACATGAGAGATTATAGTAAACTAAGATATATTAGCTACAGATCTCAAGCATCCTTTACCTAGAGGAAAAAGGAGATAAGATATCGTAATAAAAGCAAATATATTGCAAGGAAATTCTGATGACCATGCGTAACTGTACCTCAAATGAGACTGAATTACTGAATTTGTAGAGTCATCACTTTAACAGGAAAAAAATGTCTTGAATTTTATTTTTAATAGTCAAAACAAAACAATGGAAACTGATAAGTAAGGTGATGATTCTTGTTAGGTTTACACTGTTGTCTTTGTTTACTGAGCACTTCCTAATGGTTGTAGGATTCGCTTGAACATTCAGGCTCCTGATTTTTTTGTAATTTGTCTTAATTACCTGCAGATAAAAAAAAAATAATTGTGATTCAAATTATTATAAAGAAAATAGAATTATTATGTGTACTTAATATAAATAAAATATGCAAATAGACTTCTCTGTTTATGGACTAAGAGCCTCTGGATCTGTGCTCTGACGTGAAACATCTGCTATACTTTCTTCTCACTGATATGAGATCAGTCTTTGGTTGCAATGGTTGATGATGTAACAATTTCTACTTGCACTGTCTCATAAATGTGACCTGTACTGCGGGAAGTTAAGCCTTTGCCTTCTTTCCCTAGCAAGCAGAGAGTAACAGCAGATGGGAGGAAACCAGTAACTTCTGAAATTATTTGCTTGGTGTAAACCCAGTTTTGTTCTGCTGGAACTCGGTTGCTCTGTACCTCACTATGCCTTAGGGCTCCTGTACATTAATGCCAGAGACACATGCTGAAGTTAGAATAGGCTTTGTTTATAATAAAGAGGGTTAGTCAATGCAGCCTGTTCTTTGGCTAATTTTCAATGGCTCAACAATATGGTCTCTCACTGATCCTTCCCCTTAGGGAAAATCTTCTGTGGAAAGCATTCCCTTTTCCCAGCTACTTTCAGACCCAGAAGATTACAATGCTCTTGCTGGCAGCTCTTCGCCCAGAGTCAAACAGCTGTCACTTGTCCTGTTCATAAGACCGTACTTACCGTCTCGCAGCCTGTGCTGCCATAACGCAGCCCCCGCCGCACTGAAGAGCACTGATTCAGATGTACGTCATCTGCGCTCTGTACGCCACTGGGGGATATCGGTATGAATTGGGAGGAAGTGCTTTCAACAGGCACTTTCAGAACCAGTTGTATAATTTATCATGGCAAAAGGCATTTCCTATTTTTGGTTTGAAGGAGACAGAAAAAGTACCATTGGCCTGTCTGTAGTACCTGATACCACTTATGGTATGTTCCTACTTACGTAAAGTGTAATTTGTTGGGTTATTTGCTTTCTTTTCAAGTAAGGTCATAAGGAAAAAGAAAAAAATACTATTAAAGACTAGCCAGCAATGTTTATTCATTTTCTAAAACACATACAGATACACATATGTATATTACATGATCATACAAACTATAACTTCTTAAGAGCATGGACCCATGTATTTCTATTTCTACAAACACAGGCATAAGCTGTTACAGCTAAATTGTCTTCAAGCCCACACTGCTGAACCAGTTTACATCTGCTACAGACATGACACAGTCATTACACAGAGCCAGATTTTGGAAAAAAAAAATAAAATAATTTGCAGCATCCATCCACTGTGCCCTCTGCAGTTAAGTAACAAGCCAGCCACAGTTTTGTATACATATCCACCACTAAATGATGACACAATTGTAATTCTGTTTAAGAACAACATCACATATGCACAAATACAGCCCCAGAAAAGACCTGGTTTTCCCTCCTATTTTCCCCACTCACATAAGGTGAGAAATGAAGATCCTAACCTACAGGAGTCCACAGAAAGGTTTTGGAGAGGTAAGAAGGGTGTGGGGTTTTTGTTTGTTTGTTTTCTATATAGAAACACATTTTTTCATAGTTACAACCTCATTCTGTTGGAATGGAGTGGAAATTAGCCAAAAGCAGTAGTTTCTCTGCTGCAGTACGAAAATCCTGTTTGTTATTACAATGTTTTGCGTTCACTGTGTTACAAGCTTCTCTTTAACAGTTTCGGTGATGTATTGCAAAAGTTACGGCATGCAGTCGTAGAGGCTGATTTCCAAGACCTCAGCTGCCAAGAAATCAGACTTTGGCCCCGATGATTTTCCCTATTTCCCAAAGTGTTCAATATCCAGAAGTGGCCTTTGTTCTAGTGGGAACAAGTGAGCTCTTTGTATTTTTTTTTTTTTAACTGGTATGCCATTCCACCCTCACATATACCACGCTGTACCTGGGGACAAGAGTATAGCAATTAGGCACAGCCCTCTTGGTTAAACTGTACTTTCTAAACAGACTGGAATGTAATCATTTTAAGAGCTCCTGAGTCAAGAGCCCAGGACACACCCTGCATTCCACCTTTGGGTAATGTGATTTATTTTCAGAGCCATGAACATGAGCAGAGTTCAAGGCTATGACCTTGCCTCCCGTCTGGTGCTTTAAGGCAATTTGTATTCCCGGAATGGCGGGAGGGAGCTATTCCTCTGTAACTCCAAGTCCAGGCTCTCTGCTGGGCTCTGCCATGGGGGCTGCTTGTGTGCAAAAGTTAGAAGGTGTTTTTCTTGTCCTGGAAATAGTCTAGCCATGCCTTTACTGTGACTGGGGATAACTGGGTCATTAACATTCTTTGTATTTCTATATTGTGTAATGCATCACTGTGTAGATAATTGATCTATCTCCAAAACCATTTGAGTTGTCCACATAGCATAATGCTTTACCGTTCAGCCCTATTAGCTTGTGTCCCGGAAACAAAATAGCCATGTTAACATGTTCTCAGGAAGGCTAATTAGTCTGGGCTTAGAGCCATGCTGGTGCAACTCTCCTGCTTCCAGTTCTGGAGGCAAGTCATTCCAGATGAGATTTAAGTTACTGCATATTACATGCTTACATGCTTTCATTGTCACTGTAATATTGCCTAGCCATAATACTAGCCATGGATAATATTTTTTTTGTTAGCTTTTTTTTCTTTTTCAATCTTTTAATGATAGTGATTAAAACCACTTTGAATATGTTATCCCTAGAAAAACCTTGGCCCTTATTTGCCCATTGAGCATCTTCACAGCAATGGGTCTTTCAGCATCCAGCTCCTCTTGGACTTCCAAATTTGGGTATTATATGCAATTTGAAAGTTTTCAAATTATGTAGAAAAGCAGATTCTCATCAAGATGGTTTAATTTTAAGGGTCGATGTGTTTGAGACAGGCTAGTTCCATACAGTATAAGCTTCTAATTGTGATGAATTAAGAGATATAACATCAGGCTTTGTCAGGTCTTTTGGTCCAGCTTTCCTTATTGGCAAGGATACAGGTGTGAGCATAGGAAGTTTTGTATATTTTTGTCCCTCATGGGTGTGTTTCAGCTATGTAATTGGTGGGGTTTTTGAGGGGAAAAATCATGATTTGCAGATGAAGCAAAAATATGTAAGTTATGCTTATATATAAAGAGGTGTGACTGAATTTTACTGAGCCTCAGGGAGAATGAAAAAGAAATTGCAGTGTCAAGATAGAGCTTTAAAAACTGGATTACAGAAATGCAGCTGCACAACCTCTGAAACAAGCTCTGGAAATCATCCTGGTTGCCAGATACTCATTGCAGAAGACACTGTCAGTAACCCACTGGTTTGGAAGTGGAAAGCCTGCATAGTTAGTTGGAGCAGAGTTCCTGTGCCTAATCCAAAGTTGTGACTTCAGTGTGCTTTGAATCATTTGTTCAAATATCTATAAGAGTAGCAAATAATGACTGTGATTTTGAAAATTTTCTGATGTGCTAAAATTACCTTCCTGCATTTTGTTCCTACCAGTACATTTAATATGAAAATGTGCCACGGTTTACAGTTCAGGCTTTTCTGCTGTTGGCTGAGTACATAGTTGTAAATGTAGACATTTCAGGATGCTAATTTCTAAAGGACTCCTTGAGATGTTGACCTACCTTTGTGTTTTGGTCTCATGCTTTTCCAGCTCTCAGCCCGTGGCTGTCAATACTGTGGGCGCACTGCCCCACACTAGCGACTTCAGGCACTTTTATATACCCAAGCGAGGAAAGCAATTATCACGGATTCACTTCAGCCAGTAAAGGCAGACTATTTTTAGAGGAAGATTCCTTCCGTCTTCAACTCAAATCACTCTTGGAAGGATGTATTTTCCACTGACTATAAAGGGAGGTTTGCCCTACTGGAGTCACTAGAACGTGAAATTCAAAGGATTCTTATTTATAATGGGGAATGGTAAATTCAGACCTATTTGTTCAGAAATAAACCATCCTATCCCAGTGCCATATCGCACACTGCTCCACTTTCACAATTGTCTCAATGCTCTCAAACCATATAAATGCTGACTCCTCCATGACATTAATTGCATGATCCACCTAGTCACTTGAATTGCCTGTAGCTTTGTGATCAAGAATGGTACATTTCATAACATTAAGGTTTTGTTCTTTTTTTTTCTTCCTCCTGTCTTTTCATATCCTTTTAATGTATTTTTTATCATATAATTGATATTAAATATATATGAAAGTTTAGGTGAGAGACAGGTAAAGGCAAGACAAAGACACTGGAATAAACCATGAACAAGTTATACCCAAAATTTAAGGTAGATTTCCCTGAGAATTCCTTAACATATTTCGTTAGTTCAGCCATCACCCTTTGCTCACTTCAAATTTCCATTGAAGTTGAACATCCGAAGATGGATACAGTAGACTACATCTCCTTTGTTGCAGGTTTTGAACAGTTTTGGGGAATGTTCTTAATACTAGCAAACCTGTCAGAGGTAATCTGAGCAGGATTGCTGAATGGCCTTGCGGTAGAACGGTGCTTAATTTTATTATTTCATTTATTCCAAACCATGTTCAAACTTGCTGTTGTCATCGCCCTGTCTTTACCTGAGCTTATTAGTTTCTGGCTTTTGGTGGTTTTTTTGCAAGGTATGCTTTCTAACAGGCCAGGATTTTTCTTTGTTGTGTTATTATATTTTCCAATTCGTGTCTCATCCAAAGATAATTCAATAGAAACCTCTGGGTCTGATGTTTAAATACTTTCTGAAGTAAAAATCAACATTTTCCATAGTGAACCAAACAGCTACGCGTGTTTAATATGAGTGCATTGCCATTCTGAATGAAATAACAAGTCTGCTTAAGGAGCAGGAACTCAAAGCTAAGACCCTGTTTTTCTCACTCACAGTTCAGACACAGGGCTTTTCCACAGTGGATGTGGCCTGCAGTCCTGTAGTTTTTGCTACAGTCACAATAAAGACCCTTTTTCCCATTGTCTTCATGCCTAGAAATCTGTGAATGCCCAGAGCAGCCGCCGTACCCATAGGTCTCATGTCAGCTTTCAAACGACACTGGGTCATCTTGCTGTGCATTCAGCTACTTGAGCTTCATTCTGGTTTCATGCCAAAAGGTTCCCTGGTTCAGTCCTGCTGGGCACTTGCTCATTTCGGCTGAGGAAGCCAAAGGCAGGCTGGACACTAGCCGCAGCACCACTGCGTGCTGATGACTATGGGTATGCATGCCTGTCTTGCTGAACCTTGCTGTCTAGATAGGCACGGGCACAGGCTGAGACAAATGTTTAGCTTTTCTGTTGATTTTGGTTTTGACATCTATATTTGACCATGGTTGTGCAATCAGCTTTAGACGTGCACAGAGCTTGATGAACGATTTGATCTACAGCCCATAATCTCAGTCTGTAGGACTGACCATGCGATGCCTTTTGCCACAAGCACTGTGGTTTACGCTAAAGGAATGAAGCCAGCCAGTACAGAGCAGTGACAGGGGGTGAGATCCGTAAATACACCACACCAACAATGAGGACCCTTTAGTCGTAGTGCCTGACACAATGGCACTGTCTCAGGATGGGGAAAATAAGCAGGGAGCCAGGACAAGCTGTGCATTCGGTTCTGGACTGTGATGGACGATGATTTGAGGAAGGCGTATCAGAAATGGCAAGTCCCAGGGACCAAAGAGCAGTCCGGGGTTTTGCATGTCTGTACTCTAGACCATGAGTTTTCTGTCTCAAGTTGTGATGGTATTAAGGTCTCAAGAAAGATGTGAAAAATGATTGGAGAAGGTTTCTCTGGAAACAGGAGAAAGCTTGATGTTCAAGCCACACAAGTCTAGAGGAACTTCTGATTATCCTTTTGGAGGAGACAAAGAGCACGTAGCCTGCACCCTGATGGTCTGAGGAGCGCTGTAGAGATACGAGGCTGATGCATCGGGTGATGCAATCAAGGAGGGCTGTGTTTGTTTCAGGCTTTCTTGTCGAGGTGATGTGCAACCGCACAGTTCCTATCGGGGGTCTGTGGGTGTTTGCACCTTCAGCTCTGCTGTCTAATTAGGTGCAAATGCCACCACAGTGGTAGACACCTCGCAAGGCACAGTCTGCAGGCTGAAGAACTGCACCGTTCTGCCAGGCTAGACTTGATAAGGGACATCGCTGTGAGTAGTACATGATGCTGTTCTTTTCAATTCCTCATCTTGGTTCAGGCAGGTGAAATTTTACATGCTGGCAATAACTGCAGTGTCCAGAGAGGTCAGTGCCATCTTACATGAAGAAATATTCAATCCTATAATGAGCTTTCCCCAAGGAAGGTTCTGTAGACTCATAGAAACAGCAGAATTACTACACAGAGTCACCACTCTTGTCAGATGGGGACAGCAGACACAGGGGTGAACTGACTTTCCCAAGTTTACTTGAAGTAGTCATAGCAGAGCAGTCAAAGATCTAAAATCATATGTGCCTCCTTTCTTTTGTTTATATTGCAAGTGTATTTTTATTCTTTCTCTAGTCACACTTCATGTGTTGCTTGACGTTTTTGGCTCTGACCCACAGCCTGCCAAAATCATGGGAGGAATCTTTCATCTCACATCAATATGATTTGGACAAGATATTTTGAACCTGAATTCCTGGAGGAGGAAATCTTTCCTCTGTTAGGTCAATACTAACAGAGTTCAGTAGAGCCAGAAAATGCAAAGTAAAATGAACAAAGAACTATGACTATGAAGGCAGAAGTATAGAGAATATTGTTGGCTGTTTCTCCATTTATAAAGTCTACTAGAAGGGTGGTTTTTTTCCATAATGTAAGTCTTTGCTGCAGGAGATGCCATTTGTTTCTGATGGCTTCATACCATAACTAAGCTTCACACAAGAGAAGGGCTCCAGGGTCTTCTGCAGTTTCAGCACTTTTTCCCTCTGTTCCCTAGCATTTCCTTTTATTCAGGCCAGGAATTCCCTTTGGATGGTCTTTCTGCACATCTTGCCACTGGCTGTAATTAATAACCTGCTTCTAGAAATTCCACTCATTGTCTCTTTCTTTCTTTTTTTTTTTTTTTTTTTTTTTTTTTTTTACTTAAGAAGCTGTTCAGGATAATTACTGTCTTTAAAGTTTTATGAATCACAGGGCTTGACATCTTTGATGTTGGTTGATTTTCAGAAAACCGCACTTTTTGTCCTAATGTTCAATTTGTCACTGTTACTTACAAACAAATAAGAGATTTTAAACCCCAAAGATGCAGATGTTCTTTGGCTTTGTTGCCATCTGTTTTCCTGCCTGCTGGGTTCCAAGACAAACATTTGTGCATTTTCATGAAGCTACATTTATATATAAAATGCAATAGAACAGATAATAGACAGAAAGTCTTTAAGATAAGCTGATTTTTAAATCACTTGTTCATAAAGCAGTATTTTTTCTGATGGTTTTTGTTTTCATGATAAACTTATTTTTAACTAGAGTGTTTGAAAAACTTGCTCTTTTGCTCAGTTATATGTAAATTTCAGATCAGAGAACTGAGATTTCTATGGAAGTCTCCCAAGAAAGAGTATGATGTGACCTTGATATGACCTTCATTTACTTCACAAATTTTACGTTGTAGCATTTAAACAGCATTCTTCTTGGGCTTCAGAATGCCATACACTTTCCTCTGCTCATTGAAATGATACACCAGATATCTGAATTCTTAATGTAGAGTGGTAGAAACCTGATTTCTCACTCCAGCAACTTAGTTTTTAGAGCCAGCTTATTGAAAAGGGTTGAAATTTTAAGATTTCTGAAGAATAAAAGTCAGGCTGATTTATTAAAATCATGTTGGATTACTTCCACATTCATCTAGACAATTTCTGTGTTTAAATCTGTGTGATATTTAATGGTAATATTTCCTCAACAGGTGACAGATTGAACTGCCCACCTTCTAGCTGACAATTACCTAAATCCCTAACTCAGGCAAACACAAGTAACCAAGATTTTACAGGCGCTTCTTTCTGTTAAAAAGAAGGTATTTCAGTCAGAAGCCTTGGTATCTGTTACAGTTTGGGAGATTACGAAGCAGTAAGTGCTAACTAAACCTTTATTTACATTCAAAAAGAAATGTGCAGTCCTAAGTGCCTTCATCTATGCTGTAATGAAGTTTATAGTAAACACTGTTAATCCAGTGTGCTTAGAAGTGATATTTTGGGAGATAAGATTTCAAATACTTAAAGCTGCTCGTCTGTTACAAGTAGATTAGCTGTATTTTTGGAATGAAAGGCTTGCTCATGCTGCCTTCCCCTTCTCTCTCTGCTTAAATTTATCTTGTCTTCTTGTCTCATCTCCCTGAAATATTTAGCGTTCTTTGTCTTCAGTACCAGGCTCTCTCGTCCAAAATAATTTCAGTGCATCCAGCTTACCACATGCTTCCAGCAGGGTTGAGACAAATCCTTACTTGCTGTAAATCAATCCACTGGTCTTGGGATTCTCCAGCTTTGTGTAGAATCCTTATTTCTGTTCACCTATGCACTGTCTAGCCTTTGCTTTGGTGATTTTCTCTTTTCCATCTGTTTTTTTTTCTGTCCCACTGACTACCCACCCTGTACATCTTATTCTGTTAATGTCATGCTCTAAATCCAGCTCACAGCATCTGAGCACATCGGTGACTCATTGCAGACGTATTATTAAATAATCTTTTCCGGAGAAGAGACTCTTCCTTCTGTAGCAACTCAGCCCCCAAAAGATTTTGGGCCACTCTGTCCTTTGCCCAGCCAATAATCGTGAATGATGTTGGTCCATCCAAGGAATCTGCAGCAGAGTAGGCATCTGTGATGCAAAGCTAATGAGTTTGTGCCAACATGGTCTGAAGAAAAGGAGAGTAATTGCATGCTTGCCAGCACCTGAAGCCTCAAAACGTGTCAAAGACTGACCTGATATGCACCCAAACATGGTGTTAGGAAGGAAGAGGTGCATTTTCTTAAAAAAAAATATTTGAGATTTCCAGAGCTTAATAAGATAACTACTACTTGAGAGTCCAGGAGTAAAGATCCGTCTCTGCTATGAATAGTTTTTGAACCTCCTCAGGCTAAGCTTAACTAATTCTACCTGTAGATAAAATTACCACAGTCGTTGTAAATTCTTGCGCTTTCTCAGTCAGTGCATCTTGGGTACATATTAGGAAAGCAAAGACAGTGTTATTCAGAGATGACATAAAGAACAGAAGAGTACTATATGGCTGCTAATAAATAAATAATAATAAAAAAAACACACCCCAAAAAGCACAAGCAAAACCATCCTCCTAATAAAACGCTCATTTTGTTTCATTCAGCCATGGCAGCAGGAAGAAGCATGTTGGAGGATCTGGCTGTGTATTGTGTGTGCAAGCGTCTAAATCACAAAGGTCTTTCCAGTCTCTCCATTTCGGCACTGTAGGTTTGTTGCTCTCTGGCTTCAGAAGGACTCTAGATGGTGGGGTGCTCTCTGGTCACTGGTTCCCCTTCCTGCTTTACGAACTGTGCAGTGTTATTGGCAGCTTTTGCCTATGTAAGGCACACCCAGTGAATGTCTGCTCTAATGTCTTTTAAATTCAAGTAACATGGTTAACATCATGTCCTGGCTTGAGGGTGAGGAAATATGGATACGTCTTAAATCCAGTGGAATCTTACACTTAAAGCACATAGCACTTGCTAAGACTGCTTCTTTTGAGCACAGTATTTGGTTCGCACTACTCTTGAGGAACTCAGTGGAACTCCTGATATATTTAAAATAACCATTTGTGAAAATCCCATGTTGGATCATGACTTAATGGTGGTAAAACACAAGTACGGTTTTTTTCCCACCTCTTGCAGAAGCTGAACGCCTGTGATGACAGGAGCATGAGCTAGACAAGGGTGATTTTTCCTTTCCAGTCCAATCACATCTCGCTTCCTCCTCACTTTCCGATCCCAGCCAGGCAGTTAGAGACATCTCTTGTGATGCTGCACTGCACCCACCAGAAATCAAAGTGGAAGTCCTGCAACATGAGAATTGCTTAGCAAATCTCAATTGCCAGGGGAAGGAAAAGCTTGATGCTTCTTGCCGTTTAAGATTCTTTGTTGCATCTTTGTAATTGTTTGGTTTTAATTAAAGCGCAAAGTTTATCTGCTGTGCCTTTGAATGGAACACACACATGCAAAGCTTCTTTTTCCTATTGGCTTCAGGCTGCTACTTTTGACACCTTTGTAATAAATCTGTTGGCTAGATGCAAAGCTTCAGGCTTGGCAGAATCTCAGGAAACCGAGAGAATAGGTAGCAATTCTTGTAAGAGCAAGAGTTCCAAAGGCGATAGATTAACAGGAATAATTTCCAACTGAGCTAACCTATTTCAAAGTAGCAAGTACTTGAAAAGGGAAAACAGTTAAGAATGCATTACCAGAGAAGTGTTACTCCTTCTGAAGTGCATTTCAGCACTTAAAACCATCTTTCTGAATGCCTGTAATATTTATGATACAACCCTGAAGGGCCAAATACAATCTATGGAAACAGCACATAATTTCCACCACCCAGTGTTTCCTACTGGCTGGTTCTATACTTTTCAGAGCTGCAAAGCCAGTTAACAAAAAAGTGATCTCTCCTAAGGAGGGGATGAATATTTATGATCAAATTTGTGGTGCTTAAACTTTCAGTACAGATCCCCTAAGCTTCTGTTTATAAATGAAAAGAAATAGGCACCTTCATGGGCTAATTCAGAACCTATAGCTGGGAGACTACTGTTGGCCATAGTATTTCTCTTAAGTGTTTGAATTCTTGGTTCCTGCTGGAATATCGTTGCCCTTACAGTTTTCAGTATGCAAATAATTGGGATCGAAATAGCATTGCAGGACCTAAACAGAACCGTTATTTGGGGCCAAAGGAGACAGATAAATGTTATTCATTAGCTTTTTCATGTACTCAGTGGAAGGAGGTAAGCTAAGCAAACTCCTAGCTCCAGCTTCTTAAAATTTAAAACTTAATTAAAACTAAGATCTACTTCCCCCACACCCCTCTACTGATCCAAGTCAGTAGAAGGACACCTACCCTTCATAAGGATAATTCAAATTTCAAGTGACCCTTTATAGATTTTTTTCTTTCTTCAGTCACTAAAGGAAATCCAGGCAAGTATGTTCATATCTTGGAAACCATAGTAAAATAAATGAAAAAAAAAATAAAAAAAGAAAACCCTTTTCTCGAGGATAGGCTGATATTTCCATAAAAATTATTATTAAGATAATATGACTGGTTTTCCCTGGAACACATGTATCTCTGCTCCTTACACAAAACAAACAGCACAGTATTTACATTGCAAGATCTGCTTATGAGTGTAGTTTTTCTTTTTTCAGAAATCTATACAAAATGTTCTGTATTATTACTGGGTTCGTAAAGAATTCTTGAAGAACAACTGATGGCAAAAAATAGCATGACAGGGAACAAGAAATCACATTATAGACATATGTTTTCACAGCATTCCAGCTTTAGACCTGGTGGGAGAACTTTGCAAGCCAATTTGGGTATAATTAGGAAATTTGAATTGCTCAGTCCCTGAGCTGAGAAGCAACTACTGGAGCTACTTACAAAAAGGATGTCCTACTCTGTTTTTGAAAAAAAAACACCAAAACCCCAAACCAAAACACAACACAAAACCAAACCACAACCTGAAAAAAAGACTTTGTTGTTGTAGTAAGATCAGACTGTGGAATCAGAGTGAAGAAGCATGGCCAATACTGTGCTACCATCAGCCATCATATTTTACAGCTCTTCTTATTTGTTTAATATTTATGTCTTTTAATTTTATTTTTATTAGAATGATATGGGAGGTCAAAGGAGCCTAATAAACAAGTGGACTACTTTTCTGAAAGCCAGGCTTGTGTGTTCAATACCTGGACCTGAAGGAGCAGACACACATTTTGATGAGCTGCGTAAGTTGATTATCTCTAATGGTCTATTCTGACCTCCGTATTGCTTCATTTTTTGGTTGGTGTTTTTTTGGGGGGTTTTTGGTTGTTTTTGTTTGTAGAAGCACCATGCCTTGTTCTGGTTTTACTTTTCTTCCAGACAGTGCTGGTAATATCTCTGGTTTTTATCAGAAGTCCTTGATTATAACTGGAATTAGTCTAATCAGAAACATGGTGGGTTTACTTTTCACTCCAAAAGCTGGGAAGTGAAAATTTCATTCTGTATAAAAAATGGACTGTATGAAAATGGAAAACTTCAGAATATCAGCACAAAATCACAGGGCAGAAATTAAATTGCAGACAAAAATAAAGCTTTGTTATATATTTATAAATATCCAAATTATAAATGGTAAATGCAGAACATTCAGTGGATATTTAATTAAAAAAAAAAAAGACGATAATACCAATCAAACATTTTCTCCATTGCAGAAGATATATTCTTACTTTCTACAAGAGATGAGAGAAACCCACTTGTATATGGAGTCTTCACTACAACAAGGTATGCATCAAGAACACGTGTGCCTCTGGAAACAAATGCTGAAGACCTTACTCAGGCTTTTTACTAAACCCTTCTATTACTAGATCTGATTCCTGAGAGCAGTGAGAGACTGCTTGACTAAAACTTGCAACATTGGGGCTGTAGTCAGTAAGGAGAATTATTTCAGAAATGGAAATAATAAATTATGTCCCTAAACCTTTGTTTGCCTGACTTTTGAGAATGATTGTAAAAAATAATGAAAATTTAAAGAGTCAAAAGCACACTAGTTTATTTCAGCCTCATCTAATTGAATTACAAATTTCAGTCGTGCTATTTCAAGCAACCAAGAGTTACTGTTTAAGACAAATCGCTGCCACGAAGCATTCTTTCTGTAACCGGCAACCTGACATCAGCTGTTTCTTAGGATCAAACCCCACTATGCTCTAAAGTGATAATTAAGTGTTTTTGTGGACAGGAGTTGATGGAAGAAACCCCCACCTTTATCTCAAGGGGATAGGTTAATTAATTAATGGATCTCTCAGCTGTCATACTGAGGTGATCTATATAGAACTGTCAGAAAGGAAATAAATACTTCTTTCGTTGTCTCCCAGATCTTTGAATTGAGTTTAGATAATGACCAGTCAGATGTTGAAGAATTGCCAAGGCACTCCTTAACTCAGAAGCAGCCACCATGGTGGCTCCACAGAATACATAAGCACACAAAATGTTCAAGACTGAATGAAATGTTGCACAATGAATGAAAAGGTGTATGAAGCAACTAAAGTACATGCCACTCAACAACCTGACATGGTGTTCTTTGGAAAACTGAACTGTTTGGGGTTTTCTTTAGAAAAATATGTAAAAAAAAAGAACAAAAAAAAACCCATAGAAAAAGAAAGAAATGTTTATTTCTATCTCTTTTTATTGCCTGCCCAATGCAACTTGTAATTTTCAGGCACATCACCTGTAATATCTCTAATATATGGACTTCCAGGTGTGAAAACAATGTAAAGGAATGTCCTCCATTTGCAGAAATTTCAAATCAAAATAGCTAATGATAGCTGGAAACTGTCAGCCACTAGTAAAAACCAGCAGTCCATCAAGTGGTCCCAAAGGCTAAATCCAGGTTTCAACCAAGCAAAGCTTTAAACTGTATTGACATTAAGTATCCGTAGTTATCAGACCTGTAGATGTTGTCTGTTATTTGCCACGACTTATATTAACTCTCAGGTGTAGGATTGATCCAAACCCCAATGGACTCTGGAATTAGTTAATTCACTGGATGAAGCGTGCACTGGCGAGGTGTTTACAGTATGTTCATCAATCCTCCTTTTTTCAGCTCTGTCTTCAAGGGCTCTGCAGTTTGTGTGTACAGCATGGCAGATATCAGAGCGGTTTTCAATGGCCCTTACGCTCACAAAGAGAGCGTGGATCATCGGTGGGTACAATATGAAGGTCGCATCCCATATCCCAGACCTGGTACAGTAAGTGTCTCCTTAATTACATACTTCTATTTTTACTCAAAAGGAATCATACTTCACACTCCTCCCTGCACTAGTAATTTATATTTTCCACTCGGGATGTTTCAAATTATGCTCTGAACCCTTACCCTTCTGTTGACAGCTCAGACTTCTACCTATCCTGTAGGTATATAAATATACATTTTTCCATGTCTCTGAGATAACATTGTGTCCAGACTGTCTATTTCCTGATTGTCTCTCATATTGTGGTCTCCTACTGTACAACTGAGTTTCTGTCTGTTGGGATTACCTCAAAGGCACCAACACTTGAGGAAAACCCAAAGGTATTTCTTTATAGAGTATTGAGTTATGATGAGGTATTTTATTTGTAGGCTTGTATTTCTTTTATCTTAATGTCTGTTAAAATCCTGTTCCTTGAGATGTGGTCTTTTATTCTCTTCTGTCTGTGTGTTTGTACATCTGTTGTGTTCTGAAATAAAATAAGGAGTTGCTGGAGATTTTATGGGATGAAGGATAAGCGATAGCAAGAAAAAAGAAGTTTAATATCTGGAAACAGTTTGAAATCCCAATCTCTTAGACTTCTGATGTAACAATTGGGCCAAATGAAAGAGGAAAATTTCGAAAGAGCTGTATAAAGAATTCTTTCCCCACTTCTGTCTTGGTGTTCGATTTGGAAGAGCATGGACTGATATTACAACTGAGGAAGAAAATGGCATTTCCAAAAAATGCATCTACTTTTAAAAAGTCATTGCAACTTTGAGCAACTCTTTGTATGTAAAATGTAAAAGAGCAATGATTTAACAGTAGGAGAGGTATTACCCAGGTTAGCTTTATGTGGTCTTGGACAGGTATTCAGTGAACTAGTACTAGGCAGCTACATGAATCCAGCCAAGCACTGTGCTACTGAGGTTTGACTGCTGGTGGTACCTTGCCTAGAAGCCACCTGGGTGTCTCTGCACTATTTCTTTAACATCAGCACTGGCGTAACCTTTGCTTCAAACCATGTTATCTAGCTTACTTAGCTCTTCTTTTCACACATTTTCTTGTGAGTCTGTGTTTTCCTCACCATCCTTCCAACGGACCCGATTGCATGGTCCAAGCTCGTGCTGCCTGCTGCATTGGGTGGTCCCAGGCTCCAGTGGGTCAGGCCCCCAGCAATGATTGCCTCCTCTCGACTGCAGGCGAGTCACAGAGGGCAGCTCTCTCTACAAAGACTAAGGCAGCTCCAGAGAGCGATCTGGCCTGCCTAGGATCTGCACTGTTGGAGCAAACACACTCCTAATTTAGACAATTTAGGCACTGCAGGCTTACGCGTCTCTCTGTCACGCAGAATATATAGTTCCCCCAGAAAAGAAGTTTACATTTTTATTTATTTATTTTTTAAGCATGTGCAACTCCATTACTGGTTAAGAAGTGCAGATGCATTTAGTTTCAAGTACAAAAATGGTGCCAGTGAGAACAATAGCTGGTCCCATGGCATCTAAAGAGATTAAAATAACTCTCTTGAAAACCTCAGAGTGCCCCATAAGGATGAACACTCTGCTCAGATAGACGGGTCATAAGCTCATTGCATTTTTGAGTGTATTAGCCATCGCATGGTTGAGCTGGGATTCACAAGGAAGGAAACATGTCATGCTAAAGCATGTCAATACTGATCTTTATCACTAATTTGAATACCTGTGCTTGCAAGTATTTTAAAAGCTGGAAAGTTTAAAGATAAACAGATATTTTCCATAAGCTGCCCCTTAACTCTTCAACTACTTCCTCTAAGCACCTGATAACAGCTGTGAGAAAATGGTCTCATAAAAATCCTTAGGACCTCTGTACTGGGTGGATTTCTGTAGGAGCTTGTCTGACAAAGGACTGAGAAGGGAAGTGGATATTATTGAAAAAAAGCTCTCAGAAGAAAGATATCTGTAATATTTGCTATGTAGATAAGGTGAATATACTGCTGCATAGTTATTTGTCTTTTGTCTGAGTGAGCTGGACTGCAATGTACTTCAGGCTCAGTCGTTTAATATACCGTATCCAAATAAGTAGATTCATGCCATATTCTCATCTTATAATGGGCTATGCCAAACCTCTGGATATGAACAGGTTTAGGCTGGGATCTGAAAAAGCAGTGCTCAAAGGCAAGGAAAAGAAGCAGCATGCCACACCCCTGCAGAACTCTGCAGTGTGAATGCTGAAATGCTCCTGAAGATTAAATTCATCAGTTCTTGCCAGCTATGAGGTGGTTCAGGAAGGCTCAGAACAAAACCAAAGAGGGGTAACGTATCCTTCTTTAAGTTCCTAAAACATGTTTTAGGTTTAAGCTCTACCAAAGTGTCGCCTACAGTTAGCGTAGCTAGCACTGCCCTCATTTTATATTTATTGTATTTTAAGGTACTGGCAGAGTCTAAAAATGGCTATACTAGCAAACGCGTTTCCTTTGATGTTTGGCTTTGCGAGAGGCATCGACATCCTTTCAGCATTTATACAGAAGCAGGAGGCTGCTTACCCTAATTTAACTTTCTGCTCAGCTGCCTTTATCTCCTAAGTAAATAAAGCTGTTCAGTATAGAGGCTGTGACCACTTTGATATTGAAATTTTGACAAAATGCTTCCTGTGGCAATTTGTGTAGGAGATAAACTCCCAACATGACCATGATATCATGCCTTCGCAATGCCGAGCCCCTGCCTGCCCTGGGTCCCGCAGCTGCGGCGGGGTCTGCCTGCCCTCTGCCGTCCTTAGGAGACCCCTGAGCAGGGTGACAGGCCATCTCCAGCACGCTCCACTCCGCCGATGCTGCAAAACGTACAGCTCCTTTACTCTGAATTTCTCCCAATGGTATTAAAGAGCAAGTAGAAATAATGGGAATTAAACAGAGGCAAGGCTTCAAACCTATTTCAACTGGGAAGGTGAAGTAAAGAAGAGACAGAAATAAACTGTAGCAGGCAGCCCTGACAGAAAGGGTGATGTGAAAACCAAGGGAGCTTTGGCTCTGTCTTCTTTAGCCATTTGAAAACTGGGCTTGTGTATCTGCAGCTGTCCCCAGATAACGAGTCCAGTTTTCTTCCAGTCTCTTAGGGTTTCACCCAGGAAACAAGCCACTGATAAAGAAAACATCTATGACTTTCTTTAAAATCTGTTCTGTATTCCGAAACAGAGTTTTCATAACACCCTCCCAGCAACCACAGAAGGCATTTTAA
>JAVJGJ010000057.1:68263124-68293837 GCA_035590215.1 Microhierax caerulescens | reverse complement strand
AAGGCATTTTAACAAGATTTTCAGTGAATTAGGAGGAAAAACCATTTCTAGCTTGTTTATTTAGCTGTAACCAGAGTTTGCAGTATCAGAGCAACTCATAGTACCCGTTTGGAAATTTTGATGGGATACACAGGAGTCATTCTCATTTCTTTGATGGTGATTAAATGTGATGAGCTCAGATTTTTTGAGGCATGTCAGTGTTTAAAGAGGCAGATTAACTCTTAGTCTCATCTATTGCAGAACACAGGCCTTTAACTACTATCCAAGGCAGCACCAAATATTTTTGATAGATCTAGATATTTTACTGATTTGCCAAATGTTCAAAGTCAGGCTTTGAATCAGCAAAGATTCCTGCAGTCTGAGTCACTTCTTAGCTACGAGAAGGAAGAGTCCAGCATGTTGCTTTTGTCCATTTGAAGAGTTTTATGTCTTATGTCTCTCCAATTCAGATCTGAATATAGCCCTGAGCTCCTGAATTCTCTGTGTATTTTTTTTTTCAAAAACAAGTTCCCCTACAAGCTGTCAGTTTCTCCTGTGATCTTTTCCACCTTCTTCTCCATATATCACTTTTTCTCCCTTTCTTCAGTGAGCCCCCTTCTTTTATTTCTTCTGCTAATCTTATACACAGGCTATCAAGATGTGGTGTCCATCCCATTGGGACTTGGCTGAGCCACATAGGAACACTGTCTTTCAAAAAGCCTCCCTTTGTCCTCCCATCTGGTTAGTTTTGCTGCTTTAATAAGTGTGTTCATAAAACACTGAGGGTTGCACAGGTTTCTCTTGTTATTTTTAGGCTTATCTTCCTCTTTCACCTGATATTTATGGGATAGGCTGCATTCTTTGTTTCTTCAATTCCTCTCTCCTTTGATCTCCCCACTGTAAATGAGGCTGCCTAATTAAGGGAAAAGTTTCACTTTATGGGTTTATTTTCCTAAGAAAGCCTCCCCCACCTCCTCTTACTTATGTTTTCCCCAACATGAATCACCTTTCGATCACAGCAGCCTTTTGAAACGCTGCAAATCCAGTCACCTTTCCTGCTGGCAGAGGCCAGCAGAGAACTGCAAAGTCCACCTGCAAAGTCAAGTTCACTCCCCTAGCTAGTCTCAGCCCCGTTAACCTCAGATTAATGCTCCCTGATGTCAGCCTTTTCTATCAAAACACAGGTGTGGTAAATGGAAAAGCAATACAATGGGCTGAGGGCAAACACCAGAACAGGTTAGGACAAATCTCACACATCCATTAGGATTCAAACTCCATCTCAAATTTAAAAAAAAAAAAAAAAAAAAATTATTTTGTAGGGCATTTTTTTTTTTTTTTTTTTGTTCATCCTCTTTGTGGTGGGGGTGGAATGGCATCGATTCCATTTAAAAATTGTGCTGTTTGTTTGTCTTCTGCAGAACCTGACTCATTCCCCTCTCCCCTGCCCTCTTGCAGGCTTGCTCTGAGTAGCCGCAAGGTTAGCATCAAAGTCTCCCTGCTGAGTGCCGGGTCCTTCTGGCACAGCCCACCCATCCTGTAGAGAAGCACTAAGGCTTTTTGCAAGCATGTCCGAATGTGAAATGTGTTGTGCAGTTCTGATCAGGCTACAGAGAAGAAGCCACACAGTATTTAGGCCACTCAGGAACCCAAGCTTCATCTTCAGAATGGCTCATGGCTGAATCTCCAATGGCACAGAAGTGTCTGTGCCCTGAGAGCCATCTCTCAGCTGTCATCTAAACCACAGAAGGTCATAAACCTAGAAGTACCCTAATTTTTAAAGTACTTCTGGGCATCTTGGAAGCTCACACTGGTCCTCAGCGTTACATCTTAACACCTCAGGACTCAGACTTCGCATTTCTTTATGAACTAGTAGTAAAGTTCAATGTGCTGGGTGTGTGGGAGGTCCTCATTTAACAGGGAAGTGACTAGTTGAAGGTAGTCCTTCTGTTTCTCTGTTTGCTGCTTGATGGATCAGTGATACGGGACCTTATTTAGAGCTTGGAAGACTTTACATTACATTGTAAGGGAATGCTGACTTCAAGGTCACATCTCCTTGCTAGAAAAATATTCATTCACTGAGAACTTGGGAGAAAAGGACTGTGTGGTTAATTCATTCCCTCTGCGAGAAAGTCTGGTGTTCAAGTTCCTACTGCACTTAACATAACATAGAGAGCTTTTCAGAGAAAAACAGATCTCCTTCCTTCCTGGTTAACATCTGAACAACATTCTCACTACTTTTGGCTAAGATGAGAGGTAATTACCTCATGGAAAGTGAAACACCTTCAACAGGAAGGAACAAAGAGCTCCCAGGATGGCACTGGTCCACACGCCTGGAATGGAGGGACACCTCCCCTAGGAGGGAATCCCAGACTGAGACATCTCATTGCCCGATACGGGAGAGATTTAAGAAATACTTCACTCCTTAATGTTTCACACTGGCTACTTCAGATGCTCCCAAGAGAGTGACTTGCTGGTGTGCTGCTTAGTTCTCCTTGTGCTTAATTGCCTAAAAATTCCCAGCCTGGACATTCCAAATGCGCCAAGCAGATGCCTACTGCACTCAATATTATCAAGTCCTGTTGTGTATCTGGCCTGTGGGTGTTGGTGTCTCATTGTTAGGTAGGTCTAAGGCTCAATGTGACAAGTTGCTTTTAAACTGGAATTTTCAACACACTTGAAATAGAAACCCTTTTGGAGCTCACAGAGAACAGCGTTCTATTTCAGAATTGTCAGTAGACAACAGCACTGCTGAACTAGAGGTACACCATTAAATGCAAAGGGTATTTTTTTTTACATACCTTATAGCTAAGTTCCCAAATAATTGTCACAATTTTAATAGGTGTCAGATCCAGCAGCTCTTACTGACTGCACTGGGTGGTGTGAAGCACTGTGCATTTTGGCAGTTTGGAGGTTTAGCTAGGAGCCTAACTTCTGGCACCAGCTTTTGAAAATCTTGGCCAGGGTTCCCACAAAACGTTAACACAGTCACACCGTATGTCTCAGTATTGTGTAAGATCTACACATCCAGCACTCTGCTAAGCTGCAAATTTAATAAGACAAATTAAAAAAAGAGAAAAGCTTATGCCTGTGCAGTGTGGCTGAGTTAGGGTGTATTTGCTTTTATTTGAGAAAGATTAGCCTTAATTTACCACCTCCTGATTACATTTGGATACAAATAAAAGGTGAAGGAATAAAAGACATCTTTGTAAATCATCTGGGATTGGGGCTTAGTCCGGGGTGATTATTGTCAGACTGAGATCACATGGAAGGCACTGGAAAAACTTCAAGAAACTATTGAATTTGGTCCTTAAAAATTTTGTGCCACAGAGTTTACACAGTAGTTTTGAATAGTGATGCCCTTAGCACTTCTAACTCTGTTTCTGTTGGGGTTTTTCTTCCTTTTTTTTTTTTTCTCTTTTCTATTTACTTTTCATTTCCTAACTTGTACGTTTGTATCAAGTTATCATTCACAGCACTGGAGGCCTAAGCAACCTCAGCAGATTAAATGAGAAGGTAAATAAGTTTCTTGCAGGATTCTTACTTAGCAGTACTAATTTTACTAATATAATGTGAGAGAAACATCAAGTCTGAGCTAACTGCTTAGACTTCTTGATCAGAAAAAAATAGGCACCTCCTCGGTAAGGTTCACACACAGCCAAGATAAGAATCTAGGTCAGGTGAGATGAATCCCACCCTGTTGTACAAGCAGAAGATGCTGAGAGGGCAGAGTGATGGTGTTATAAGAACTTTTATGAAGCCAGATTCTCTTGCAGTCCACATGAAACAATCCTGCCAACTGACTTCTGTGACATTCAATATAAATGCAAATCTCTTACTGTCTCCGGTGGGAGATGTCACATATCTGAGACAGCATCTGGTGCTGAGGATGTGAATAAATGTCCTCTGTGAACTGGGCAGAGAACACCGATATCATTATCATGAGACCTGCACAGGATGTGAACTCACATTTTCAGAGGTGAAAGGCTGCTTCGCTCACCCACTCGGCCACACAGCCTTCGCCATCCTACATCCTATTGATTGCTACGAAAGGAAGCACAAGCCCACAGGAATTGTTCTGCAGTGATGGGTGGACGCAGCTTTAAACAGCTGCCTGAGAACTTTGCCAAAGCGTGGCCAAAATGGATTTTTCATTCTCCTGGTTCATCCGTCATGCCACAGTGAGTGACACTTCTGGAAATAGCTCCCTTGGCCAAGCATAACAGGGTCACACCTGCCCAGCTGTTCTTGGTGGTCATGCTGTCTTAGGATGGGATCCAAAGCCCACTGAAATAATTGGAAAAGGCCCTGTTGATTCAAGTGGATCTTTGAATCAGACCCTTAGTCCTCGTTTCTACTAAATTAGCTGTACAAGCTGGCATAGTTTTCCCTATATCATGCATAGCAGGGTTTGGGCCTTTGGGATTACTGCTGTCGGCTTCATAGTTCCATATCGGTAGATATTTTATCCTAGTGTTTTTCAGTAAGTGATGTCATTGCTCTCATCTTCCTCTGTTGATGTATTTTTGGCAAAAATCTAGTACATCTTTAAGGCCCGTGAGGCTACTCCCATTTTTCACATAGAAATGGACTTCTGGGATTGAGCTGTGAATAGGTGAGGGATCAGCAAATTTCCAGAAGATGTGGACTGTGACTCGGAGCCGTGAGTGAGAACATGGACCACAAAAAATGCATATATAAGGAAAAACCAGCCTCTAGTACACAGTGAGGGGGAAATGAAGAGGTGAATTTGTTTGATTTGTTTGTCATCTTATAGAGAAGAACCTGATGCAAAATTTTGATCCAAAGCCAGTTAGAGCACATGTGTTTCATTGATTCCAACAAACTTTGGTTCAACCCCTGCAAAGATAAACATGCTTTTGAAATCAGTAGGGTTTTTTAAGTCTGATTCTGGTATAAGTGGCAAAGACTCAGACCTTGATTGTTCTGAGGGTAAGGAGAAATTTTCAATCCTGAACTCCTGTTCATGTAGCAAGTGTGCACATTATTTGGTTTCTATGCACTTATTCTGTCTGCATAATTTACCCAGTATCATGGTTTGCTTTATTTCTTTATCTCAAAGTCTAAAATCTAATTATTTTTTGTTTCAGGCTTTCTATTGTCTTTTTTTTTTTTGCTATATAATATAAAAACACATATTTCTTTGAGAGATTATTTAACTGATTATTTAACTGATTATTTAACTTCAAAAACCAAGCTGACTACAACCCACCTCAAGGGTGTAACCTTGCAAACACTTTAAAGTTGTGAAAGCACAGCAGAAAACAGAATGTAGGAGATCACACCCAGCAAGTCAGAGGGTGAATTTCTTGCAGGAGTGCTAACATAAAACCCCAAGGGATAACTCACTGCAATATATGTTTCTAGTCAAAATTTTTTTTTTTTTTTTTTTTTTTTTTTTTTTATTTAGGACTTTCCTCTTCTTTTTGACTTGTATTAAGCTGTATTTTCAAGGGATGGCCTCTGTGCAGTTGCCACAGGACAGCAGTACAAACCCATCTTTTTTTTTTCTTGTCAGTTCTTTCACAGCTGTACATTAAATTGTATAGTGAAATAAGATGACCAAATATGCAATGGAATATGTCTTAATTCAAATCAGCACAGGTCTAGTGTTCACAGAGAAATTTTCAAAATCTGTTAGGTAATTCAGGAGCCTAAGACCTATTTTCAATAAACAGTTTCAGAGTTTTTAAGACTATGAGATGCACAGGCTTAAGTCTTATTGATTAAAACAATGCTAAGCAAGTTGGCACTTGCTCATACTCTGCTGGTCTCTAGACAGACATAAAAATCAGTCCAAGGAAGGAATGAAACGGGTTGTAGACTCTTAAATCACTCAGGCTACAACTCTGTTAAATAAAACCAGGGTTAAGGTCCAAGTGCGGACTCACAGTCACTGTACTTTTTAATCCTAGGATGGGCTTTGCCATTGTTTAGGCATGTCCAAATGGCACCCTCCCTGTGGCAGTGCTGTGACGATGTTTGAGGTCTAAGGTGGATCAGGAACTGCTCGCGACAGGCATTTCAGCTGTGGCCGTAGATGCGGATGCAGAATGTCAGCTGGTCTGTGCTTCACTGGCCTGTTTTAGTTCTGAATTTCAGGTAGTTCTAACACTTTTGAAAATGTTACCCTTAGTCAGAAAATTTTGTTTAACTAGTAGCTATCGTCTTTGCATTTAGGGTATTTATACAGGTGTGTGTTCATGTAGAGCTGTGTATGATGGGAATAACTCTGCATGGTATTATCTCTATTTACTGCGTGAAGAATTCATCCTTAGGCACGTGCCCACAATACCTTGTGTGCGCTGAGCAGAGGCAACGTTCCCTTTTTAGCTAGCACTGTCACAGGGGTGCTGCGTTCATCCCACAGCCCAGGAAGAGAACAGGCAGTGGAAACCCAAGGGAATAAAGAGTCCAGGCTGGCCCTGAGCCCACTGGGATGGATTTGCTGCTGGTGGCTGATGTTGTGTAGCCGTGGGAAGGGGGTTTGCCAGCAAAGGAGGAGGGACATGCTCAGTCCTTGGTGCTGTGTATGTCATTCCTAATGCAAATGTTTTAGATAATGCCAAACCTTACATAGTGGAACAGATCCTAACAGCAAGCCCTTAACTGGCACCATAGGTTGAATACGTAAAACTGAAGATTTGGGAATGTGAACTAAAGTCTCCTCTGTTGAAACTAGCCATGAAGGAGGACTGTAGAGCAACTTCACCACAAACCTTTCCTTCTGGCAGAGTATGAAGGCATTATTTGATCGCGTTTCTTCATAGACTGTGTTATGGCTCCACCTGGCAGGAAAGACAGGGATTAGTCAGTTAAAAATAGTGTTTAAAAAAGAAGCAATCAACAGTTTATATGTAAAAGGGTGTCACCAACAGGAATAATATTTCCAGTTCATCTTATTATGCAGGATTTGTAGTGCCCCATCTAGATGCCTCCAGATTCAAAGGAGAAGATTTCTCAGTCTCAGGTTAGAGACCAGATGTGAAACAACAGACAGAAAAGAGATACAAACAGCCATGGGAAGGAAAGCAGAGATAGGTGAGCGTGAGAGGTGGTGGGTCACCAGCATGACTGACCTTGCAAATACATTCCTGGGCTCGCCCCGAAAGGTGCAAAAGGGAATAAATTGAAGGAGGTTGAAGAAGTGGGTTTGAGGGTGGTCTTCAAGCAAGATGTGTGAGAACCAGCTTTATGTAAGCTAAAGCAAGGGCTGAATTGATTAGTTAGTATGGGTCTAACAGAGGTGGGAGCCAACCCCAGCAATAAATGAGTGACGCTGGGGAAGAGTCTGAGGGAGTGATGGCTGCAGCAGTTGTCTGAGGCAGAAGCAGATGAGAATGTGCTGTTCAAAGCCAGAGAAAAGGATGCTGCAGCAGCTGAGCCAGTGGCCTGGGCAAGGGTTTTGACCACATGGATGCGTAAGGAAATAATTTCTGAGAAATAATGAACTACAGGATCATCTGGCATCTGGAGAATCTGCCTTTTTTAGAGAAAAAAATAAACGGGAGGCGTAGGAGGTGCAGTTCACTGAAAAGTTATGGCCTCTGATTGCAGGCCACATACAGGGAGAAGATCGATGGGGGCGTTTTGGTCTGGAAAAGTGAACGTGGTTAAAGCATTTACGGGGGGCCATCAGTTTGACATGGGGACAAGCTGGTGGGTCATGCCTCCTTCTGGTTGAGTGCACCAAAAGGGCAGAAACTCAGCCTCGACAAGAGCAAGAAATACAAAAAGCAGAAAGCCTGGGGGGTGTGAGGAGGTTCTGCGCTTTAAATGACTTGCGCTTATGCCGTGGTAGCCACCGGAGGGCACCCCAGACTCGCTGTTGGAAGCCCCTCACTGGTCCCCTGCGGGACCTGCGCCCGGAGAGGAGCGCTCGCCAGTTTGGGCAGCTCGCCTTCACCCCGGGCTGGATTTCCCTGTCTGCTTAAATTATCCAGCGTGATAAGGAGCCTGTCCGTGGGGCAGTGAACTCCGTTGCAGATGTACCGAGCCCATCATGAGAATTTCTCTTGGTTTTAAAGCAACCAAGTAATTAGCTTTTAAAGCAAGTAATGGTGATCAAGTGCTGCTTTGGGATGAGGAAAACCACTGAGCAGCCTGATTTCGTACTGGCTTCACAAGTGTTGTCACAGAAAATTTGATTACTTGGATATGGACTGACTTTGTGACTTATTCATATGGCCAAATTTCCAAAGTGGCCTACACTGATGACATCTGTTATGGTATTATATACAAGCAGCTTCTAAATATCTAAAGAAAAATTAGCTATTTTCTTGTATTGTCAGATTGTTTATGGCTAAATTTTGCTGACTTCAGTATATGATTAAAAAAAAAAAGTTCAAAGCAGAGCACAGTACTGAATATACTGCCTGAATGTTGTTGTTGTTATAATAATAATGATAATGATAATATTAACAACAACAACAACAACAATAATGTATTTTCATTATTGATGATAGCGGTATGAATGTTAAGGCATGTCTCATACTTTCTTCAGGAACGCTACTAGACAAAGAAACATAAAGGGTCTTGATTATGGCCTTAAAGACCATTTGATTATAAAACTAAAAAAAAAAAAAAAAAGTTGTGTAGCCTTTAGTAGGTTCTGTTTACAGATATGTTAGTGCAATAAATATGAATTAATTCATATTTTATCCAATGTCAGACAGACAACTTCTTTTTTCTGCTGCTGTCTTCTTTCCTGAATGTCTTAGAGACGCTAAGGAAGTTCATCTCCCCTCTAAGTTTTAATTTAGGTTATCAAAACATCTAAGAAAGAGGAAAAGCCTGTGAGAATTTTTCCTGAAAGCTTGCATATATAGGTAGTTGCAGATGTGGAACTAACGGGAATGGAGCAGTTATAATTACAAGCACTAGTACAAATGATTGAGATGAAAAAAATTTAACAAGTTTTGGGTGGTTTTAAAAGTTGAAAGAGAATAGGTGGGAACAGGATAAAGGAAGATGAAGGGGACGAGCTTTTGAAGAGAGGTAAAAATGAAAAAAAGAGTGGAGAAACAAGGGAGAGAACGAAATGCTTTGAAGTGCCAGAGGAGCACACACAGCCAGCGTGCTGCCATGCTTTTAGATCAACACTGAGCTTTTTCATTTGTAAATCAAATCATCGGCCACTGACAAATGTGCTTTACAAACCAATACAGCTCATCTGGCCCAGGCAGCTTTCCTACTACACAAACACACCTGCAGATCACTTGTAGTTCTTTCCTAATATTCTTCTCATCTTCGTATTCTCTCTTTCATTCAGTGTCCAAGCAAAACCTATGATCCACTCATAAAGTCCACCAGAGACTTTCCTGATGAAGTCATTAGCTTTATTAAACGCCATCCACTGATGTACAAATCCGTTTACCCAGTGACGGGAGGACCAGTATTCACTCGAATCAATGTGGACTATCGTCTGACTCAGATTGTGGTGGATCACGTCATGGCAGAGGATGGGCAATATGATGTTATTTTCCTAGGAACAGGTAAGAGAGAGAACTTCTATGATGATTCTACACAAAACGCATAATTTAAGTACTTTTACTCCATCAGGTCTTGAATAAACCTGTTGGTAAACTTTTTCCCACACATGCAGCTTTGGGAAGCATTTCAGTGCTCCTGATTTTGTGCCAGGTCTTCAAGCAAATGTTAAGATTAATTTGTCAGCTCAAGAGATTGCTTCCATTGGGATTTTAATGACTTCTGGTCCCTATGTGACAAACCAGTGAAGGGTCAGAGTACCTGGACTTCTTACCTGCCAGGTACCATTCAGTACCTCTCTTTACGTTACATGGTAGTCTGGCTCCAGCTCCTGCTGGCAGCACATCAATAACCAATTAAAAGAAGGAAAAAAAAAAACCAACCAAACAAACACCAACACCTTAATAACTTCAAGGAGTACTTTCTGTTATGGGTAGTGATGTGGTTCTTCAGCATTAAATCTCATGTGACACTGAACAGCTAAGAAAGACTTAAAATTGAGCCTAAGGCAACAATTCCTCTTAAATACTTTTGAAGATATAACTTAGCAACATGAATAGCTCCAAACAAGAGGTCCAGGACTGAACACAGAGAGGTTAAATTACTCCGTTAGCAAAGAAACCTGCTTTGCAGTTTTTGTATGGATAATTATCCATCTATTTACATTCTAATGACAGTTACATGCCTTAAGGAAAAAGTGTAGTTTTACTATAGTAATTAAATTTAGAATCACTGGATGAATCACCCAGCAGCAAGGTATGCTAAGAAATATTCATAACATTTCTGAAGAAATAATCTAATGTCTTAATCCACTGGAATTTCTTGCTTTTATCCTACAATTTGATGTTCTGCAAAGCACTTCTCACTGTTAAATGTGAATGCTTTGATAAGAAGGTCATTGCCATTATCCCCATCTCACAGCAGGTAAAACTAAGATTTATCCAAGGGCAGTGGATCAGCTACTGCCATGAGCTGCAGGGAAATTACGATTTCTGTTTGAATCCTGCCCTAGCATTTTATCTGGAGTATAAGCAAATTTGGTGTCATATAGTGGAGTTTGATAGGTATGGATATGCTGAAGTGGTTTGGGGAAGGGAGTGAATTGTCACAGAGCATCACCTCTTATAAAGTGTGGGTTGCCTCAGCCTTCAAGAGCTTCCCAGCTGTGTTATCACACGAGTCCAGAGACAGCCTCTCTCTTGGGCCATTGATGTCTTTCAGCTCAATCTCCCTCACAAGTCTTGTCTTCTAAAACAAGGTAGCATGAGAGTCCCTCTATGATGCCCACAAGCCGAGTACAGTGGTGTCAGAGAAAAGCAGTTTCGTAAGAAAGAATATGAAAGTGCTCTTTGCTCCCCTGCTGCCTGAGGGGGCTGGGAATGAGCTTTACATACGATGATGGAAAATCGGTGTTGCTTTCTGAATGCAATCTGTGATACAGTCAACAGAGAAGGGAAGGGCACACGTTCCCAAGCTGTGAGATGCCTAGGATTTGGGAGCAGTCACTAAAACTTACTTTGCTTCTGATAATAGTGAGAAAAAGTAGTTTAAAACTTAGATGTCTGAAAAGATGAGTTCACTAGTTAAAGTGTACAAAATAGTCTTTTAGTGGCTATAGAGGCTGCTTTCAGCTGTTTGCTAACCTCCCTGCAAAATTTGTCATGGGAATAAAATTATATTGAGAGACAAGCGACTCGAATACTCCCAGGTTAACTGTTACTACTCAGCACCAGTGTTAATTCTTTCAGAGTAAATCGTCTGGTTTAGACGTGCCAAGACCAGTATGTTCCATGCAGTCACTAGATGGCACTCCGTAACATGCAGATCTTTATTTTCCAGTGCCCTCCTTAAAAGTGAGTTTTCTTTTCCAGAAGCACATGATTTTGTTCTATTTTATCCTCTAAACTTGTCCTATGGAAAAAACCAAACCAAACAAAACTCTGAAGATAAAATTTCAAATATTATCTAGAAAGGCTGAATACAGATATAGCAAATAACCCAGGAGATTTGGAGCAGCAGCAGATCAGAAGCTTATTATATGTTTGAATATCGGCAACCAGCTTGTACTTATGCAGGTTTTAGCAATTATGTCAAACAAACAAACAAAAGAAAGCTCTAATACATAAGGCAAACTGAAATACTTCTGGCTTTGATTGGTAATAATGATCTTCAGTACGTTGGGAAAACAAGAATGAAAATCTCATTCTTTCCATTATAATGTATTATTTTTCATCATTTCAGTACTATGTGTAGTGCTTAGACTAAGCTGTGCTGTGTCATTTCCACACCACATGTTTCAGCACCCACTTTCCCCGAGCAGCCTTTAAGGGTTCTTTTTAAGGCCATCCAAGATTCAGTAATGTCCGATGATCTGAGATGAAATGAGCAGCTGTTTTTTTCACTAATCAGGAGTTCAGGTTAAAATTGCTGAATGGATTTAACTAACAAAAAAAAAAAAAAAATAGATAACTCCAAAGAGGTAATTTCTATAATGATTAAATAAAGATTTTGAATAGAGATTTTATTCAAACATTTCCCTAAAACGAAAAAAAAAAAAAAAATGGAAAAAGTGCACTGCATAAATCCCCGTGTTAAAACGAGATCTGCTTCTAATTAAGTTTCTATACTGGATAAAAATTAACTCTCTTAAAAAGAGAGAAATAATTTTCTACCAATTTAGTCCCCTAAGCTGGATGTTTTGGGGGTCAGATAGGCCCCAGTTCTTGGTCAAGGGAATGTGCAGGATGCCCTAGCTGGCGGCACTGCAGGCACTCCTAGCCTAAAATTGCTTTGGCTCAGCCATACATCAAAACCACAAATGTGTTGTATAGAGGTATATAGATAACAATAGATGCAGATAGGGATAGATGTTGTTTGAAGGCTACATCCCTGATGCACTAGCTTTATCTTCAGGGTGTGAAATGGAGTGGCACGTGTACTGAAACACAGCTGTGTTTTACATGATGAACAATTTGTTTCAGATGTAGGCACAGTCCTGAAAGTTGTGAGTATCACAAAGGAGAAGTGGATTAAGGAGGAGGTGGTCTTGGAAGAGCTGCAGATATTCAAGGTAAGCATTACAGCCACAACATCAATTAAATATTATTCAGGGGACTTTAAGGCCCAAACTGGCTTTGTCTGTCTGGTTGTTTGTTTACTGGAGCTAGTTCAAGTTTCCAGAGGGATACTACGTAAATTTTTAAATGCCTTGGTACTCTTTAGGTAAGTCAGTTGAAAAAAGTTCCAAACCAAACAGACCGTGATTTTTCAAACTCATTTATCCTTTTCAAAACCCCATTTATCCTGCCTTGTTCCAGTCTGAAATTTTATTGTGAACCCAAATTTTTTATTAGTAGTATTTTATTTTTAATGTCATTTTTCCTATTGTCTCAGCTTTGGGACTATTCTTAGTACAATTGTATTTTTTTTTTAAAACAAACCAACAAATAGAATTCCTCAGATGCAGAGAAATTCTTAAGTAATAACTTCAGGAACTGAAAACAAAGAAAAAAAACCAAAGCTTGATTATCAATGTGTTTTAATTTAATGATGAAGGCTGAGTCAATGTATTTGACCATTTTTTTTAGCTGATTCTGGCTGAGTGATAAAGAAGAAAGGTAACTGGAGCCGTGCTAACACCAATGACTTCTTCATAAATTGAGCTCGTAAAAAGCCCAACCAACTTTCTGTTGCACAGGCACAATTTTTGATTAACCTCGTTACTGATGAGGGTGCTGACGCCAACATACTGTTACTGCAGGAAAATGGAGACCTGTGTCTTCCCTACTGATTTTCTTTTCCATTTAGTAGTTTCCTCTTAATTCTTTGCATTCTTGCTTTGCTTTCTTTTCATGTTGTGTAGCTCTTCTTCAGTTTTCACCTTGCTTTTTTTTTTTTTCGTCAGTTAATCTGCATCCCTGGCATTTTGATTACTTTCTCACACATCCTCTCTTCTGTGTGCTATACAGGGTCTTTGCCAGAATGTTGTCCATACTACATACATTAATTTGGGACAGTATTTTCCAAGTGTAAGGACAGGATCCTTAAGAATTATTTCAAAGAGTGTATTTATCCACATGTGTGTATGATGAAACTTTGATTTAAAGGATCTCCATGTCTTCTTCCCACTGTCCTGGACATCAAATATCACTCAGAAAATACCCAGATTGCTCAGTGGCCTGCCAAGTAATCAGTAGTTTCAGTATGTGCACCAATTGCTGCATTCTTAAAACATAATGTCAAGGGCAAATGTACCATATCAGTTTTGGGGTTTTTTTTGTTTTTGTTTTTGTTTTTTTTTTTTTTTTAAAAAAAGGTGTTGTTTTGGTTCGCTTTCTGCTCAGCAGACATTCCTTCATGTTTTTATTGGTAACATTCATAACTGTTGCCTCTGTCGTTTTGCATCCAGAAACCTGAAGGGGGTGGAGGGCTGTAAAAGTGTCCCTTATTTCCTCAAACTGCATTAACATTAAACAATAGGCTCAGATTAAACATATTCTATTAGGCAATAGATAATACCGTGAGCTTTTTCCTGTTCTAACATCAGCCACTGGCAAAAATGTCACCATCTCTCACAGCAGCGGAATACATCCTGGTGCAGAGGATCTGTCTGTGTATCCCTTAAAGGCTATCTAAGCCTTTCAAATAGTGCTTAATAAGAACTGAAGTTGATGTGAAGGCTCATTGGCAGTCCCCAGGATAGGGTAAATAGCAAACTCAGACAATTAAAGCCAGTTGCCTCATAAGCAGTAGCAAAAATTGATGCAAGGTTTTTGGGGTTTTTTTGAAAGCATGAATTTCTTGATTTTCTGTTTTGTTTTGGTTTGGGTTTTTTTCTATTTCATATTTGTTTACACCAAGCAAATGAATCTGTAATTTTATTTACTTTTTGTATGTTCTCATTTTAACTAAGAACAGGGAATATGTAAACTAATGCACCTTACTAATTCATTTTTCAGCATCCTTCATTTATCTCAACCATGGAGATTTCTCAGAAGCAGGTAATCACAAGCTCCTTTACTTACTGCAGGATATATGGTATGCTGAACACATAGCTTGTTATTTTCAGGTGATGCCTGTTACTGGCCAAGGTTTCTAGGGATGACTTAAATGGTGTCTGGAAGGAAGGAGATATGTTTGAACTTGCTTGCCCGCCTAATTCACATTGGTTTACAAACAGTAATTTGTGTACCCAAGCTGGTAATTCTTGATTGAAACAAATCTTTAGTTGTACAGTCGTGGGATTTGTGAATGAAGTCGATGCACATTTATTTTCCGGACACTAGAAATACTTGTCTCTTTACAATCTAGTAATAAGTTATTATTACTGTTATTGTTGTGATTTTTATTAGTAGCCAGGAGACATCAGGGCCTCATTGTGCTAAAAGTTGTGTGCACACACACTGAAAACCAGTCCCCCTCCTCTAAAATTGCAGTCTAAAGCTGGGTGGTCCAAACCTGGCAGCATGGGGACCAGTCTTATTTGGGAACCTCCCGATGGGAAACTGTTTTATGGCAGCTCCGAGCTCTCCGATGGCTACGTGCCCGTTCGGGAGGCAGTGTGACAGCGGAGCCATCCCTCCCTGCCCCGCAGAAGTGGCCGGAGCAGCTCCAGCACAACGTGCCTCCCTCACGTGGGAGGAGGTATTTTGCTGTTCAGACACGTACAGCACAGCTGGGTCCCATCTGCCCTGAAAAAAGGTGGCAGGCCAGCTGGAAGCATTGCATGAGCCAGCTCCGGCTCAACAGCAAGCTTTTGGACCACCCTTGTCTCAACAGGCAATCTGCTCACATGTTGGGGAGAGGGGAGTAATATTATCCCCATCCTACCGAAGGATCAGAAGCAGAAGATGAAGTTTTATTTGCAAGAGCTTGTGCTTAGTTCCCAGATTCTTCATGTCGTGGCTATCCCAGACCCTTGTTTTTAAATGTGTTTATCCATCCATTCTTTCCATGGTTTGCTTCTGATGTTTTATTGCAGCACGGATCTAAAGGTGTAAGGATGTTGAGTGCTGGTGTCTTTCCAAGACTGCATCCCCTTTCCTCTCTGCCGCTTTGTCAGGGATGGATGGGGACTGGCCAGTTTACACCGAGCCCTGAGAAACACTTTATCGTAAGGGAGGAATTCTCCCTCATTTTGTAGAATCTGGGACAAGGTTGATAATCTGCAAGTGTGGCATTGGAGAAGGGAACTTTTAAAATGGGCTACTGGGAGAACGCTCCTAATTCATTCGCTTTGCCTGATTTGCAGCAACAATTGTACATTGGTTCCAGGGATGGATTGGTTCAGCTCTCTCTGCACAGATGTCACACGTATGGGAAGGCTTGTGCAGATTGCTGCCTTGCCAGAGACCCATACTGTGCCTGGGATGGAAACTCATGTTCCAGATATGCCCCTACTTCTAAAAGGTAAGAAAAAAAGAAACCCCAGCGTGCTGTAAATGATCTTGCTGCTTGCAAGAATTTTAGAGGTTCCTAATCAGAATGTGTTGCCTTTTTACTTGGCATGTCATTTGCCTTAAAATTTGATCATATTCTGGCCATGTTTCACATTTCTGCTTGAAGGGCTGTGAAGACAACATAGCTTTGTTTAAGTGCGTGTGACAGTAACTCAGCTACTGCAGCTAACATCATAAGTCCATCACTTTCCTTTTTTATGCCAAGTGCATTAAGGCATGGGATGCTCAGATGGAGGTCCAGGTTGTAGCTAACTCTGCCCTGAGACGTAAGAGGCTCTCTCTCTCAAGCTTCTGACTTTTGCACAGGGCACCACTGTAGTTATAAAACAAAGTTTAACATCGTTTCCCAGAGTGGTCAATAATAAAATAGTTTTAATTCCTTGATCTAGAAGAATAATTGTATTTGTGGTCTGGCCATGAGAGGGAGACAGAGATTGAAGTACTGTGTTCTGTCCACATCGGGAGCAGTTTTCTCCACCAGCGAAAGAAGCTTCTTTAGCTTTTTTACAGAAAGAACTTTCTGTACCCATCAGCTAGGAGAGCAGCACGAAGGCACGGAGGGAGAGCACGCTGCAGGCTCTAGCAGCGCTGTGCCTTAGCTCTTGGAGTTCTTGGCTGATTTAGCCAGAGCTCTGAGCTCACTCCTTGACCCAGAGTCTTTCACAGCCTCTTTGTTCCCCTTTGGACGAGCAGTTCTTGCAGTGAGGCCTCAGTCTGAGCTCAGGCTGTGGAACAAGACTTTCTATCTTAGGGCTGCAGGGCTGGGACCTGAGCAATTAGACAAAACCATTGAAGTTAATGACTCATAGGTTATCGGGTCATGGTGTCAAGGAACTTTACACGTTTCTCCTCAAAGCCAAAGCAAACTAAATTCAGAGAAGCATAAATGAAAGGAGAAAAGCAAGTGTTCAGGCTCACTGCAAAGTTAGTGACACATGAGGTTTGCTGAAGCCTGAGGTGGGCTGGGGCGGGGAGATTGATGGTCCATGCTTTTTTAACAGATGTGTAGTTTGGTGGGAAGGCCAAAAGTCTGTGGCTCCAAAACAAAGGATGGGTGACTGGCCACAGGAATCCTCCAGTAGATCAGTTACTTTAACATTTTTCTTCTGCGTAGCAGCCTGAGCTTCCAGCGTGTCTACAGCTTTTATAGGGCAGCAGACAGCTCGGCCTCGGGACCCCCTGGCTGCGGCATTGCTCTGCACATAGCAAGGCTCACCCCTGTTGCCTTCAGCGTGGCTGTGAGGGAGGAACCAGTTCCTCCCTGGCTCCCCAATCCTTCTATTAAAAACCTAAAATACAAACTCTTTTTTATTAGCTCTTGGGAGATAAACGCAATCCTCCACAGAGGAAGAATGTGCTTTTTTTTTTTTTTTTTTTTTAATGCTACTACACCGAAATTGCATATATCACAGTGAGTTTAAGCAACATACCCAGCAATTAGCAGGCAAGTTAGTTGTGGAAGGGAGCAGACCATCACAGACCATTGTCTCAAGCATTTTTTCTGTACATAAAGATGAAAGATAATCACATTTCTCAATTGTTTGTTACTAAACTAAACCATATGTTTTTCTCTCTTCATCTTGATGATTGGTTTGCCAGTCAGTATTACCTTGGGCTGATCCAGAGCTCAATTTTGAATATCTCTGTTAAACCCAAGTTCTTTTTTTATGGCCTACAACATTAAGGATGTTTTTAGGTATTTCTAAGACAGTCCACCCCACCTGGAGGCCTGTGCCTCATGCTCCTGAAGCAGGTTTAGATGTCCTTTCTGTCACTATATTACGCATTCTTTATTCCAGGCCGATCTTCTTTCTCTTGCATTTTCTCTTTCCCTCCCAGTGGTTTTCCCAAATCACAGGCCCTTCTCTTGATGTCGATTGTACAAATCTCTCTCAGCCACATGCTGCTTTGAGGGTGAGGCTGGTTTTAGTTAAGACTGTAATTGTCAGCAGTAGTGTGGGAGCAACGCGAGTCCACATCTGCTGAGCTCCTCTGTATTTTGTTGTTGAATTCCAGCAATTAGGCCCAAAGTGTTACAAGTTTGCATGCTCTTCCCGTAGGCGAGCCAGGAGGCAAGATGTCAAATATGGAGACCCTGTTGCACAGTGCTGGGATGTGGAAGACAGTGAGTATTTTGCATCTTTCTTGCTCTTTTGTTGCTTTGGACAACAGTTTACTGTGAGATTCTCTGCCTGAAAAAACTTGCTGAGCTCGACAGAATAACACTGTTAAAGCAGTTGCCCTTCCTACACTTCATATACATTACCCGTCCTTCCGTTGAAGTTGCAGAGCTGGGGCTGCTAAGGGATGGCCGGCATGGGCCAGCACACTCACATCCCTTATGGGTGCCCCTCCCCAGCACTCATCCAGGGGAGGGAGACGTGCCCCTAACGCAAAAACCTCACACATTTCCCTACAAGTAGCTAGCGGGATGTGTGTGATGTTTCATACAGAAACAGAGGAGACAATCCCGCAAGGAAACCCGCAGGGGTGGATGGGGAACACGCCATCTTCTCCCCTTCCACTGCATACACTTGACACAAGTCCCAAGCTCCAGCTGCCAAACCAGCCCCTTCCCCTCCCTGCAGCTACTTAAATACTCCTGTTATTAACAAGAGCCTACCCCCTCTCCCCGTGGGCTCCCCCCTCCCTTTCCCACACCCCCTTTTCAGATGCCAAAGGGTCTGGCTCGCTCCTTTGGCAACTGCAGCTCTTCTCTTCCAGCGAGCACTGTCAGTATGAAATCCTGCGGTTACACGGCAATCTCTGCGGCAGCGTAAAATAAATGAAAAGCATTCAGAACCAAGCTTGGGTTTGTCTGGGGCTCTTCTAGCTGCTTATTAAAGCGAACAACCCAGTCAAAACAGTGTCTATTGTATCGCTGCATTGAACGTCTGATTCGGGATGACCCACCACTTTCCATTGATCTCTGGTTATTTTTTTGCCACGGTGGTGTTGGGTGCCTGCTGCAGATCTTGGCATGAGTCAGTGCAGAAATCAGAGCTGCTTGCCACAGGATCAAAGCCTTCAGTCTGTTGCACAGTACAGAGGGCTCTGACTGTACATGTGTGCTTGCAGACATAGTTAAAAAGTCAGGGTAAAATCTCGTTTCCATTAAAGTCAACGACAGAACTCCTGTCTGTTCCCAAGGGACAGTATTTACTTCCTTGCTGCTTAGTGTGGCTCTCCAAATAGGGGTATCTGAGACTGTGCAAAGCTCAAGGTTATAGGAAGAAAGGCTGACAATGTCACATTTTCCTGGAAGAATAAAAGAGATACTGGAAGAGTTAGCTTTGCTAGATAAATGTAAAAAGACTTAGCACAGAAATGGGTATTAATCCTTTGCCCCGATGTAGCACCACCAGTAGAAATGTCATCCAGCTGGGCATGACTCCTGTGCCATATGACTGTGCCATAAAACCATGAAGCTGACCTGTGGCACTCCAGGCTCTTGGCTTATTTATACCATTTGAGATAATTAATAACATTATGGCCCAAAAACCTATTTAAATTCAGTGCTCCACTGTGCGAGATTCCCTCCCAGAGACTACATTGGCTGCGTGAAGTTGTTTGGCTTTGCTGAAATCTCAGTGGCACAGTGAAATAAAAGAAAAGCATTTAATGTGGAGAGCTTGAATTTCTATAGATCTCACATAGGTACTTATTTTATTGAAAAAAAAACCAATCCAAAATTGTATTCATTTTGTTGTTGAGCTAACTTTTGATTTAGGAGACACCACTGCTTTCACCTTCCTTTCTGTTATCGGCAGGGCATAAGAAACAGCTTTGGTGCCATGGTAAGGCAGGTAAGAGACAGGCAAGATAGACTGGAATGAGAAACAGAGCTGCAGAGGCTAGAAATTACTTGCTCAGGTTTACAGAAGGCCAAGAAAAGAGCCCACATCTGCTCGTGACTCCTTCAGTATTTGGTCTGAAACATACACAGAGCATTTGAAATTATACTGAAGGAAGGTAAACTTCAGTTTACTTTAGCCCTGTGACTCCTTTAAAGTGTTTGGGATGAAGAGACCAGACCGTACAATCTACCTTTAGCAACTTTAGCTCAGGTTTACAGTTGCATTACTTAAAGGAAAAATACAGATCAGGTTTTAAATTCCTCAAAGGTGAAAGCCCCAACTTTAAAATGGAGCAAGCTCATGATATAGATTTTATTGACCTCCTTAAAAACCGGTTGCACTGACGGAAGGTTAGCAGCCGCCTCTAAATCCTCATAGTTATAGTTTAAGCTAAAAGTTAAGTTTCCTTTTGCTTTTTTATAATTCACCCACTCTTACAGCATCTGTTCTGAATCAGGCTATTTTCCCATTGCTTTAAAAACCAGGTCAGGGTTAATCTCCTGTACCATGTTTGCTTTCCAGGCATTAGTCATGAAACTGCTGATGAAAAGGTGATTTTTGGCATTGAATTTAATTCGACTTTTCTGGAATGTATTCCTAAGTCCCAGCAAGCCTCTATTAGGTGGTATATTCAGCGCTCTGGAGAAGAACATCGAGAAGAGGTAAGTTATAGTCATCAAGGCAAGTTTCCTCTATAGAGAATTCACCTGAGCATTAAAATGCAGGAGTTATTGGGATTAGTCAATGTTCTACTTTTTCTTGCCTCACCTTAGGTATCACATAGCATTCTGCTATCACCATTTGGGGCATGCAGTGGGGAAGAGAGAAACCATTTGCACTGTGTCATAAGCAGATTTCAATATTTATTCTGACTTACATGCCTTTATATTTAAAAAAAAAAAAACCAGAAGAAAAGGTAAATAAGGTTTAATTTTGGTAAAAAATCAAAGTACTAAACAAAAAACCACCCTGCTGTCCAATAATTAACACAACAACTAATCCTGTAGGTAAAATTATGTTCAAACCCCTTTGTTTTAATAAAATCTTTGTTCCATTTAGTGTCTGATTGCATTCCCTTATCATGTTAAGCAGTGTAGCTAAGAATTGTATGTATGGCTTGCTGCTTCTCTCCATCTCTCCCCAGAGAAGGAATGCTCTGTGCAGTAAAAAAGCTTTTTATTTTTTGGTTGTTTGTGGTTTTTTTGGTATGGTTTTTTTTTTGTTCTTGTTAGCGCAGTCCAAGAGTTTTTCTTAAAAGGCACTCTGTGCTGATGTAGAGATGACACGTTAAAGAACTGCACCTTGCTTCTGAAGTAGGAAGCAGTGAGACTTGTGATAGTCCTTCTTTCTTGCAGAAGGCAGGTTTAGGGTCCTCACTGGTGGAGAAGACCTGGCAAAGCCTTGGGGTCTGTGCGTACCCCCTGCACAATTTCCTGTTGGTTCCTCTGTAAGCTGGTGACAAAAGGACCCTCTGACGTGTCCAAAAGGTCAATGCACTGGGACTGATTAGGGCTGGGTTTGAGTGAGATTCAAACCTCAGGAGTTCTCAATCTTTCTCTTACATGGCTGATTTTGTGTCTGAGGCCATGTCCTGCTGTGATGGCAACCATGGTGTCAGGGAAGGAGCCGGGAAAAGACCTGCCCTTTCAAAGGAGCTGGTCCCAGGTGTCAGATACGCTTTTTTGTTAAATGTTCATCCAAGACAAAAATTAGTTTAAATGACAGGAACTATCAAACACCCAACCAGTCTTTCACTCTCAATGGTAATTCATCCTATGAGACTTTCTGAGTGCAGCATATGTGCAGGTTCTTTCTGAAGGCTGGGGAGGTGCTGGCCAGGGCAGGTGCCCGTGAGAACCTCACCTCTGAGTGAGCAATGTGCCTCATGGCAGTAGTCCCACAGTTACTACCCCAGCTGTGTCTTGGCCTGGGAAGCCAGAGTAAGGGAGTTCAAGGAACTTCTGAAATTCTACCAGATAAGATAAAAAACACCACAAGGCTGTATATTGACTACAACACTCCAGTACTTATACTCCCCTTCTCTCTCTCATGCTTTGGACTGGGAAAACTTCTTTCCTCTGCTGGGAATAAAAACTTAATTAATTTATAGACACGGTGCTTCCCACAACGTGCAGTAAACAGCAGAAGAAAGAGATTACTGATTTGAAACACCTACTGCCTCTAACCTCCATTACAGCCCATACTTGGGGAAAAAGCCACAGGTGATTGAAGTGAAAAACCCAGCTAGAAGTCTATCAGCCTTTAAAGAGGCATTCACAGGAAGGCCAGGGCTCAAAGGGACCTCTGGAGATCATCTAGTCCAAACCTCTAGCAAAGCAGGTCTCTCAGAGCATGTTGCACAGGATTGTGTCCAGGTGGGTTTTGAATACCTCCAGGGAAGGAGACCCCACAGCTTCTCTGGGCAGCCTGTTCCAGTGCTCTGCCAACCTCAAGGTAAAGAAGTTCTTCCTCATATTCAGATGGACTTTCCTGTAGTTTGTAGTTTGTGTCCGTTGCCTCTTGTCCTGTCACTGGGCAACACTGAAAAGAGCCTGGCCCCGTCCTCTTGGCACTCACCCCTAAGATGTTTCCATGCACTGACAAGATCCCCTCCCATCCTTCTCTTCCCCAGGCTGAACAGCCCCAGCTCTCTCAGCCTGTCCTCATCAGGGAGATGTTCCAGCCCCATCATCATCTTTGCAGCCCTCCACCGGACCCTCTTCAGCAGTTCCCTGTCTCTCCTGAACTGGGGAGCCCAGCACTCCAGATGGGGCCTCACCAGGGCAGAGCAGAGGGGCAGGATCCCCTCCCTTGACCTGCTGGCCAGTCCTCCTAATGCACCCCAGAATCCCCTTGGCCATGAGGACACACTGCTGGCCCACGGGCAACTTGCTGCCCACCAGCACTGCCAGGTCCATCTCCACAGAGCTGCCCCCCAGCAGCTCAGCCCCAGCCTGTGCTGGTGCGTGGGGCTGTTTGTCCCCAGGGACAGGACCCTACATTTGCCCTGGTTGAACTTCATGAGGTTCCTCTCCACCCAACTCTCCCACCTGCCCAGGTCTGGCTGAATGGCAGCGCAGCCTCTGGTGAATCAGCTGCTTCTCCCTGTCTGATGTCACCAGCAACCTTGCTGAGGGCACACTGTCTCTTCATCCAGGTCAGTGATGGATAAGTTGGTCAGGACTGGGCCCAGAGAGACCCCCAGGAGCTACAGGCCTCCAGCTAAACTCTGTGCTTTTGATCACAACCCCTCTGAGCTCTGCCATTCACCCGGTTCCAACCCATTTCACAGTCCACCCATATCACTCTCACTGCCAGAGCTTACCTATATAAGAGTATTACAGTATCACCAGGCATGATTTCCCCTTGGTGAATCCATGCTGACTACTCCTGATAACCCTTTTTTCCTCTACATGCTTAGACATGACTTCCAGAATGAGCTGCTAATTAACACACACCATTCATTGTTAGTGCTTTAGTTGATTTACCTTCAACTGCCCTGTAGAGAAGACTGGGCTTTACTCCCCTAAGGCAGCAGTTTGTAAATGCACAGCCATATTTGATCAGGGAAACAAGTAAAGTATTTGCTTAATTCTAACCATCTGTTTAAGACTAATTTTTAAGTAAATTTAAGCAGATAGTTAACAGGTTTTGGGGTTTATTGTTTTTAGGGTTGGATTTTTTTTGGTGTTTTTTCTTCCTTTTTTCTGAAGTGGGAGTTATGGTAAGTTTTGAGGAAAAATAATTTTTTAAAATAATGTATTGCAAAACTAGCATGTGCCTGAGCATCTCAAAAAGAGCTACAAACTTTGCTTAAAACAGCTAGTTCCCTGTGAAGAATGTAAAATTGCTCTATCATAAAAAGTCACACTTCCAGGATTTGAAAGCCTCTCTTGAAGGGCTGCTATTGAGCTTTATTTGTGTCAGTTTAGTGGCAAAAAGAAATTTAGTTGATTTTCTTATAAATCACAGGTTCAGATAGCTTGAGTTTGGCTTCCTGACCTTCAGCAGCCTATCTCTCTTACTTTATCGCAGAACAAACTGCAGGTCAAACCAACCTTTGAACAAAGTTAGGGCAGCTAACCTATATAGCATAGCCCAAGTTAAAGCTATATTATTTTTTTGCCACACTTTTTATTTCCAAAAGGTCCCTTGTGGCAGTGACCTGGCCCCTGCTGCTTGTTCCAGGCCAAATGCCAGTTGCCCAGGCATGGTGATGGCCAGTACTGCAGGATGGCCCAGCGTGCCAAGGATGTGCACAATGAGAGAGAGTAAGGGAATGTGTGCATATGTGTGATGGCATTTAAAGCTCCAGCAAGCACACAGCATACATCTTTGCACATTAGCAGCCTTCCACAGCAATGTTTACTGGGCTTGCTCTGTGTAAACAGTCTGACATCTGTTTGTAGGAGAAAAGCAAAGCTTTGCTAAAAGGCTAGATTAACCTTTGAGGCAAATTTAGAAGAAAAATTGAAGGAGAAATCTGCAGACAGATTTTCTGCATTATGAATGCTAACAGTAGGCAAATAGCTTTTTACCACACATCGTCCCTAAAGCAGTGTTTCTGTGATCTAGCTTTGATAAAATAGAAGTTGGAGCACATGTTCCACAACTCCTCAGGGTGGTTTTGTTAGTTTATGTATTATTATTTTTTTCAGCCTTTGAAGATAAATATATAAATGCCTGTATAAATGCATATGCATGCATTGAAGGTTACAGGATCAGATCACTTAGAGACAGCATATAGCTATTAGTTCTGTTTGGTTCCTGCCAGAAAATTCTTATAGTAACAGAAGTTCTAGTGTTTTGGCCCAGGTTGGTTCCAGGATCCAAAGAACTTGAACTCCTTCTGAGCAAACTCATCTTGCAGATCTCAAATCATCATATTGCGAGACATAAGTTTTAGAAGAAAAAGGAAGTGTTTGTTTCTTTGGGTTTTTTTGGGGTTTTTTTTTGTTATTTTTTAAGATAAAGTTATTGATCTAGAAATGTCACAGTTTCAAGAGCATGTACCTAAAGTTAAATTCCTAATTTCATATATGGCAGCCTAAATAAATGACTGGGTCTGTAGAGGTGTTGAAAAATCACTCCTCTTATTAGATAGGATAAGGGTATTTGCAGGTTAAGATGTTAATCCCTTGTTAATTTGGGGATCCAGAAATCGAGATTTTAACGTTTTCTAATTTGACTTAGTGAAAATGAATTCATCGGTATTAGAGCCTAATTGGAGGCCTTTCCAGAAAATCCAAAGATTGACAGAATGATTGACTTTCTTTTCAAAGTACTTCAGTTTGACAAAAATACCGTATGTGACAGAATGTGACAGTGTGGTCGTATTTAATGTATAACCTGATCTTTGCTCACCAATGCCTTATCATAACTTTTCCTGTTATGATTGTATTTTCTGCGAGCTCTCTCTCCTTTCCCACAGCAGGTTTCTCAGATAACACTGTACATGATTTTAGTGCGTGTTGTAGCGGTGTAACTTATTGTGATGGCGATACCATGCTTTGCAAATGACCTGATGCACCTGGAACTTAGGTTACAGACTTTTAGTTCCAGGGGTGGAACTGCAATGTCTCAGCAAGTCTCTAAACCTGGCTTTTCATATAGATGGCTTTGCACTGTCCTGAACACGCACTACAGCTTCCAGAGGGAAGGAAAAGGGTGAAATCCAGACAAGATGGGAAGCATTTGGCCCAGCAGGATGTCCCCAACATTTCACCCTTAGGGTCATGGTTCAGAATGTGACTTCCAGGCAGAGCAACCTGTGGGGAGGGACAGGATCTCCTGCGGTACAGGAGCTATCACCAGGTCATTTTGCTGCCAGTGGGAGTACATTTCCCTCTAGTTTGGGGCTGTTTGAAGGTCAGGAGTCAAATATCTAGTGCTTTTGTGTTCAGTGTTGCTCATGCAATTGATTATGTTTGTTCCTGTTCACACAGGATTAGTCATTGAGATGAGGGAGAACATGTCAGTGGCTGCAGTTCAGGAAAGAAGAGCAGGGATGTCATATGTTCGTAATGTCTTAAACTGCTGAAGTTTTCTGAAGCTTAAAACAGATATTTATGTATTTCTCAAAAAAATTAGTATGTATTATATTGTGTATATAATAGGCACCAGGACTGCAAGAAGCAAATGCATAGCTCTCCACAATGCCATTAATTTTGGTGCCCTGTGCCTCTGAAAAGTATTAGCCCCCCCTGCTTTAGGCTGACTTTGCTCCCAGTCTGCTGGGGCTCCAGCTCTGCCAAACTGCCACCTCCCCTTGCAGGGGCAGAACCAACCCTATGGTCTGAATGACGGAATAGGTGCAGATCACTCTTAACTCTCTCCTTCCTGCTCTGTTCAGACCTGGGGGTAAAAAATGAATCCACCAAAAGGCAGGAGGATGTTTCAGTTTCTTCTTCAGCGGTTCTCACCCTTTCCATCTTCCTGCCCACAGCCCTGGGCTATGTTTTTCTGACAGACCCAGCTTGATGACTATCTGGTGGTTTGGTAGGTACACGACTTTGGGCAGGACATCTTGCCGGACGCAAGACTGTGACCTAGCTCCCCCACCACAGCAAAGAGGTCTTGTTTCCATTCCACATTTTAGCCAGACTGAAAAGACATTTTTCAGTTTATCCAAGACATAAGCTTCTCTTTTTTGTGGCTGGAGATTGTCGTGTCATCATGGCCAGTTTCTTTGTTACAAACATCTGGTCAGCAGCATCTTATGAAAAAATGGTCACAGATTCAGTGCCAGCCCCGAAAGCTAAGAGCTGGGTGGGAGCTGAGTAAGGGAGATGACATGCACCAAGGACTGAGTTTCCAGCAGTACCTTCTGTTAGAGGAGATAGTTCAGTGCTTGAATCCTTTGGTCAATGAGAAAGAGATCAAGAGAGTGGGAAAAATAAGAAGAGATTAATTTGGCAGCCTAGGGACTACTTACAGCTTTCATTCTTTCACTCTTATTTTATTATATGACTCATTGGTTCCCACCCCCCCACCCCCAATACCTTGAGATTCTTAAATAAGACTAATATTTTTGACAGTTTCCTGGGGAAAAAGAAGTAACTCTGAACTGAGATATAGAACATGACATTTCTCCTTTGATTTAGATATACTGGGGGAGGGGTGGAGGGGAGAGGGAGAGTTTAAAATTTAGTTTCAGAATAAGAAGTTACCTTCACCTTGAAAATAACAGGAATCATGCATTCCCATAATGACATTGCACCAGAAACATGTTCTTCATTTTTCTTGTGGCTTCTTGGTAAATAAATAAAACATGTTAAAAAAAAAAAGAGAGAGAGAGAGAAATTAATTCTACATCTGCGTTGAAGTTAAATGATTATTTTCCCAGTACAAGAGAAACAAAGTTACGTGTAACAATAATGCCAAAAAACCCAGAGTGATCTTTATTTCCAGTCAAATGATGAGGACGAAGAAGAAAACAATGGAGAAAGATGAATTCTCAGCAAATGTTTCTCATTTTCTTTTCTCCCCTTCTCAATTTGTTCAGGGGTTGCACCCTAACCAGCTTACCACTCACATTTTTTTCACATGTTGATTAATGAGGGGAGGCAGGCTTTGAAGCCACTTTCTTCTCCTGGACAGGTGCAGTGTTTTAACTGTGAAAGAGCTGACATGTGAATTATTTGTAAAGAGGGAGCTATCTAAACACATCGTTAGCAAAGGACAAAAGGCATTGACCTAATCTGGTGCCGCATCACTTCCAAATCCTTGGTTGTTTTCCAACTTACTGATTGCTTAAATGTTTGCCATCCTTATTGGCAATGCCTATTTTTTCCTCCATTGTTAAATTCAGGTTTTGAAAACAGAGTGTTTGATTTGCATGGAGATCTTTTTTTTTCCCATTGTCAAATATTGCCGGTATCTCTGGCATGTGGCAAAATTCAGGTAATGTAACTTTAGGCAAATTTATGGGCTTCTCATGAAGGATGAAAGATACAATCTGTTGATAAAATATTGTAAAAAATCTGCTCCCACTGCACTAGGAGAAGAAAGTTAATAGTAATCAATTGCTTTGGTTTTGTGGCTTATGATTTGTTCCCTATTGAACAAAACTATGTCTCTCATGTTTAAGTTTTATTGTGTGCTCAAAGTTAAGCACATGTCAGCAAGCTTTTATGAATGAAGCCTTTGTGCTTCTGAATTGTCAAATACTATTTACAAATATTTTAGGAGAGTTATTGATTATGACATGGGGGAGGAGGTGGACAGACAATGACAATGAATCCACAGTTGTCCAAAACAGAATTATGTCTTTTATCTAACTAGTCCTTTCACTCTCCTCAAACTTTAATAAAATATGTTTTACATCTATAGGTCAGGAACCAAAGAGCACATTAAGCATTCAAGTGAAAGGTTAAAGATCTACTACCAAGTAGTGAAATGCCGGGTGTTTATGAAACTCCAGAGCCCTGTGAGGGGAAAAATAGAGGGGGAAGACAGGAATTCTGAACTTAATGGGTAAAACAACATAAACAGGATACCAAACAGAGAAGTGAGGGGGGGAAACGGTAATGAAGTGTTGCTCAATACTTGTGAAATCAGAGCCATAATTTCATCCTGCCAGAGGATAAGACAGGAATGAACAATGAAGGCACAGAGGAGGAGGAGGTGACAGTCGCTGTAAATCAATACCCAAGGTTAACACAGGACATTCTGTAAGAACACTGCTTCATTAAAAATAGGAGTCATGATGGGCTGGGATTAAGGGACTTGTCCAATTTAGACACTGTTAGCTTTCTCTGCAGTATCCCAAGGCAGATGGGGAGGCAACTCCATCAGTTAACACGTTTACGACTAGAAAGTGATGGCTGCTAAACAAATGGTAAATAGTCATGAGTAGCAGGGTGCTGGACTTGGGGGTCCAGTGATGTTTTCAAGTCTAGATCTGCCATTATTCTGCCTTCCTTTCACTGAACATAGGCAAAGCGCTACTGAGGGCTCTTTGGACTGGTGCCCAGCCAGCTGAAACAGCCAGCTGGAGATCTTCCAAGTGTAGGAGGTACACAGCTGTCAAGATGCTCTAGACTACAATACTGGCAGAGCCACCGATAGGCAGATGCTACTGCTGCAATTGCATCAAGCCCTGAGCTCAAAGAGATCCATCCTGTTTTCACTCAGACAATGTGGGAACTTGGTCTTTGCGTAGTGCCTTATGAAACCCAAATGTCTGGCAGTGAGCTGCTGCTTCCCACTCTCTTCCCTAATTTGTTCAAACTTGGGTCTTCATATTGACATGAAGCCTGGGCAGAAGGAAGGGGGGGGTCCTTGCTGTATTGCAACAGCCAAGCCTCCCGGCGCTTCCACCTGGCCCCTGCTCCTGCTTCTCTCTCTGGGGTACATCGGCACAAGGAAACATCTGCCCTAGACATATTTCTGCCTACAGCTACCTCTTTGTGGGTTCCTATATACATTTCATGCTCCTGCTTTTAGCGTAAAAAAGGTACATTTACTTGGAATGAAGTGTCACTAGCTGATAAAATTGAGGTCTCCTGCCCTATGCTGTAGGTTCTGGAGGTGGAAAGGCAGTCTTTGCTAGTCCGTCTCCCTCCTATCTTCTGTGTATGTGCTTGTGGCTTGACTGCGATTTCTCTGGTTTAAACTCAGTGTAGTAAATCAAAAGTAGCTTGTGCTTATGTAGCACCTGTTGTCAGGACAATCAATTTTCCAGGAATTTCCTGAAATTAGTATGATTTCACCCTGCTGGTGCCAAGTAGGCATGCTTATATACAGTTTACAAACAAGGAAACTAAAGCTCAGGGTTAACCCAACACTGTCAAATAGTGGGAGGAGCCAAAAAAAAAAATTTGGCCTCAGAACCAGGCACGTTCTGACCAGGCTTTTGTAGCAGTTATTTTCTCGTCTCTGCTGCAGTCAGATGAATAGCAGTACACAGGCTTTTAGCCATCCATGCACATGTCTATATATCCATCTACCTACCCACCTACTTAACTACCCACCGACCTACCTATCCAATCTGTGTGTCACTGAAGGCTGCTACAGCTGATACAGTATTAAGCCATCTATCTCTCTCCTTGCATGTAATTTATATATATGTATATTGCTTTTTCTGGTGATCTCAAAATAGTCTCTCAAGTTTTTTAACCCTTCCAAAGTCATTATCATAGAAACTTAGCAAGGGTAAAGCTAAAAGCCCTGGGAGGTCATCTCATCCATCTCTTTGCTCCAAGGGACCCTATTATGATAAAGTACTAGTGAGTTAGAATCATAACAGATGGAGAATCATATGTATGTATACACTTTTTCCCATGGAGTAGAAAAGGGAATCATGTGCAGATTTTTTACATAAAGAAACAGTGTGTAGCTTACCCACTGTGAATAAATCTAATTTAGTCATCTTTATGCCTCCCTGATCTTCACCCTCTGAAGTTTGCTGGAGGGTCAGATGTGCACTCTCGGAAATTTTCCACATTCTGTGTTGGTTCTCTCTGCCCCCACTCCCCCTCCTTCTTAAAGCCACTACTCAGCCTTGTGCGGAAGTGTTTCTACGTTATCGCAATGCCACCAGCTGCGCTGAGGGCCCTGGCTTTGCTGGGGGCTGCGCGAGCTCCAGGTCCCTTGTGCCGTGGTGTGCCACAGCCTCTGCACGGCAGCAGAACATAGCACGGCTGGGAGGTGACAGCTTTAGGCTGGATGAGGATCGTTTTCAAAGGAAATGCTGGTGTTGGACACTGGGACCTAGGGCTCTGCTTTCTGCTTCCACCTCTGCTACTGATCTTTATATGGTCTTTGGCAAATCACTTACCTTCTGTCCTTCCCAGCTGCAAAAATACTTAGGTGCCCAGTACCCCACCCTGATGTGGTTTTCTTTTTCTTTTTCTTTTTCTTTTTCTTTTTCTTTTTCTTTTTCTTTTTCTTTTTCTTTTTCTTTTTCTTT
>JAVJGJ010000057.1:68235450-68254454 GCA_035590215.1 Microhierax caerulescens | reverse complement strand
AGCTGAGTAAGGACTATCTGAGCTTCACCCTTCCACCGAGGACATGCTAACACCAACAGTCTACAGAGATAGCTTAAGAGAAGCCACGGGCCTCACAGCGATTTAGATTAATACATGCAAAGCAATACAGAATAGGCAGCTCTATGCTTATTCATTTAAATTCAATGATAGCTTTTTAATGCGTGCATTTCTAGATGATTAGCAACCACCATTGTCCTTAAAGACTGCACTGACATTGTGTTTTACAATTACCCTCAAGCCAAATTGATGGCCCATCCATCCTGGACTGCTTCAGGAGCACCTTTGGCTCTAAGGGACTGCAGATGTCTCCAGCCCCTCAGAGTGTTTTCAGGATGAAATCGGGGGAGAAGGAAGGGTTGCTCTTGTTTTTTTTTTTTTTTTTGTTTTGTTTTGGGGGTTTTTTTTGTTTGTTTGTTTTTAAATCAGGTATTGTTGCTTCTGTCCACAGTTATGCAGAGAGGGAATTTTCTGGGAAAAAAACATGAAACAAATAAAAATCTTTAGGCAGGAAAATAAATAGGCTGACTAGTCCACCTCCTGCTCTAGCCTTCAGCTCAGAACTCTGTGTTGCAGGGGATTTATTAAAGGTCAAGGAGGCTATTTTGTTAACAAATGGTCAGCATGCTATTTCCAAGGACATCCGCACTGGTGCACTCAAGGATTCTTGATTCCCAGTCCCATGCTGTGTCCATTAGACCATGATGCTTCTGACCCTTTGCTGGGAAAGATCCCAGGATACTGCTGGCCAGAAAGCTGACGCCAAATCCCAACTGTGGCAATTGCTTTCTGCTCACCTACATTCCACCTGCAGTTGCAATTGGATATGGTATTCTTCATTTCCGAGCCTGAACTCTTGTTTCTGTGTTACCGTGCACTGCTAAACAGCTGCTGTGTTCCCCCACTCCCTCCCTACAGGTGGCTGCATTTGATAATGTCTCATGTAGGATCAATCTTGGTCCCATTGAAGTAAGTGGGAATTGTGCCAGCATGTCCCAGAACCGGTCCTGCATCCAGCTGGTAAAGAGCTTTCAGCTCCTGCAGAAGAGGTGATCTGCACAGACTGGCTGGTTATCCAGGTTCGTTAGCAGAGATGGGTGTCAGAAAGAGAGAGAGAGAGAAAAAGAAAGAAAGGAAGGAAGGAAGAAAAAGAAAGGAAGAAAAAAGGAAAGAAAAAAGATGAAAGAAAGAAGGAAAGAAAGAAAAAGAAAGAAAAAGAAAAATCCTTCAGCTTCTTCCTGCCACTGCTCATCCAGTAAGAGCTTAAATGCAGCAGCACTGTTTCCTGTGTACTCAGAGAAACAAAAGCTAATTAAGCTGAAATCTGTCATTTTTTTCTGTAAGGATTTAAGCAGGGTCAAACTTCAAGACAATTAGTGATGAGTCTGGGGAAGAAGCACACAAGCTCATCTGCAGTTGCTCAGAAACATTTCCAGAATTGATTGGCCGCCTGAGCAACCTCTGCTCTGCGCTTTTCTGTGTGTGGTGCCTCTTTCCAGGCCCTTGGAATCCAGGAGGGCTGTTAGCTGAGGAAGTCTGTGCTTAAAGTAAGAGGTATGAGGTAAAATCCGGCCCTTCATGATTCAAATGGTGGGAAGTGTTCTGGGATGTGTTCACACACAGAGTCCACAGGTACTGTGAAAACGAGCAACTGGGAGCTAACAGCCTGTTCATAATCATTTATATTTCTGCAAAGTAAAACACAACGTAGAGGATACGTAGGGGTTTGTGTATGTAGCACCACTGCAGCCATGTAGTTACCGTGTAGAGTAATAACCAGATATTGGTGCAGAATGACAGGACCTGCAGTTCCCAAGCACATTTCTGCAGGAATTTTTATCAAATATTAGGCAAAAATGTACACCAGCTTCAACAGGACAATTTATGAAATGCTAATACACATTAGCTGCCTCCCTGCTTTTGCTTCAAATTCTTTATAACAATTTGTAACTGAATATATAACAGAAAAAAGGTAGCAGGCATTGTTAAGAGTTGCTAGATGAAAGTGAAGTGTTAAGACAGGAAATTACAAATGTTAACTCTTGGGCCAAACTTTGATTCTTTGCCTTACAGTAAAAGTGCAAAAGGCTATCATTTTTTATGTCTTCCAGTGTCACAATTACATTACGTTACAGTTATGTCTGCCAGTGTTAGATGCATTTCCATGGGTAGGAAAGAAAATCAGCAGCAAAAGAGCAAGCTGCTCCTTTTCTGCTTCTCTCTTACAGGTAGGTGGGCTCCCTGACTTTCTCCCAGGAAAACTTGGATGTTTTTTTTCCCTTATAAAGAAAACGTCCACACTCAGTGTTTGGACTGTCTCTGCTAACACATACTAGACTTGCTTCCCTCCATGGCTAGGATTACTTTCAGTGATTTCAAGTCAAGCCCAGGTGTTGGCATGTGCAGCACTGAAACTGTTGTTTCAGCTTTGCAAGTTGACAGCCTGGGCACCTAGGAGGCTTTTGAAAAACATTCACATGAGAGTCAGTGTCATTAAGGTTTACTATTTAAGGAAACACAGAACTTTGTTATGGAATCAAAGTAATTTTGGGTAATGCTGCATTACAGGGAACACCGATAATTCTCCTTCAGTGGATGAAAGACCGTAATTCCCCATCTCCTAATTGGTTACAAGTCAATGTTCAGAGTGTGTCCTGATTTGTGTCTTCCAACATATTTTTAAGGTAGGGAAGGTAGGGTGTGCATGACCTAGGGTATGCACGGGCTGTGCTGTGTGAGAGCTACTTCAACTAATGCCAAAAAGGAAGGTGTATCTATTACTGATTATTATACGAAAAATGTACCACTACTCCCAGTTACATGGGAGACTGATCTGGCCTCGATAATGGAAAATTGCACATTCAGTGCCCATCGTTCTGATTCTCCCTCTATGTATCTGTGTAAGGCAGCAAATCTAATGTATTAGAGACGTGTGCTCAGAAAATCTGCTGGGCCTGAAACAGCGGTGGAAGTGACCCAAACAGGCTGTGAGACTGCAGCATACATGAGCATTTGTGGATCTGTGAGTCAGTGGGGCACTGAGAGCAAACCCAACATGGCATGGTGCAAGAAAACTTACCAGCTGCTTTTCTAGGCAACAAGTAGGATTGCCAGTCATTGCTGGTAATCTAACCATCAGCTGTGTCCTTCCCTGGTTCATTCCCTGAGCCCCCCCACCCCACCGAACCCCCACCCCCACCTCCACTTTTCCAACACCTTTTTCTTTGTTTTGGCAGTCCAGTCATAAAATCCAAACCAAAACTCATCATTCTGGAGACTAAGCAGCTAAAGCTCAGGAGCTGTGATGTAGACCAGCAGTGAGTCTTATTAAGGATTTAGCCTTAAATCACAAATTTAAAATCTGTAGTGTAGAAAAATAAGTGAACTCTAAATGTGGCTAGCAACCTAGCTACAGAAATCACCTTTTTCTGCTTGTACCTGTCTTTTACTGCAAAGACAAATTCTGAATGTATTTAAACTTCCATTGAATGTTGCAATGTCATCTGCAGGATGCCACTAAATAAAGATAAAGAGGATTGCTTCAATTAGATTGAAACCCGAGGTTTTAAACAGGGAAGAAATTACAGCATTTTCCAATTTTCAGAATGTTCAGATTTTTCTGCCTGGATGGAGTTGTGGACAGAAACCAAAACCATGAGAATCTGTTTACCCAGCATTAAGGCAGTTTCAGGAGGAGAGAGTCTGAGTCTCTGCTGACATACCTCTTGCCTACACAGAAGGTAAAAGCAGTAGAGAATATGCTGCTAGGTCAGAAAATCATAATTATATTTTCATTTTGGATAGAATGGACTATGAGTAAAGTATGCTGTGCAGAACAGGAATGTTGCACCTTTAACTTTAGAAGAACATGAATAGGCACCAATCAACCCTTCTGAATCTGTATGTTGTTTCCTTTGTCTCTTTCCCTTCCAGCTGGTAAGTATTTTTATCTCCTGTTATATTTTTTCTTTCTCTTTCCTGAGGGGATGGCATATTCTCACGTGGAGCATGCTTCAAAGCACATTCCTGACTATAGGATTTAAAACATGATGAAGAGGGTAACAATGCTTTGTTTCACTTAATACAATCTAAACTCCATTTGGTAGAGGTGCCTTTATCTCAGGAATTCACAATTCACTTGCTGCATACTTCAGCTTCTCTCGTTGGTCCTTTTCGATGTCACTAAAGCAGCATATGAAAGTCCTCTATGATAAATGAAAACGTTCTGGAATATAAGTGGTAGGAAGCACATGCTATTTTACGCACTGATGCAATTCCATTCTGTTTCTATTAAAAGAACTTTTTTCATTGTGAGTGCTCTTGTCCTTTTTCTCCGTACATGATACTAAATCTTCTGGGTTTTATTTTCTAGCTTTTGTTGTTTGCATTATATGTTCTGCTTTTGTTTAGACTGTAAGGAGACCTTTTTTATTAATAACAGAATGTAGGATTACATTTATGGATAGAAGTTATTTGAAAGAGGAAAACGTAATACTAAGAAACTGCCAAAATTTCGGCATAATACGGGAAGCTTGTTTTATGCAATGTGCAACCAGTTGGCTAAATGAAATGACAGGAACTCAAAGACCTGGAAAGTATATGTGGAAGACTGCCGTGTGTCTTCTACTATATTACATTTTGTCATACACCATGGTTTTTCAAAGATTAATCCTTTTTGTTTGCATAATACACACATTTAATCACAAATCTGAACTTTGGCTGAGGCATATATATAAATAATAACAATAACAAGAACTCTTCAAGAAACATTTTAACTCCAATACATGTCTTTAGAAAGTTGAGAAGATTTAAGGAAATCTTAGTCTAGAAGAAGTCACCAACATTTTAGCATCCACGCCACCTTTAGCAGTGATTTGATATGTGATCCCTGTAGGAGAGACAAATCCAAAATATGGAAGCTTGATCATAGCTCTTTGGGAACAATGAGAGATGTATGCATAACTTTTAGTGACAGATCCTGAAACATATTAGGACAAGGTAAGTTCTAAACTGTCTGAGTGACTGGGACTATGTTGTAGTGGGTGTCATAACCATCTTTGTTTCAGAGATGGCAGAATGCATAAAAAATCTTATGCTGAATTGAAAATAATAGCAATTTTTCTCTTCTCTTGATAAAGAACTAACGGAAATGATAATGTCTTTTCTGGTTTGTATTATTTTGGGAAAAATACATCTGTGAACGTGCTGAGTGTCTATTGGAAAAAAGAAATAAGATACACAGATGTTGCATATTTGTCCCTATGTCTTTGTAGATAATGTTGCAGAAGCACAACATTTAAAGGAAAAAATATAAAAAATCCCCAACTTTCAAAGCATTTTCTGAAATGGTGTTTTATAGCCCATACACAAGGATCTTATTTTATTACAGAAGATAATCTATCAAAGGCTATTGGCAAAAGCCATCATTATCTGGCTGTGCCATTTGTAGCTTTACTTCCTATTGAAATATGGGATCCATCTGCTCACTGATTGCAGGATAACAGCCATCATTCCCACTTGCTTACCATAAATGATATATCTGAAAGTACCAGAAATGTGATGGAGTGCAATCCCAACCCTTGGTCATTCCCTTAAATCATTTGTCGTTAATTTAGGCCAGGCTGATAAGCCTCCAGCAGACTGACTGAATTCTAGCTTCAGTGAACTCGGTCTGATCTATTTGAAATTTCCAAGGCATGCCCAAAACTCACATCCTCCTTTATTTATTTTCCTAATAGCTTATTTGAATTTGTGCCCCATTTCAGTGCTGCACTGGTCTGACCCATGTGCTTTAGCTCACTGCTGTGTGGTAAAGACAGCTTTGCCAAACCTTGAAATGGGTGTTTCACAGAGTTTTAAGAACCACAGTTACGAAATCTGGCACTCTAAAGGCTAAATCCATGACTTGGTAGCTACATGGAAGCTGGTCACAGGCTAAATGAATTTGAATGTCCCTAAAAAGGGTAAGTTATTTCTCTGTAGGCAGGTTGGTCTATTTTCAAATTTCAAGAGGCCTGTATATAACATGAGCTGAAAAAGAAAATGTTATTTGAAGACTCTGGCGAGAATATGAAGTCAGCACCAAAACCCTAGTCTTTTGCACTCTCGTGGGTATAGGTGATATAATAAACAGCCAGGACTTGAACTGCAAGCGGGAAAGTTTCCTGATCATGTTGTGATTCATAAGTTATCTGAACGTTAGCCCCATAAACAGATCTCCTTCCACAACCGTTAGCCCTCTGTCCCTCTTCCCAACCAGTTTTCCAACCTTGTAAATAACCTAAACTCCTAAATTCTAAAAAGGTGTTTGGGCACTCTGGGGAGTCTTCGATAAGCTGATCTCCAGCTTTAATTGTATTAAATTTGTATTGGCTGCTATCAGTATAAATCTATGCACTCTGCCTGGCCAAAATATTATTGAAAGTTTAGTCACTTGACAACTTTCTCCTGCCGAACACACTCGTGAGGTGCCAGTGAATATTATTCATTCACGAGCGGCACAGATCTACCGAGAACGGCCAAGCACTGCTACCTGTGGTTCCCTAATAACCGTACACAACCTGTGATCTCCCAAACTCCACACCAAAACTGCCTAAACTCTGTGTTGAAGACAAGGGGCTGGAGATATGTCCTTTTATTATTCAAAATTCCTTCCAAATTGTTTGAAGTGATTAAGAGAGCTAGTGAGATATAATAGACTTGCAGTCCCTATCTCCTTGCCTTGGCAAAGAGAGCATTCTTCAACCTCCACGCAGTATGTGTCAGCAAAGTACAAAACTATTTGTGCTGCTGAAAGATTGCTGCTTCGTGTGTTCATTTAACACATAATGCACTATGCAAGCATGGTCATACATTCATTTGGTTTGAAAATGGGAAAAAAAAAAAAAGCGCCCTGGCACTGCACAGTTATTCCATGTGATTGACCGAAGACACAATTTCACTGCATAATTTTAGAACCCCAGTTTGCTGTCTGACCTGTGCTCAGTAGGACTCTATTAAGCAAGTTGTCTCGTTGAAATCTGCTGACCTCTCCATGATTAGTTAGGAGGTGACGTAAGCAGCACTGAAGAAATGGGGTGTAAGTCATCGTATGACATTATTTCTCACTAAGCAGCTTCTGCATCTGAAAATAATTGATTAAAATGAAGCAGCTGCTGTTCTATAGCAGCATTCGAAATAGCTAGGGCAAGTTTCAGCTAAACTTAAACCTACAGTTAACTGTATTATTTCACAAAGTGTAGTAGATACACCTGATTTCCATTTGAAAGCTTCAAAAGGAACGATGTAAATGTAAACCAAAAATAATACACACCACACTCTCCCTAGATTTTCTGCCAAGTATTTAAAAAGTGTAGCTAAATCACTCATTTAATTTTGCAGCTTCTTCTATAGAAGACTTTTTAAGCATGGCATGCCTCATTGTTTCAGTGTTTTTAAATGTCAACGAGTCTAAATATCAAACAGCCTCTCTGTTGCCTGGGATGAGTTGGGGAAGAAAATGATGAAAAGCAAACAAACCCCACACCGTTATTTGCCCATCAAAGTGAAACTTCTCTGAAATACCTTTTTCATGTGTGTGTGTGTGTGTGTGTTTTTTTAGAAGCAATGAATTAGTATTGAACATGGAATATTTCCATTTGCTTTGGAGTGGAAGAATAAGAATCCCATGGAATTATTTGTTGATTTACATTAAGATCTTGCCATAAACTGTGAATTCAGCTTATTTGAGATAAATTAATAACTGCAATTCCAAGGAGTTTGACTTCAAAGAAAAATTTTCAGAACCATAGTATTAAACAATTGCTAGCATGATCACGAGGAATCAACAGAAATACTTTCCTTTTTCCTATTTCCAGCTAGGAAAACACTGTTAAGCATCATTCCAATGCTTTGTAGAAACAGATGGTATGTGATAGTGAAAGACTATTTCAAACTAAAATATGCTCACTCTTTTTTCTTATCATTCTTATCATTTTTGCCAACTGTGCTTCATTATAGTAATTTGTGTGCATATTTTCTATGGAGTCTTCTTTCAAAAACATAACCTAGACCTTTAACATTTTCTATGCTTCTGTGCTGAATCACATCAAACCCAGGTCACCAGAGGAAAGATGCTTATATTTTCTGTGTGTGCATTTTGCCACCCTGTTCGTATCATTTAAAAAATCTAGTTAAATCCACACAGACTGGTTTCATTTGTGCATTTAACCTCTGCAAAGGTAAGACCAACAAAGATCATATCCAACTGTCACTGTCTTAGATCAAGATCTCAGGCTAAGCATATGGTACAGAAAGATTTAGGTGTATATAACCCTTGAATATGGATTTGTGGCATAGAATTTCTGTTCTTACTTGGTAAAAGACATGACTGTCAACAGTACAATTTTCTCAGCTTATATAGCTGGAAGTCTGGAAGGAGGATATATAAATATATATTATAAATAGAAAAAGACTAGGCTTTAGTATGCACTCTCTTCAAACAACCATCAGTAACACTGAGTAATTTAGCAATTAGGCTCATATTTATCCAATATATAGAACAATTTTACTAACTCCTACTACTCTTGCAGGAAAGATGCTGATTTTTGCTCTTTCTATTGTTTGTTTCCTATAGGACGGTATGGAAGAATATGGAAGAAGTGCATTTCTGTTGATTTCCACTACTAGACACCACAACTTCTGGAGACCAAAGTATTATATAGTATAAAGTATAAAGGATGAGTGGCTAAACTGTTCTAGTATGGCAATTCCTATAAAAATAAAAAATCTTCTTTGAGTTAAATATAAAAAGAATTAAAAAAATAAAGCTTAAAATAGCACTTAAAAAAAAATATAAAAATCTTCCTTTCTTTTGGCATCTCTACCAAAACTCAGCACTGTAGCTATACTGACAATGCAAAAGAAAATATTAAGAAACAGACCAAGAAAAAAAAAAAGGAACTAGAAGAAAAACAAAAATAATTTTTAATTAAGGTGGGGTTTACATGCTTAGGTGCTCCGGATTTACTGTACTAGAACAAGATGTACTAGAACAAGATTCAGAAAGGCAGTAGAGGAGAAATGGAAAATTCTGCTTTCCAAAAGGAGTCAAATTTAAATTTCATTATATTGACGTGCCATTATAAACAGCTAAATCTTTCCTTTACTGATATGTGTATGGCTTTTCAGGCTGATTTTTCTAACAAGGGAAAGTTCTTATTTGGGGATAATTAATCTCACTCACAATTTTTTTATAGATCACAGTTTTTTTCCATATTTCATGTTGTTAATGTAGATTCCATCTTCCACTGTGAACTTATACTAAGTTGAATAACTATTTAGATAACCCTTAAAGGCAATACTTTCCTGCAGACATTTGACTATTGTGGTATGAATCATTAAAACAATTTACTTTAGCAAAAAGTAAAAATAAAGCCCATTTCTGAAAGAGGAGAGGCTTTCATTCCCATGTTGCCTCAGAATTTATTTGCCTATTAACAATTCCATATTAACCTAACTGGTCATATTGCATTCCTGATTCATCCAATAACTTCTCTGAAAGTTGGAAGGCTAATTACAGAAGTGATTATTTATAATATCTGAGTGCTTTATTCAGGGGACCCATTAAAAGCATAAACAGTGGGGACAGATAAAGGTTACAACTGTTTTAATGAAAAGAAACATATGAAAGTTTTATATAAATATCACTCCTAAACTTGTCCAGATTTTATATAAAGACTTCTAAAGAAAAGAATGTTTTCCTTCAGAGGATCCAGTATGGTTTATACTAACCAAAATGGACTATTTTACTTCCAACATAGCTATTCCACTTCACTTGCCAGTGTTGTTGACAAGATTTTCCTGTGGCATTCCAAAAATCAGATGTTTTCTTAATGACATGTTGTTTAGTGAATTGGTGAGAATTTCAGCTCATACTTTTTAAAAGAGAGGCCCTTAAAACCACTGCTCCAACTTCAAGTGATTTTTGTTAGGTTTGTGGGTTTTTTTTTAAAGAATCTTATTACTAGTAAATCAATCTGGTGACTGTCTGGGATCAGAATATTTTACATTAGCACTGTTATCCATCTCCTTTTAGATGAATATAGCACCTCTGAGTGCCAGCAGGACAAATGGCATCATGCACCGCCTGCTGTTCTCTTGCACAGACTGAATTATCCCAAAGTATTTTATTTGCCACAGTCAGGATTCATGTGTTAAATTAATAACTGCTTGGAAATAATAGTTTTTACTTTCACATGTCTTCACTTTTTATATGGTGGCAAAAAACCCCAAACACACACACACAAAACCCCCACAAAACCCTAACTGTTAGGTCCTTGTGCCAATTGTTCGCAAAAAGACAAGATAACACTTTTTGTTGGTTTTTTGTTGCTAAATTGTGGTGTTTCATTAGGACAGAAAAGCTCTGCTACTCAGTTGCAAACTATTTCAGTTTTAGTTTCTCAAAGTGTGATTTTGGATGGAAAGAGAAAAGAAAGAGGCTGTTTAAGTCTTTTTTCTTTGTGAGTAGTGGTCTTACCCATTAGTGGATAATGAAACTAAGCAGGGGTGAGACCTAGGTTTAAATTGCTTGTGAGGGGCTGATTTTGCATATCTACAAAGCTGGAAAGACAATTTGGATATCTGAATATTTCATATCCCACATTAATGCACCATATGCACACTCAGTCCAGACTTGTGCTTGAAATCATCCTCTGAGACAAGACACTGGAGATTTCATTTCCAAAATGCTATTTTAATACAATGTTAAGTTTCGCAGCCTTTGTGAAGTTTTGTTTTCTTTTCTTCTGAGGAATAAAAAGTTGTGAACAGTATCATGAGAAACAATTCCAATCCAACATGTAGCTCTAACCCTGAATATTTCCCACCCCATTGGAATCAATTGTATTTTGGGGTATTCAGTGAATCTAAGGTAATTTTTTAGTGAATAGATATTTTCCTGTTAGATGAGAACATGCTAGTCTAGTTTGCTACAATTTTTCCTTAATTTAACTGATTTTTTGTATCGTTTGCTGTTCTAAACCATGGTATTTCTCACTTCTTTCTTTTGCTTCCCAGTCTTTGGGCAACACACAACCTGAGGCATTGTATGGACAAGCGACTCCTCCTCTTTGCAGAGCCAGCTCTGCGCTGTGTCAATAGACAGAAGTGAGGGGTGTATGGAGACCGTGAGGGGACAGAAACTTCTGTGCATGGACTTGGGAGGACGAGGATGTTGCCTGACAGTGTGTGGCAAGCTGTACCTGCAGCACGTCTGTCTGAGTGTTTTATGCTACACCCCCTCAAGCTACATTTGTGAAATAATCTTGGCACTTAATGTCGGTGTGAATGTAGGTATGATGTGAATGAGGATCCACATCTGGAATGTAGATGCCCTCCTGCAGAGTTAGGTAGCCCAGACATCTGTAGCTGAACACATCCCGGAGCAAAAACATACCCTTACATAGGGAACAGTGCAATGTCCTGACCTTGGAAACATTCATTATGGCTGGAGAGGGATGTTTTAGACAGAATGTTCTTACCAGCTCTAATTTTTAGCTGATGGGTAGGTCTTGTGTTTGATGTGGTGAAGAGGAAGCCATGGCGAAACTCTCCACTGAGCTCCTCCTGGGAGACCAGGAATGAATTACACGTGACAGATGTTAGTCACTTAATGAATAATTGGAAGGGCCTCAGATACAACAGTGATGAGAGCACTGTAAGAACCCATGGAGAATATAATCATGATGGTAACAAAAGATGGGGGAGTATGCAGCTTCAGAGCAACATGCCAAGAACATGATCTAAGATGTTAAACTGGCTAAAATATCAACAGATCAAACTGAGCGAGGCTGAGACATAATGTCATCCTTCAAATTGCAGATTTGGGACTGAATTTGCACTTAAAATAACAGTTTGATACTCTTCCCACTGAAGCCTGTGGCTAGCTGCCAGCTGACCTCAGTGGGAACAGACTTAGGCCAGAAGCTACTGTGCAAGTAGGATCCGCAAAGTGCTGAACTGGTACGTTGGAAACAAAATTAAGTTTGTGTGCCAGAGAACACCAGGGCCAGGGCCAGCCACAAATGGCTAAACCAAATGAGAAAGGACAACGTACAGTCCAGGATGGAGAGAGTCAAGGGCAGCAGGCAGCTGAAGAAGATCAGGTAATAAAAGATGGACTAGAGAAAGAGAGTGAAACCAGTAACAGCATCTACTTGTAAGAGAAGGGGTCTCTGACCAGTCAAGTGGCACAGCAGATATGTCCTGTCTGCTGCTGCTGGCATTCTGGTGCTTGGGCAGCTCTGTGGAGGACAGGTTGGATGGAATATTAAAAATAATACATTCTACTTATATCTGTTAGTATGGGCATGATGGTAGGGAAATTATTACTCTTGTGGCCTGTAGGACTAACCACAGTAACCATATACAAATTTGGAATAAAAGTCTGCCTACCTGAAAGAGTAGATAGAGCAAGGCAGGTTCTGGAAGCATCTGTAATGCTGGAGAAAACACTGATATGAAACCAAAGGAATTAATCCATTTTTTGAAGAAGACAAAGTGATAATGTAAAATGGAGCTCCTGCACTGATCTCAGCTAATGATGTGGCCTGCACTTGGAGGGAATAAGCAATGACAGAAACTACCTCAATGCTCTGACTAAATAACAGATGACATCTAACTTGATTTGAGCCAACAGTTTAAATTAAGACATCACATTCCCAACAATCTATGCTCCTCTGAATGAATGCTTTAGGAAATTGTCACAATGGATCTGCCTTAGAACACTACACCACAAATGCAAACCACCCAGAACACTGCCATTGTTATTGCTGATGCTAGGCATTAGCTTCTTGACTTTGATGTGTGTTTGAGCTCTTCAGCTTATTAACTTCCATTGCACACAAATGCCAAAGCATTCCTAACATCAGCTTTTCATGTGAGATTTCCATCTCACTGGTATGTAAGATCACTGGAGCATGGATCACCCATCACTGGAGCATGTAATAGGGTCGCCAGAGCTGGTGGAGCTCTGTGATGACCCAAATGGTGCATCAGGAGAGCACAAGCTGATTAGGTCTAGCAGCATGACCGTGGAAGCTGTATTTGCTCTGCTACAGGGGCCAGAGTCCTTGATCTGGGTCTCCTCTTCGTTCAGGTGGGGGCTAGCACAGAATTTTGCCCACATAGGAATCATGTTCCTACTGATCTGCATTTTTTTTAGCAGCCAAAATTACCAGTTGTTTATAATGTTATTCATGCTGCTAGTAATGGTAACTCTAACACTGAAAGTCTAAAACTTATCAAGTACAAAACCTCTTTTTCCCTTGTAGGAAGCTTAGAGTTTTTGAGAGTGTGTTGGGTTGTTTTGGGTTTTTTTGACTTTGTTTTAGAAGAAAGTTTGTCAGTATTTTTAGTACTGAAGATTAAAAAAGATATCACATTGCCTTCAAAGTAAAAGTAATTGTTTCAAAAAGAATGTTTCATTTCCAAGGTACACCTAACATACACATTTACCTCACTTATATATATATATATATATATATATATATATTTAAATATATATATATATTTAAAAATATATATATATATATGAAATCAAATACCTTATTGACTTGAAAAACAAGTTTTCCTTTGAAACCAATGCTTTTGTTTTTAAAAATGTTTGAATTGGTAATGTCTGTTCTTTTTTTGTTATCTGCAACAGCATAAATCTGCAACATGCTTTAATAGAAAAAAACCCAACTCTTTGTTCAGGTTTTTTTCTATCTGAATCTAGATGTGATCAGCAATAGCATAATCATAATTAACAGAATTTGTTCTGCAGAAGTGACCTGAACTCTGCAGAGTTCAAATTTATCTGCAGCTGCCTGTTTGGTTTCTATGGACTGAGCTGTCTGCTTGTCATTCATCAGAGCTTCTGTGGGCACATGGGGAAAAAGAAGCAAGCAAAAAAAAACCCCAACCATCATTTGGTTGGGGTTTTTTACATTCTTGGTGAGGTAACATTAGTTGAAATTGAGGCATCTTTTTGTATAGTTATTAGAATATGAAATCTGTCTTTACAAACCCGAAGTACAGAAACATGACAGAGATATATAAGAATGACAGATAACAAGGTGAAGGATCAGAGGCTTAAGCTCCCTGATGTCTAACTGAGAATCAGCAGAAATAATCATTTTGGCATCAGACAGGAAAAGTCAAAGGTCAGGATTTAATGCCGTCACAGAAGGATTCTTCAAATAAGCCAAGAAGGTGCTTACTAAAGCATGATTATTTGTTGTGTTTAGGGATTCAGAGCAAAGCATGATGTGAATAGGAATATGAGGTCTCCATGAAAAACTAGGAGAGCTGTCTTATCTGGAAAACCTTTCCCACAATCATTACTTGAACAAATCCATGGAAAATCGGTGGCTAGACTTCTCTTTCTTACTTTTCCTCTCCTCAGCTAATAAGATTTGTATTAAAACTATTTTTTTTTTTTTTAGTGAAATAAAAAGCAATGTCCTAGTTCATTTAAAACCTGGATGTGCTGGTGAACAGGAAATGCAAAATGGCTCAAGCACCACCCCATCAGAGCAGAACCAACGTCTTAACATCTTAGTTACTGTTCCAGCACAGAACAGCAAAACGTGACACTTGATGCCTCCTGTTGTAAGGGATGCTCAGCTGCAGAGCTCCAGCAGATCTGTGGGCTGGATTGCTATCCACCCGACACAAGGTGTCTATTGGTGCAGTCCTGCTTCTTATCAGTGGACCCATTAGTGCCAAGTCAATCAGAAGCTTGGATGAAGTCCCTGGGTTTACAGATCCATGCTCAGGATGGTGGTTCCTGCCAAACCTCAGAATCTCAGTTGTCAACTTGACAATCTGATCAAATAGTCACCTCTTGTAAGTCCTCTAAATATCCATATTCCTTTGATACCCACAAAAGATGCGAGCTTGCTACATCTACTTAATGTGAAAACCTGCTATCACACATTCCTCAGCAGATGCTAACGTATTTGTCTGTCGGGACTACTGGGAGTAATCAAGCAGAAGGGAGGCAACAAACTCAGTTCATGCAGTACAATTTACCTGTGTCTGATACCAGTCTTCATGATGACTCTGCATTCAAAGAAAATGGTCAAAAAGGTGTGCCGTTGCTTGAGGGTTAGGGGTAATGGAATAGCAGATCTAGCCCAGGTTAAGACTGATGAGAGTACTAAGCTTCAAGTCTGATACTGATCCGCTGTTGTTCAATGATGAAATTTTACATACGACTTATGAAATTATCCCCCATTCCACAGAGTGCTTAGGAGAGAGGGCAGGGATCTGAGTAATCTCAGACTGCTTCTGCAGGACAGGATAAATGTCTGAGGCCGGAGTAAGAAAGCTTTCCTCATGTGGTTGATTATATCTTCAGTTACCCTTATTCCCTTCCCCAGCCTTACAACATATACGGCTATGTATATGTGTACTTGTACAGGCGATCTGTGTAACCAGCTGGAGATTTCAGAAGCTGCATGTTTTGCCATCCTCTAGAGAAAGTCACAAATTCATTGCCCCTCCAAACTCTAAACCCACTGGAGGCAAAATAAAAAATTCCCTTTAAATGCAATGGGAGCAAAATACATGCTTAGAATAATTCGGTATCTAATGCATTGAATGCTAGGGGATTAAGAGGGGAGAAAATGCGAATATAGAGGCAGCAGTTGGGAAGTTAAATAGAAAGCGAGACTGCCACAGGGAATATTGGCCATGCCATCAACCTTGTCCTCATACTTTTTAACAATTGTAATTTCGGATTTGAATTTTTAGATGCTTGAGAAAATCTCCTTTCTTGTTTCCTAGATGTCCATATGATACCCATTTGGAGCTCATCCTTCAATATTTGAAAGTTTTCTGTTTCTGCTTTTTCCTTAACTTTTTCCTGTATTTTTGCTTTACAGCCCGCCCCCCATCCCCCGTCCCCCTGCCAACCTTACAGCGTATTTAATGCACACTGTAAGCCAAGGGAGGCATTTGCAGAAGGACTTGAACACCTGCTGCTCCTGTTGACACAAGCAGAAGGACTTAGGTGCTTTACAAATGAAGTTCCTACTGGTATAAAAGAACAGCTTCCCCTTTGCCATGAACTAAGCAGGGAAGCCCCCTGATTCCTTTCCGTGGCTCGTTGTGTTGTGTATGTAGGACACCCAAGAGCTGCTGGAACCCATTGCATGGAGGGAGTCATCAGGTTAAGGGAGGAATATACTAGCAAAGGAACTGTTTTAACAGAATAGATCAATAATCCATCTCATCCAGCATCTTGTCTCAATTCTGAATACTTCAGAGGAAGGTGTTAAACCCACTCAGTGCATGTGGTATTACACCATAGGGGATATTTCTTCCTTACCCCATCTGGTGATCAATTTATATCCTGAGGCTTATGGATTGAATTCACATTGTAACTATTCAATACTTCAATTTTCAAGATCCAGAAAATGTATTTTTCTAAATGCTGCTACATCTGACTACCAGACAGAGCAAGTCTGTAGTTTTTAGCAAATGCCCTATACTATTTTGATTAAAAAAAAGAAAGAAAAAATGTAACCAAAATCAAAATACAAGCAGGCAAACAACCAAACCAAACCAACCAACCGACCAACCAAAAGAGCCAAAAAGAAGAAATTGAAAGCATGGAGGAAAAAACCCTTATAATCTAAGTTTTTCACTTATATTTGAAAAAAATAACAGCTGCTCTAAAACACCTTTTTGTCTGAGTACTAATGTCAGGATTAATGTCCAAAGATTTTGAGCTGAGACTCTGAATAATATTCTTCTGACTAACACTGTGACACTGTGAAGTTTACTTATGCATGTTTCCACTACTTAAAAGAAGAATAAAGGTTAAATGTCACTGAAGATGTTCAACTTATCAGGTGGAATCAGGGCGTACAATGTTAATTTTTTCTCATCATTCTAGGGCCAAAAATTCAGCAATCTGTTACAGTTAAGGGTGGAACCTGCTCAAAAGTCTTCCTTCCTTTGTTCTTTGTGGTTAAGATTTTTCAAAGAAGTGGAAGGATGATTGAAATCTTGTTCCATTCAATTCCATTATTAAGTGGTTCCCAAGTCCCAACCCATCTTTTGAAAGGCAGCTCATTAGTTTATGTGGAAGGATGCATTCCCAAACTGCACGTCAGTTTTCATTGTTACAATTTACTGTAATACTTGTCCGAAGATTGGGCTCTCAAACAATTTTCCAACCCATGGTAAATTCTGACATTTTGACATTTGTTTTCATATTGAATTGCTACAGAATATCAAACTCTTTGAAATTTTATGTCAAATAAAATGTTCTGAAATATTTCTGTTTTGTCCTTATTAAAATGTTTTAAGGCAGATTGTATGTTAAAGGTTATTTACCAAGATAAAGCATGCATTCTGATGACTTCCTCTAAAAAAAGCAATTGTTTATAAAAATGTTGTGTTCCTCTGAAATTTTTAAGCTCATTTCAGAAATGTTTTTGCTGGAAAACTGCTCCTTTCAAAAAAAATAATGCCTAGGTCTTCTGTGACTGATTATTGCATTCTTGGACAGTTAAGCTATGGGGAAAAAGTGTATATTTATATTGCTATTGCCATGGATGTTCTTATTAAAATACAGGTCCCTTGAAACTTGACTAATCAATCATAAATCTGAATAGTCATTCCTGGTAACACAAGCAGGACTTGATTCTCCTTGCTTAGCTGTTTCATAAAGTACCAATGTTGCTGGTATCCAGTGTGGTTTGAAGCTAAAAGTAGTCTGCATTTTTCTGAGCTGCTGAAATGTTATTTCAAATTCCACTGATGAAGAAACAATGCCAAAGCATAAAGCATTTCAGCTAATTTCAGGTTTTTCTGTGTGGGTTTGGGTTTTTTGGGGTGTTTTTATTTTGTTTGGTTTGGGTTTTTTTTTTCCAGGACTATTGTTCTTCAAGTGGCATATGAAAATTTAGTTATGTTTAAGACTTCCATCCTATATGTTGCAATCCCTTTTTTTTCAACCCAGTACAATGCCCCATGCCATCACTAGAAATGAGGAAAGTGTGAAAAGATGATAGATTTGCCCTCAAGCCCTACAAGTGGGTTTTAATTGACATGTAAAAGGTGCATGTGGTCCCACACCATGAAAAGGAATTACCACAAAACTGCATGTTAAAGAAGACAAGATTTTCAGGAACAATCATCACGAGGTTAACGCAACTGCTGAAGGCAAAAGAGGCAGGTTTGGCCATAATCTCCCATGTCCTTTCCTCATAGCCAAGTGTCAAAATTGAAAGATATGGTCTGAATGTCTCCATATTCTACTGACTCAGAGTTTGTCTTTACATTCTAACAGTAATTTAGAACAAGATTTCTAAAATGGCTGTGCATTTTCTTGAATGGGACTAAGTTACAGATGATGTGTTATGTACTAGAGTATTCCTGTGTGAAGGTAAATTATACTCTCTGTGGCACTTAGTTACACCATTTGCAGTTGGTTTTATCTTGAAAATGCAGATTGCTTGCCAAAAGGCATTCCTGATCCTTCAAGTCTGGGCAAAATCTCACATGATCCAGAGTGCACATGTTTGATTTATGTCTGACATGCTTTTTTACACCTCATTATTTACACACTTTAATTGCAAAACACTGCATAAGCACAGCTATTGGAGGACAAGGCTCGTTTACCGCCCAAATCCAAAGGGGAAGCATCAGGTTTTCTAGGTGTATATTTAGTACTTGAACAATGAAAAATGTTGTGTCAAATCCAAGAAGCTGGAATAACTGTCAACTGGTGTCATCTTCACTATGGTTTGCAGTCACTTTCTGTAATTAGATATTAAATTTTGTGCAGGGTACACTTGATACTCCAAACATGTCAGCTCTGTTAAATTAAATACAATCCAGGAGAGAAAGCAGAGAGCCTAGATATTGTGACCTTCTTTGAAATCAGACATTGTAGCTAAAAGTCTTCATGGTTTTATCATTTTTTTATTTGCGGGGGGGGGGGGGGG
>JAVJGJ010000057.1:68222868-68235350 GCA_035590215.1 Microhierax caerulescens | reverse complement strand
GTGTTGATAGAATCATTTGAATTTGTTACCAGTATTAACATAGGAAGCCCTGGAAAAGATAATTGTAGTTTCCTTAGACCCCCCGTTCTTCATGAAGGATGAAAATCAAATAGCTCACAAGTTCCTGGGGAGTGCTGAGTCAGTTGGAAGTTGCTGAATTATGTTCTTCAGTCTGGTGAATTAGTAGATGTGGATTAATGGGCCTGTAAGGTCTTCAAATGCTGACGTCCAACTGAGAATAGTTTATTGCTGCATCTGCTGACTCAGCTAAAATAAAGTTCCTGGTTTGAGTCTCAAAGTTCGATATTTAAATATGCCTTTTCAATTAATTCGGTTAAGAGTCTATTGTTACACTGTGATTCTAAGTTTGCAAGGTGGGAGCTTTAAATTAAAAAGCTAAAAGGGAATCAGATTTATTCCTTTTTCTGTCTCAGTCTCAGTCCTTTAAGTTAGGCTACCCAGTTTGAGGCTGAGGGCTCAGACCTGCAACTTAAATATTTTTAACAATATTCTTCCTGTAGTATACCTTGATATGATATGTCTACTCTATCACATAGTAGTTTTAATAAAAAAATATTAAAAAAACCCCACACACCCCTCCCAAATCACCCCAAAATAAAGCTCAGTCACTTCTGAAGAAGATGTTCGATGTTATACATGAGGTATTGACTCATAAAAATTATAAAACATTATTGCATGCAATTGCTTTTCCAAATTTCCTGTGCATTCTAAAGTTTTAAGTATATACGCCTTCTGTCTGGACTAGCAGCTAGAGATATTCAGAGACCAGAGGCAGAGAAAAATTAAGATGAAGTTTACTGCAGATCCAGTTGTAAATCAAAGGCAAAAGCAGGGATAATAAAATATCGGAGCCAGACCCCATGAAATCAGGAGAGTTTATACCACCTGAAAAATCTGACAATCTACTTATAATGCCCAGTTTGCTTCCACTGGCCCCACACTACAATCGTGTTTTTCTTCCTTTCTAATTTTCTCCTTATGCATTGCTACTACTACTATTGCTGTTAGCTCTCTATTAAGCACTGATTGACCTTAAATGGACATCAGAAAAGGACTTCTGAAACTCAGGTTTAGTGTAATGAAGTGGGATTTTAACTCATTTACTTTCCTGAGGTGTTTGAGTTTATCAGGTAGTTTGATTTTACCTATTTACCTGTTTGCCTATTCACCTATTTGTTTGTTTAGTTATTTATTTATTCAATCTGAATGAGCATTCAGTATGGGCTGCTCAGTCTTTTCATTTATGAAATAAGTTAAAAAGGAGGAAAAGGAAGAAAAAGAGGGAGAGTGCACCAAAAATGTTACAGTGGCTGTTCAGGCTTTCTATTAGATTATTTAGAAATAAACATACAAACTAAGTGGCTTTATGCTTTAAAGCCCTGTGGAAAAGAGATATTATAACTGACTAGGATATTTACAAAATTCTTTTGTAAATACAGGGGTAGTGCAGGGAAAGACAACAGCAAAGGTGAGAAACAACTGCAGAGAAAGACTGAGACATAGTTCTTCTTGATGACCCTCACAAATCACATAATGTCCTTTAAACAACGGTTACACCTGGGGCTCCCGCTGAGCCCACCTCAACACCAGCGATATTGCAAGTGTGTCATCTCTTGTCCCTTTCTTAACCTCCCCATTTGACCATCTGTGAGTCACAGATGCACATCTGCTCCACAGGCCATAATAACACCCCCTGCCTAAACATCCTCAAACCAAGGTGTCCAACTACGTAGGCAGGACCCGTGCTGCCCCGCACTGGGGAGCGTGCCCTGGTGGTGCAGCCAGCGGCGCAGCAGTGGCTCCAGCTGCTCAGAGGGTGCACACCTGTGGTCCGCTGCCGTGGGGCTCGGCTGGAGAGGGAGCAGCTCTCAAACAGTTGAAAATTATTTAACAGGAATAAGGATGCGGATTTGTTATGTGATCGTGTAATGGAAGAGCCTCTGACGATACCTATGTGCAAGTCACAGGGTCAGGGCCATGAACACTCAGCTTGAATCTCTGTTCTTCCATGGAGCAGTACTACAGCTTTCTGCTCAGTAAAAATAAACTCTGTAAAAGTTCCAGTGAGCTCTCTTATTTAAAGCTCGTGTGAGATATCTTTGGTGTCCTGAATATTCTAGCAATCCCCCACTCCTGTAAATTAATACCTTCTAGCTTTGAATGCCTCTGTCCCACCTCTCCTTCTTCAGATAGTTAAAAAATTTCAGTCATGGCTCAGGCGTTGGATGAATACTCTGGCTAGGAGACAGCTGTAGGAAATAGCTCCTTGGCAGCCATGCGCTGGGAAGGACCAGTCTGCTGCGCTTTCATTTATTAGTTTGCTTAGCATAAGTGTCCCTTGAAACAGCATTACGGGTCTTCTTATATATGTAAGTTGAATTAATGTTACAAATATGAGGAACCCTTCTGTTCATGCTCAATTTTTTAGGCACAAGTATCGATCAAAAGCTAGAGGAGGGGCAGAAAAGCTGCACTGCCGAACAAACTCCACCAGCGGGGGCTGCCTTTGACAAAAATGCAGGCCCCCTGCTCCAGCCATGGTTTATAATGGTGTAACTGGTGAGACAACTCTGAGCTAACATTTGAAGCAGGACAAAGCTGGACTGATCTCGCCACCTCTTCACATCCCTGAGCAGCCAGTGGCTGAGGTGCAGCCTGCACCAGGAGCAACATCCTGGAGTCAGAGGAGTGACCTTGTATCACCCTTCATCTGGAACCAGAGGTAGCCTGGCACCAGCCTTGCAATCAGAGTGCTTGTTTGCTCCATAATCCTCCCATGAGCTGCTGGGTGCTCCCTGCTCTTGGCATGTCCCCTCCCTCGCCCACCCCCACAAACTGCAGAAAGCAAAGCCCAATGCTAAAATTGGGCCATGCAGAAATTTTGAAGTCATTATTGTCTTGTGGGTGAAATCAGGATATTTTTTAATGGAATCACGGTTTGGTTGATGCTGGTTTTTGGTTTAGAAAATATATAAGCTTGTGAAGAAAGGCAAACAGCAGTTTTTTCCAGCAGAGGTTTCAAATGGTTCTTAGTGGAAACGCTTCTGTCCTGTAGCCAACAAAAGAGTTCACTTAGCTCCTGTCTTTTTGGGAATCCCTTACCTGACTTTAATTACAAAAACACACTGAATGAAAGCCTGATCTTTCCTAAAGCTATTAGCAGCGTTCCCTTGGACTATGCCAGGGCTAGGATTTCACCAGTTACCTCACATTCCTGCTTTGGCCTTCAAGCTTTGCAGCTGAGAAAATTCATAACTGAGTCGCTCCTCTCAGCCCACAGGGCACGGCTGTTGACCTTGCTTTTACACAGCTGGTGTGGAATACAAGGACATTTCAGAAAATTTCATCTGCCAAGAGGTGCCTTCAGCCACAATATCTATCACCTTAACAACTGCTGGGGAGTGAGTACATAATGTGCTTGATATTAGCACCTGTTTTTATAACACTCCAGTCAAATACCAGAGGCCAAGACTACTGGGTCTTGTTCAAAATGCTGCTTACCCTCAAACCAGATTGTTTCCCAGAAAACACTGGAGAATAAAATGATTTCCCAAAAGAGAGTCAGCCTCTTTAAAATACCGGGGTGATTGCTTGTGCAAAATCACTGATTGCACCTCTAACTTGAAATTAGTCATGTTTAAACGTCACTGATTGGAATACCAGACACTGTAAACATAAAGGAGGGAGAGACTGAAAAAATATCGTAATCAGGAAAGGAGAGCATTACAGTGACTTAGTATTCTAATGTACTTAATGAATTATACAAGGGGTGATTAAGTCAACTCTAAACCAAATCAGTAGCGACAGGCAGTGGATTTTTTAGTTCTTACTTTAGTGTTTAGTTAAATGTTTGTGTGGCAATGACTTTGGTAAAATCCCTGGCCAGTTCTTCATATTAAGGTATCCAATTAGAAAAAACAACAAATGATGATAATAATAAAGAATAAAGAATATGTACCCATTTGGACCAAATAGTGAAGGCAGCAGCATCATCTCAGAGAAGTCAAGGATGGACGTCCAGTGGTTCCTGGATCTATGAGCAGAAAGAGGAGCTATGATCATGTGTTTTTACACTTCACGTGGCACATGCTACATCATTTTAGCTACTAATTCTCATGCAAAATTCACAATGTCCAAACCAAGCACATATTTTGATTGTAATACCTTATATCTGAAGTCGTGGTAACTTCACCATAATCCTAGAAAAAGTATTCCCGTGACAAATAACCTTATTGTTTGTGCTGTATCCTCGTGCCTAGTCTTTGTATTATGATGGTCATGTATTTGTCTTATAAATAAAAAATATTTTCCTTAATTTAAAGCTCTGATTGCCTTGATAATTATGAACCATAATAACATAGGTTTTCCAATTATTAAATCCCATAGGCCTTGCATTCCTAATGCTGTTTCAGTACTAAATTGTACTGAAAGAAACTTCATCATTTCATAACTGTCCTGTAAGGAAAAGTTAGATACTTTTATGTTAGAGATTGTTTATCTACTACCTTTTTCCTGCTATTAAATAACAGAAATACAACAAAGTCAGCTGGTTGTCCATATTGTCATATTTTTTTAAAAATGTTTTGCATTATCTTTTGTATATCTAACATGTATATATGATAGACAGAAAAAAAAAAAAAGAAGATAGGAATCTAATTTATGACTTACTGAAAGATGTGACATGAGTAATAGGTTACTCACCCTAAGATTTGTATCAATAGTTGAAATGCCACATGCCCCTATTAAAAAATGTCCCTGAATTCACATCCATGAATTGCACCTAGCCACCGTAGACTATTACTAAAGACTACATAAGCTGTTATGTGTGATTGTTTAGGTTTTTCCTTCTTATTTTTCAAGCAAAATGTAATATTAAGAAGCTACCATACCTGTACAGGTGAAAAAAAAGCCATAATTTTGGTGTGCATCCCTCAGACAAAAAAAAACTGACACAAGGTGACCCTCTTCTTCACATGATCACCCTCTTGTGCTTAAAATATCATGCAGTCAAACAGAATTAAATTGTCAAGGAGCTCAGCAGCAAAGGTAAGATTTGTTGCCTCTTCATTACCTCACATAATTCCTAAGGTGTCAATTGGTTTAAATACAGGTGTTTGTGGTTATCAATCACCTTGGAAAACAAACCTCCAGGCTAATTTTCACTGATTTGTTGATGGGGTGAAGACATCTGCCTGCAGCCACTGGTTAGCAAGCACAGGTAAATCAGGAAGAAACAGTTGTTACTGTCTGCGTTGGAGCATCCAGATTATAAGTGTTAACACTGTTGGAAGGGTTTATGGGCAGAGGAGGGAGATTCAGCAAATTATTTCCCCATGAAAACACTTTCTAAGGAAGCAAATTACATTTTCCATATTTCAGTGTATTTTCTAAGGTATATAGTTGCTTATTTTGTGTCTCTCAGAGCTGTGGTCCACCCCAGAAACTCTAACAGTACCTTAGATGTGGAACAGTATTGTAGGAAAAAATTAGTAAGCCAGCATCTGAGATGGGGAAACTCTGTTTCTCACTTCTGCTTCTGAAGCTGGGTTACCTATAAGTCAGGGAGTAGGGACCAAAGTCCTTGTCCCCACTTTACCCAGTAAATGTCCTGATGACTCTTGCTCACTGGATCATGAAGCATTTTCTAAGTGGAACAAAGTAAACATTTTCACCTGAAACAGCTCACAGCCAGTTCTTCCCTGGGGGAGTGAGAGGTGTGGATTTGAAATGAATCCTTTTTATGAGGAGATGAGCTTTGAACCATGTTTCCTGATTCCTTCCCGAGTTCTCTGCAGAGGGAGACAGTGTGTAGAAGTGTTTACATTGTGCTTTCAGAAACTGACACCTTGGGAGTCCAGCCTCAGGAGACAAATCTAAACTCTGAACTCTAGCTGAATGTTATCATGAACTTTACCAGGAACACAGAATATAAACCTCCTTAGAAGGAGTAGGGATCCAGAGGTCTTTTTCTAAATATCTCTTACTGTCTTGGTTGGTGATCTCAGGTGGCTTCTACACTCCACCTTGAGGAGCACTGTGCACAGAGCTCAGCCCTCTAACCAGGGCCACAACCACAGGCCGCACTGTCGGCAAACAGAAAGCAAAGCATTGTACCGGCAGATGGAGTCAGCTAAGTTAAGCCTTGCCCTGGTACCTGTAATGATCCCTAAGTTGCTTTGCAGACGCAGATTTTAAAGCTCACTTTAATTTCTGAAAACTGGTCATTTGGAGCTCTTCTCATTACCACGTAACTCCAGGGATAAAGTGATCTCCTCCCAAGGTAGCTGTGCTATGCTAGAGGCACTTCCTTCAGGATATTCTTCCTACTTAAAGTAGACTTTTCCTTTTTGTTTGTGGGGTTTGACTGAGGATTCTACCTTTTTTTTTTTTTTTTTTTTTTTTTTTAATTCAAGGTTTCCCCTAGAAGGAAAAATCTCTTTCTGTTGACTAGAGGAGCTTAAGTGATCAATTTAGACTAAATGCCTAACTTTCAATAAGTGGAACTGGTTAAATGAATCCTAACCTTCATGACTGGCTTTGCCATCTGTAAATTTACAACAGTTCTCTGCCTCACCAGGAGGCTGTAAGGCTAAATACAAGGAATATTGAGAAATATTCAAAAATGGAGGTTTGTGTATGATCTATATACACAGAAGTCAGCAGGAATTTTGCTACTGGCTTCAGTTGTGCCAGGTTTTAACCTGAATGATTTAGCTCATATTTGGAGGAAGCTTTTATTGTTTTTTATGTCCTCGTATTCATAGAACAGGTTAAAAAGTCACCATTTGATGGCTTTCAGAAAACCAGGCTTTCTTATTATGAACTGCTTACAAAAGACAATAATAGAACTCTGAATAGCAAGGAAGGCTTAAATAACCTCTTGACCACATCGCCTGTATTATGTTATACCATTTCTAAGTATGATCACTTTTGCAGATGTTGGTTGCTATGGTTCTCACATGGGGACTTCAGCTATTTAGAGATGCATGGATGTATATAGCATATTGTTTCACTGAATGTCAGCTACTGAGCCATTAGATACAAACAAGTAGAGAAAAAAGGTTTTGCTGTTATACAGGAGTGTGATAAATTTAAAGAACTTTTTTGGTCTTGATAATCTCAAAACTGTAACAGCCTTAAACCCATTTTTGTATTTCCTTAAGCAGTAAAAATGCAGAGCAGACATGATTATATTCTGCTTAATATCATCAGATGCTGGAGCAGTTCCCAGTTCCTACACCTAGCTGTGTGCCAGCTGCATCCCAGCTCCATACCAGTTAGAGTACACCATTTTTTTTCTGCCCTACCTTGTGTTTACACAGAGGAATGGGCCACTAAAACCCTCTGTGCACTCTAAAAAATTGTTTTGGAGTATAGACACAGACTTTTGTGTCAGAGTTTGTTTTCTTTTTTAATAAAACTCAAGCTTTTGCTGAGAAATCACCTTAGCTACTGTTATCCTTATGACTGCTAATCACTTCTCAAGAGAACTGTCTGTTACTCTTTCTCCAAAAATTCAGGAGAACTTGGAAACACATGGGTATCTAATAAGATAGGGAATATGAAAAGACCTTGTGTAGATTTAGGTATGTATTCAAGTGTATAAAAACAGATTCTGCCAAGCATTAGGAACATCCTAGACAGTCAGTTATTTCTATGGCAACTATAATGTTGGTTCACTGCACTTGAAGGATGACATCTTAGCAAGAATATTTGTAGGACTCTCAAAGTCCTCCAAAGTGTCTAGAGGTAGCCTAAATATTATTTTAACTAAGGACAGAATTTAAATTGTCTGCTAGAATCATATAATAATAGTAGAACTTGCAAAATGTTCAAAGTAGCAAAACGTTCCTTTTGCCTCAAGACATTTCCCAAAAGACCTTGTCAGATAATAATGCTTGGCTTACATGAAGAGAAAAGGAAAATAAATGTTTATATTTTCCCAAATATAGAGATATTACACTTGTCCCTACAAGACTCAGCAGAACTTGTGGAATTTAAAAGGCTAACTTCTCTCCTTTTGGAGCTTCAGAAAAAAGTAATTCCTAACAATAAAGCTACAGTTTGCCAGCTCTGACCCCCAAGCTTTTGGACATCATGCATTTTCAACCCCCCACAATCCACAATAGAAAGCCTGGCAAAAAGAAATGTGGGTTGCTAAGGGAGTTCTACAGAAAAAAAAGACCACATGCACGTTCTGCAAGTGAGAGGGCAACCCCTAAACCACACACTGGAGTAAGCCCAAATTTCAGCTACTTATGGGTCAGCAGAACAGAGTAACACTGGCAGCTTTAGAGAGAAATCTCCAATGCCTGAGCGGATGTAAAGTGGAAATAGTACTAATTTAAGGACTGGAAAGCTTTTATCTTTAACCTCTTGTTTACTGTTTCAGTAAATCCAAATCTTAGCCCAGGTGAAAGATGGCCTTGATGTAAAAAAATACGTAGTTAGTGGAAGATAATGGTTAGTATCATCATGATAGAAACCCTACATAACACTCGGGAAAGTATTAAACACAGCTGAGCTGTTTGAGCTGAGCCCATTTGCCTGGAGTACCTGTAAGTTCTTTGTTCAGCAGCAAATTAAATGAAATCATTCTGTAATTGCTTATGCCTGTCCTATGAAAGCCTCTATTCCCTCCCCCTTCTTTTCCAGAACATTCCCCTTTTCCAGAGATACTAAACACATGCAATTCAGCACCAAGGAGCATGCTCAGAGTTATGTGTGAGCCTTAGATACATACAACAGGAATATGTTCTGAAATGCTTATGGCTTGTGATGCCTTGTAAACTTAAACATTTTTTTTTAATGTGGTGAGGTTGCCTTAGTTGAATTTTTATGCAAACATCTGTCAGTTACATCAGTCTTGACTATCTGGTAGCCATCCATTATGCATACATGTTGTTAATAATAAAAAATTATCTGTGTGTTTGGCCCAGGAATAAAAGCACATATGGAGTTTGTGTGCTTAAGCTTCAGTGTTATGTACTCTGAAAAGAAAGAACAATTCAAAGATCAATTAAGAATCTCCAACCTTTTTTCCCCTTCCAACATTGCTTTGGGAGAACATAGTTTCTATTAAGGGAAAAAACCAAAGAGAAATATTGGATTTGAAAAAATATTTTAATAGTATTTTAATTGTTTCAGTGTCATATTCCCAGAAACTAATTTGTAATATAGCAGCTCTCTTCTTCCTGTAGCCCTACAATGATTTCAGGTTTTAAACCAGGTTCAAATAGCAGCCACTATTCTTTTCCAGTAATAGAAAAAATGGAGTCACAATAGAAACTGATTTAAAAGCTGTCTGGTTCACATCAAAATGTCTTCCACAGAACTGATTCATTCTACTTTCTAAATTACACAGAACTAAAGGGTTTGAAGGGTTTGGGATTTTTTTTTCTCTCTCTTTTTTTTTTTTTTTTTTTTTTACAATGTCGAAGCTACTCACATAGAATGTTTTACAATGGTGATCAAATCTGATGCCCAGAAAAAGCTGTGGGAATTGAGGCCCATGAAATCTTGTTTCAACTGCTTTTATATTTGCTGTCGGAGATGGATATCATTCTCAAAAGGAGAAGGGCGTTACTTTGGCTCCTAGTGTATTGCTGATCCTTCCCTTGTGTGCTTGTCTCAGGAGAGGCAGGAATAATTGTACAGCTTAGTCCTCAACCAGTGATCAGTAAAACTATTTATTGGTCATCACTCTATACTCAGTAACAGTACAGTCTGGGAGCTTGTAAAACCAGGAAAGAGTTTCCCAAAGTGGAAAAAAGAAGGGCAGTTATCTGGCCCAAGCCCCCTATTATTCTGGGTTTTAATAATTAAATAGGTTGTTGGAGCTTTCAGTCACTTTCCCCTAGCAATTTGCTTGCACTCCAGAGGAGAGAAGTCAGGGTAATAATTCAACAGTTTCAAGGGAGGAACAAGGCATTTAGCTGGGAACAGATAGATCTGCTATAGAAAGCTCAGGTGTGCATTAGTAACTGGCAACCAGCACTTGAAATTAGGGAAGAGAACAAATATCTAAAAGCAGGAGATGCAAGCACTTTTTGCATTATTTAGGGCTTGTGAGGCATGCTGAGTCCTTTTTTTCTGCAAAAAGTAGGCCATTGAAATCATGAGGGCTATTAGTGGAGTGTAGAACCATTTCTTGTGAAGAAGTCTGACTCATATGGTTGAATTTTTGATGGCTTGCAATAAACAGAGATGATCAAAATCTTCTGATCATACTATTTCAAAGCCCAATATACCATAAAGAGCATTAGTAACATTTTTTCATGTTCAATTCAATATTTTAACATGTTTATTTTCTCTTGTAGTGTAACGTTCCTTTTCTACAGTGGCTGCATGTAACCTGCTTCATTTTCTTCTTTGAATTGTCATTGGACATCTTTTGCAATTCTCAGCAAAAAGCTGTAAAACTCCTTTAAAACTAATTTTCTAAAAGTGTACTATGGACATATAGTGTAAATAGCTTTCATTGCACAACTTCAGAAGCTCTCACATGTATTCTGCTACTGAAAACTCCAAAGGAAATTTGTGTTATAGAAATGCAACAGTTAAGCAATTTATGAAGACGTGTGTTTTTTTTTTTTTTTCTAGAAAACTCACTGAGAACTAAGTCTTCTAACTTGGGAATGTTTACATTTTAAAAAAGCACTGATCTAATTAATCTGTAGTCACTGTCAACAAAACTTAGAGCAATAGTCACTGTGTGAACCGGCACAAAGGAAGCAGTCAGATAACCCTGACACAAGCTGCTGAGCCCAGATGGGTGGTCTTGCAGGTTGTCACTTGGTTTGCCCTTTCTGTTTACATCACTTAGTTATTTTTTCCATTAGAGAAGGCCTTCAGATGCAGGGCTGATTGGTGTGTTTTCTTAGTTTTGTACCCATTCATCATGTTCTAAATATTGATTCTGCAATGAGAGTGCGGTGTCACTGAAATGCTGGTTACTTGAATCAATAGAGGATATTCTTGTTACTAGGCTGAGAGGATCTGGGTGTCGATGACAAGCCTTTCATTTTCACTGCTAAGGCCATAACTGTGTGAGATAAATTTCCTTATGAAGAACCTAATTTTTAGTATACCTTCACACTCAGAATGAGCATACAATGTTCAGAGTTGAGTGAGAAACACTTTTTTTTGCCCCTCAGTCTAAGATCTCTTTCATCTGTTTCATGCTACTGGAGATTTCACGGAGGCTTCAAGGGAAAAAAAAGACCATAGCTCACATCCTAGGAGAGACAGTAGCCTAGGACAAGCAAATAAGAGACCTGGAACTTTCCACATGCCTGCTTCAAATAACATGCTTTGTGAATTAATCAAATAGTTTGCAGTGACATGGTCTACACACCAGGTTGCTTAAATTCCACAGTGCCTGTCGTGGAGTAAGTGAAGATCTTTCCTTCACACACATGCACACAAATTCACTAATTTGGTATCACATTTAGAAGAGATTGCTTCTGTCTCGGAGTCCCAAATGTTGCCATTGAGAGATGGTAAGGTTTTCACTTTTGTAGCATAAGAATTTTATGTATGTGTAATCACTGTCTGATGAGATAAAACACAAGCTAAAAGTCTGAATAAGTCTGGATATACTTACACATTATACACTGAAATACATGTAAGAGAAGAAGAAAAACTTCAGTGTAATGGAAGTCAGGCAAATCTGTGCTTCCGTTTTGTGATGTTTTTAAAGTGGATTTTTACTGGTAAACTATATTTCACTTTAAATTAAGAGACCAATGCAGATAAATGTGCATATACACATATATGTACATATATATGCATACATATATCCCATAAATTGCATTACACAGAGAAATGGTCCCTTTTGATAGGGATGACATGCAAAGATACAGTTTTACTTCTAAAAGAAATATTCACACCAAGAGGCTGAGATATTTGAATACATTAAATTGCAGCATCACCAACAAGAAAAACCTACTCTGTAGCTACTTTAAGGTCCAGCTTTTACCATTTTTAACCAAAACCTTTAGCTGTTGCTTGAGATACTGACTCACTGTGGGTACCCAGGGCAAGGAGGGGGACAGCTAGGACTGCTTGTTATGCATACTGAAAAGATGTCACTTGACAGAAAGAGATATGGGAGGCAGCAGAAAATTTTAAACTATTTTAAAGAGTAAAAACTTATTTTTGTGTGTGAAAAGCTAATTCTTTTTGTAAAAAGGAAAAAAAAAAGTTTGCAAACTTTTCAGCCAGTATTCAAGAGCTTTTTTCTTTTTCTCAAATCTAGTAGCAAAATTTCTCAATAAATGGAAAATCATTTCACGCCAAAACAGTTTCCTATTGAGAATACCATATATCATAAAATCATAGAATGGTTTGGGTTGGAAGGGACCTTAAAGATCAACTAGTTCCACCCCCCTGCCAGGGGCAGGGACACCTTCCACCAGCCCAGGCTGCTCCCAGCCCCGTCCAGCCTGGCCTTGAGCACC
>JAVJGJ010000057.1:68209080-68222654 GCA_035590215.1 Microhierax caerulescens | reverse complement strand
CCCCGGAGCCTTCTCTGCTCCAGGCTGAACCACCCCAACTCTCCCAGCCTGGCCTCACAGCAGAGGGGCTCCAGCCCTCTGATCATCTCTGATCATCTATATGTTTCATAAAAGTTGATCTTTCTTGGTAGTATGTGTAAATATAAAGGAAAGCACTTTTGTATTTTCAAAGATTTTTTAAAATCAATTTTCTGAAAGGGAGAAGTCAGAGATCCACGTGAGGGCATGTGATACTGAGTAGGGCCCCACAAGCAAGGTTTATAAAAAGGCAGAAAGAAAAGATATAAACAAGGTTTTTATAATAGTTCAAATGCTGGACTGAAGCCTCGGTTTGGGTGTTTTGTCTGAACCAGTTCACTTGTCACTAACTCATTGCTGTGTAGTGAACAAATGAATGCATTTGCTTTTGAGTACTGGTATGGTCAATATGTGATCATTCTTGTTGATAAATGGACTCTTAAAACTAAAGTGAAAAAGTCATAAGTAAGAGCTGAGTGTTTGAGAATTCAAATAAATAATTTGTCAGGAAACTGTAACCATCTGTCAGTTCCTTGTGCTGTTAGGCTTTTTCTTCTTTTTTTCTCAGGCAACTGGAGAAGATGGCTAAACTGCCAAAACCAAAGAAATAACATATCTTTTGGACTTTTGATAAAAACAAGTGAGAAGATGATCAGTCACATAAAGGAAAAAAAAATTAAGATCATAAAAAGATTACTTAGACTGTCAGAATGAATCACAGATTTACGCTATAAAATAGAGGCCAAAAGTATGTTCCTGAGCTATTCTGTGTCACCAGCCATTTTAGATGACAAGAAGCTTATCCTCCAGCCCTATTCCACAATCGCATTTGAAAGGACTAATGCAAACATGGAAATGATAGGTGTTTGATATGAAACAGCTATTTGAAAATACTGAAATCTCATTAAAAATGACCTGACTTTCCAAGGTGTAGAGCTGCATGAGAAACCACTCAGTCTCTGATTCCTTTAGAATTTAGATGCTGTATCCTGCTTCAGAATTACACCAGCTCCCGACAGGTCGAGGCTCTTTGTCTACTTTGTTACTGAAAGAGATGATCAAGAGAATCCGTGATGTAGACAGTGTAGACCAAGGCAGGAGAAATACTTAGGAATACTGGCTTTAACAGCACTAACTCAAGTGCCAGAAGCAGCCTTACCACTGAGGAACAGGGTACTGTAGCCTGCACAGGGATGTTTCAGTAAATGGACTCCTGATGCCCAGGGCAGAAATGGTCTCGTCTACTGCTGGTGTGTACATTTCCTCCTCAGACACCTGTCTTGGGGTCACAGTGATGTGAGAGGAGAGAAACACACACTTTTAGAGACTAATTAATCTGACTTATTTCAGAAATCTATTTTAAGAAGAAATCAGGGTTGTCTACACTTAGGGAATGCAGTGGGTATCTAGAGAAAGATTTTTTTTAAACGTTATACTGTATATGCTGTGTGGAGATTCAGCAAACAGCGAATCAGCCTTCTTGCCTGTAGGCCATGAATGCATTGAAGGAAAAGGCTGCTAATTGCAGTGAGTCACTGTTGCAATTAGAGGTTTCTTGACTTAAGGTTGTGGTTGGTTTATTATTTTTCTGCTTTCGTGTTTTTTTGTTCTTTCCAGTCAGATCCACAAAATACCCATGTGCTGGATATTTCCCCAGCAATGTCCGATAGCTGGCCATTAAAAAAAAATAGTCAGAGTTGCCAGAGAAGACAATAATTACAGACTTTGTGTGGTCTTTTATGCTTGCCATGTGCTCAGGCTTCCTAAAGACATGAAGCTGCTCTTTCTAATACTGCAAACCTCTAAAATCTTCATTGTCCTCACTGTAAGCATGACATGTTCTTAGGTTTTCAGCATCTGTACATCTTTTTAGAAATAAAGACTTTAAAGTACATTTTCAAGGTATCGATAATTATGTTGTCTAGTTTTTGAGCCTTTGATGTTTGCTTCTGATTAGTAAGGAGAGAAAATTAACTTTTACTCCTCTTCCTCCATTTCCTTCTATTTGCAAAATGGGATTCCTGCATACCTCTCAGTTTTAGGAGCAGCTATCTTCCCGACTAACAATTATCATGAGAAATGAAGTAAAATCATGAGAACTGGCAAGACTATTTCCCCGCCGTGTGACAAGATTGTATAAAGAAACCTCAAAAAACTTGAATTTTCTGAAATCCCTTCTTTGCTGTGAACAACTTAAGAATGCTAATGTAAATTATGTACAGAACTTCCTTGTGATCCATCTGTTGAGTATCTTCAGCACAATGTTAATGTTCATTAGCAAGCCATAAATAGAAAGACCAGTGTAGAGGCAGCTACTTAGTTTAGAACAGTTCTAGTAAAATATTTATTCTAATTGTCTGCTTTAGCTTGTTGAAATAGTATAGGTGTTTGAAGATACAGGAAAAATGTACTGTGGAGCGTCTGCCAGTTAGACCATCAAGATTTTCAAAAGCATGCTCTGGCACAATGCATGGCTCAAGGAAGTTTCTGACTACATATAAAATGGAGAAATATTTTAAACTGGTATCTCAGCTGCCCACAATTATATTTGGAAGTATTTCCATGTGAAGGCTAAAGCCTGGTTTTCTTCTCTCCTAACTTTAGGGCATTGTACCTGAGAAACTCATTTCATATCTATTTAATTTACATTCTAAATCTGTGATCATTGTTTATGGGCACCTCTCTGATCCTGTAAATAATGATTTCACTTTCATATGTGCCATTTCCAAACATTGTCACAACCATTATTTTTCATGATCTGCTGTTGTGATGAAATATCGCCCAGCCCTAGCCTCAGTCTCATGGATAGGAAAATATTTTACATTTCTAGGCCTGCTAAATAAATAAATATAGGAAAAGAGAGAAATAGTTTGTGGGAAGCTATGTGAAATAAGTCGTAGTTCTTACACCAGGCAATATGTAAACAGCTTAAACCAACAAAATATGGAACTCAAAGCATTACATTATACGGTATCTATCGAATACTTACCTTACATAGAAGTCTATGCAATCCATTGAAAACATGTTGATTTTCCTGTAAAGAGCATATTTTAGAAGATTAATGGATTTTAAGGGGGTGGTGGTAGGAGGAAGATACACCTAGAAAAATAGATGGATTGACTGAGATACAAATTATTGACTCTGCCCCATGCTTCATGTGCAGTATTAGGAAAATTAGGAAAAATATTACTGTTCTTGCTGTGTTTCTTTTAACAGCTCATTCTTGCCCATTTTGGTGGCTGCACAAACACCCGCCCCAGTATCAGACTCAGAAGCCTGGTGTGGGAGCACTGGCTGGCTGCTGAGGTCCAGCCAAGCTCTCCTGCCCTGGTACTCTCACAGAACAGAAAGTGAATACGGTGTCATGTCCATGCTTAATGGCTTTGGTGATGCAGTCTTCAGATACAGTTTTTCAACGTTAAAATAAAATATCCTGTCCTCTTTTTTTTTTTTTTTTTTTTTTTCCTACGCTCTGTTTATATTTTGCTTTAGCTTTGCTAGAAAGACAGAATACATGTCTGTGCTACATTGCAAAGCCCCTTTTGGTACCTTTCTTTCTTAAATATTGCTGCTAAAATTATCCATGTTACTAAAAGTTGGTGTAAAATAAATTCAAGGACAAGTTAAATATAGTAGATTGTCTTCATATTATGACTAGTGAAAAACAGTATAAAAGATATCTGCTGAATGATTGGAGAAAATTTTGCAAACCATAGCTACATAAATAGGTATGTGTTATTAAATGTTAAGTTATGCATCCTTTTTATTATTGTTTTGTATCAATGTCTAAGGAGTGTAGGTTTGTTATTTTGAGCATAGCCAGGTTCCAGTGCATTCACACAGAGAAATATAATTTTTCTTTTCTTTAAGCACTCCAGTAATTTCTGCCTGACAATCAGAGATGAGCAAACTGAATGGCCAAAACTTGACCTGGTTTGTTTTCCCTTTGGCAGTGCCTGATGTGTTCCATGGCCAACATTTCTCCACCTTCAATCTCCCCTGCAGATTTTCTCTCTCCTGGAGAAATCATTAACATTCTGTGCACTGTTCAACATCTCTACGAACCTTGTGTTGCAATATGGACCAACATACCAACAGCCAGTGTCCCTGGCGATCCACAATTCACTCAGCTCTGTGTCAGACAGAAACTGCACCTTCTTTTCCTTCCTTGAAGCCCGATGAAGCAATAAAGTGCTTTTTAAAAGAGGGAGGAAAAGGAAGGAATGAAGGAATGAAGGCAGGCCTGATGGGAGAAATCAGGAGAGCTGCCTCGTGATGAATTCATTAACTGGATTCATTAATGTGGATCCTTCCTGGTAGTGCTATTGAATACCTGACAAAGGCAGTTTCCATCTGCGTGGGCCAGAGTACTGTCTTTTCTACTAGATCACACACCTGCCTCTACTGGTGCAGAAATCCTTCCCTCTCCAACCTGACTAATGCAATTCTCCATTCCCAGGAATGAAGGAATGATGTTTCATAAACCAATAAAGCCACTATTTGTTTGAAGAAGAACAGCAGGCCCCTGCTTAGCAATGTGCCATCCTGAACATGCTGCCGTGCTTTTCTTCTCTGACCACGCTGAGCACAGGAGGGTATTTAGGGACTCCCTCATGATGTTTTGGTGTAGATATGTAAATGAATAATGGTTTTTCCCCCCCTAATTATTATTGTTTTCATAGCCAATAAATTAATTATAATCATAAATATATTATTTATAATATATTACACCTATTATATGAACAAATATTATCACTGCAATAATAATTATAATGATAATTTTGTTATAATAATAAATCTGTACCTAAAGACTATTTTTAGTCTTACTCCAAATTAGAGACTATAATCTTTTGAGGAACAGGGGCAAGAAGAGACTGGGGAAGTGTCCAGAGGGACGCACAAAACCTCCCTGGTGAAGGAGGGGACATGCTGCGGCAAGAGGTGCTGCTTTACATCAAAGCATTCTGCCCAGCTCCACACCACTTCTTTGGGGCTTGTGTCCTTCGTCCCTCTGGAATAATTTCTAGCTATTCCTGCACAGGCTGGCAAGGTGAGGTGGGAAGTGGAGCTGGCCAGCTGGGAGTGGGTGGACATGCCTCACCAGCTGAGGGGAGCTGGCCCAGGCGTGAGCAGTCTGGGGGAGAAATAATGTGTGTGCAGCTCGCCCCCTGAGAGAGCATGGCTGCAGGCCTCATCACTTTTGTAACGAAACAGTGAAATTCCCCTGTTTAATTTATGGCATGTCTGTTCTACAGGCCACGCTGGAGAGTGGGATTAGCCCAAGGTAGCTGTAAAGGAGCCAATTTGCGCGTGAGACAGTATGGCCACAGCAGGCTGCAGTGCGAAGGTATGAGCTTTCCTTCTCAGAGGTACATAACAGCCTGAACCACATCCCAGCCTCGCTTGTTTAAAACCTACTCTGGGTATCTCTAAACTATTTTTCAGAAGGAGCATCCTTTTTTTTTTTATTTTATTTTTTTTTTCCTGAGCCTTTACTCAAGCTCACAAAAAAAACCCCAACAAACCATCAAAGTCAAATAGATTAATCAAACAGGGTTCTGTAGACTGGAAGACAGGAAATACGAGAAAGATATATTTGTTTTAATTTTTAAATCTTGGGAGGTGCTCAAAACCTATGCTGATGGGACCATATAAGTAGCTGGATAGAGACAGTAAATATCAGGAGAAGCAATGGTAAATCTTGTTCATGTTTTTATTGGGACAAATCCTGAGTTTATATAGCTAAATTACATGCCAAAAAAATTTCAAAGTTAAGTGTCTAGAAATAAGTACCTATATCCACGTGGGAATCAATGAGAACTGTGGGTTCTCAGTACCTCTAAAAATTGCATTCACATAGATACAATTTATAGGACTACATTCAGACATCGAGCTTTGAAAAGTTTGGCCAGGATTCCTACCTATTTATTGTTTCCTGGGCCAAAAAGAGTGATGAAAGTAGCTGGCTTTTTATTATTATTTCCATATGCAATATATTTATAAGAATATTTATGCAAGGAATGTTACAGAAATTCCATGCTTTGTTTCCTTTGTGAAAGATACCTTCCTCATAAGAAACACATTATGCTTGGTCAAATATTTCTCTCTATGGGAGGATTAGATCCACAGAACTGTGGTGCTCTCATTTATCAGAAGCACTTAATTTATCACCTGGCTTTTATTAAAAAAACAGAGAGAGATCTATTCTGTTTGGACAGCCACTGTACACTGGATTTAGGGGATTAAGGGTTACTCTAGAAAAGTGTTATTGTGAGATATGATATGAATAGCATGACATCATTTCTGGCAATACTGTATCAGTGAGTAAAAGGGAGAAAAAAAAAAAAAGCCACCAACATGCAGACAGCTTTCTGATAAAGGGAAAGGGTTCTATATACTCTTTCCAAAATTTACTGTGTTTTAAGATTGTGTGTGTTATATACCAGTCTAGAAATAAGAATAGACAAAACAGCAATAAATTCTTCAGAGGGCATTATTTGAAAATACATGCAAGTTTCTAAGTGTGGGAGAAAGAGGAATTTAGGGCAGATTAATGAGGAGCCAGTGGGCTTGGATATATTTTCTTATTTAACAGAAAGCTAAAGATTGCCAACTTTTGCTTAAAAAAAAAAAAAAAAAAAAGAAGAAAAGAATCTATTACGTCTTTTTTTGACCAGCTGTATGACCTTGTTCTAACTTGCATGACAACATGGGAAGATGTATTTACACAAAAATTAGTTCATTATAATCACTATATTCTCCTCAAATCAGGACAAATTTTTATTAAATAAATTTGGTTATTATACTTGATAAATTAATTTGCATGGAATAAATAGATAAGAACTACCTATAACAAAATATATTTAGTTACACAAGATTTTGTTCTAACAAAAAGAAAAAAAAGGCTTACTTAAATTTGGCTTTGCTATGCAATTGTTATAACAAGTTTTCCCTACTTTTAAAATAATTTAGAATCTGGATATTATCTGGTTTATCGATACTAAATTCCACTCCCTCCCCCCAAGTCTGGTGTTTTAGATTCATTGGATTTAAAGCCTATGAGATAACATCATAAACGATACTCTTCCTGGGTGGTCTTAACAGCAGAAATGGTGAATACATATAAGGGAAAAAAAAAAAAGTACATGTACTTTTCTGAGCTTTTGGATTGCAGGTATACAAGTAACACTGTATCCTTAAAAAAAAGCTGAAAGGTATTGTTGGTTCTAACTGGGGTGCTAAGAGGTGCACTAAGAGATATTCTATACCCCAAAGTTTTTAGCCAAAGGTTTAGACATCACACCTCATAGCTGCAAACTCAATGACAGACTGTTTTTGCCGATTTCTTAGTTTCAAGATAGTAATTACTAGATCACATCATATCTACTGTGTACCACAACACTGAATTTTTGTTGTTGCGTTTCTATTTTCATACCAGTTTGCATTGTTCATAGATCACTAGATTTAGTTTTCATTTCTTTAGTGTAGCCCCTAAATTAGTCTTTATGTAACACATTGTTTGCCATCCTTGAGCAGCCATGCCATGTATCTATATTCTTTACAAGAAAAAAGTTATAGATGTACAGCCATCGCTGCAGTTCAGTTGAGCTCTTTAGTTATTAATTATATAATTTCTGTATAGATTAATTATATAGTTTCTGTATCAAGTTATTCTCTTATATCAACATTTTTTGAAAGGATTTTATATGTCTTATAGTCTGTTTGTCACTGTATTCACCCTGTATTTTAACAATCTTTGACAACTTTCTTACATTCCTTGGATTAGTTTATATATTATTTTGTCTTATGTTAATATTTGTAATCCTTTCCGTTACGTCAATTAACTGCTAGGACATCTATCTAGACACAGTGTACTCAAGTATAATAAAGAAAAGAAAAATACTTCAAGATGCTAACAAATTATAACCATGCCCAGATATAAACCAGATGTATGAGTGATAAACAAAGAGATACAAAATTGTCACCACCCTTCAAAATCACAATTTAAAATGTCTCCACATTTGGCCTATGGTAATAATCTTTACTAGGGCATAACAGAGATGTAAATCTAGCCTTTGTTTTCTTAACGAGTTTTTGAAAAGTTTTTCATTGTTTTTTTCTTCTTTTCTTTGTTGCTTCTTTAGTAGCAGCATCTCTCACACTGCTCCTAAAAACATTAACAAGAGTAGGGAAAAAGAAGCGGCTGATGGAGTTGTGGGTGCCTGTTAGCAGTGCTCAATGCAAACATGTGCTTCAGGTTATAAAATGGAGAAACGCTCCCACTACCACAGAGCCTGCTTCCTTCACTCACTCTTTCACAGCTGTGTTTAGGGCTGGAGGATATATGTGCTGATATAAACCAAGAGCACACATAGGCCAAATACATTTTATCTGTGCTACCTAGTAACAGCATAGCTCCTGAACAGGCCTCCAACTTTGGAAGATTGATTCATTTCTAAAGACAATTTTGTCACCTTTGATTTGATAGCAGTGGCAATATATTGACTTTTTTTAGCAATCCAAAGAAAACACATATCATTGAGTGAAAAAGGATTTTTTTTTCTTCCTTTTTAATCTCTATGAAGCAGTTCTTATGAAATATGAAGTCAGGCAATATCATCTGGATTTCAGGTTTTTTTAATAACTGTAAAATGAAAGCAGATTTTTTAGGTTGTTTTCTTGGTGTTTTGGTTTGTTTCCTTTTGCCTGGAAGATGCATTTTAGCGTCGTGGTTTTTCAACTTGTACCCTGTGTCCCCATGATGTTGCCAGGAAAAATCATAAAGGTTTTAGAAAAGGTGATTACTGAGAGCACAACCGACACTCAAAGGCTTTACTTCCCTGTACTTCTGCTGTAGTCACTGGGGTCTGAGTCAATAAAGGTGTCAAAGTTTTAGTTCTAGCACAAATGATAACCAGAAGTCTTGAGGTCTCTGTTGAGCAGGCTGTACCTGCCTTCTGACCTTCCAGGCAGTGAGATTTGGCTGGGCTTCACATGACCTTGGACCAAATTTCAAGCATAGCAGTTCATCCTTGTACAAGGAAATCATCAAATTGACGCATCTAATAAAGATTTTCTCAAAAGTTAGAAAGTGATAAAAGGCAGATTTTTTGTGTTTTTGTTTTTGGTTGATTTTGTTGTGTTTTTTTGTTGTTGTTGTTTTTTTTATCACAGTTTAGCAATAGGATAGTCTGTACTATCCTATGTATGTACTTTTGCATACATCTGTAAAGGATCTGCATTAATATAAAGTATGGGGATTAAAAACCAGAAAATATCAAAACTAAAAACCCTACTGTGAGCTGAGGACAACATGGTTAATAGACATGTCATTCATCCAGTCAGTGCTGTAAATACAGTAGAAGATAATTCTATGAAGGTAAAATTGCTGAGCACAATTTTACTTGAAAAACAGTCTTGGATAAACTGTTTGATGAACCTGCTTGAAAGGTTCAAACTAAACCCCAAATTCAGCTTTGAATGTTGGAGAAAATGGGTGAATAAAAATCTCAGTCTTTAAGTTTTACATGCAATACAAAGAAAAAAAAACAACAACCACTTTTCATTTTCAAGGAAAGTTGCTAAGTGTTAGCCAAATGTGAGTGTTATTAGCCAGTTGCATTTAAAGGAGGTAACTCATTTCGAACACGAGGTACCTAAGGCCAGAAGGGATTCCTGCCTCTGAGTACTTGTATCATATAGATGCATTTGCATCTAGGACTTAAATCTGCAAGAGGCAGAAAGGATTTCAGATGCATGAGTCACCTTAACATTTCTTATTTAAATATCCTGATGCTCAGCAGGCTGCCCATTGTACCCTGTTTTATTTACTGGCAGGGACATCAGCATAGTGTTTGGTGCCTATGAGTCTGGACGGAGTGGCAAATTTAAGCTGGAGCTCCTGAACTGAACCTAGATGCTGTCAGCATCAAGAGGCTGCCAACACAGGCATTGTATATCAAAGACAGGATTAGCTGCAATTAAAAAAAAAAAATCAACAAAAAAGTTACAACTTTTAATCCTTTAAAGGATGGCTGTATCATTTCACCCAGTGCAGGCTGCACATATCTATTGTTCAGAGGATATTATGTAAACTTCCAAAGTCCCTGTAACACCAGGGGTAGTTACATGTGTAAACAGAAATAATTCTATATTTAAACATTATAGTTCTTCTGGTTGTTAAACTATCATTAGAACAGGATAGAAGCTGGTTTACAAGCTCCAATGTTGTATTTCTACACTGTGGGTGGTAGAAGCCAAGCCATTTTAAGACAATAAAATTTCTTTGTCAAATATACTGTAGATGACTGTTTATACATAGCAAGATTTTCCTCTCACCTTCTGAACCTTCAGGATAGAGCATGGGTGAAATGGATATGTTATTTTTAGTTGTTGTAGCAGCCTGGAAAGTCAGGACGTGAATCTGCTGACATGGCTGTGGTTATTTGCCAGTTCTTTCCCTCTGTTGGAGAACTAGCCCTGCTTTCTTCCCAAGTACAGAAGACATGCTGAAAGATGTCTCCTTTAATACTGCAGAATGAAAAAAAGTGAAAAGTTGGAGCCTGCATGGACGTATGGGTGCTCTTCTGTCTAAAAATAACACTAGTTATTGAGAAAATAAATTTTTGCTCTATAAAAGATGTTAGAAACCTACTGAAAGTACTGTTGGAGTGATGACAGTATTTACCATGTTTCTGTGGTCCCCAAATAGAAGTGTTATTTACCGCATAATTTATACTGTAATTGAAAGTAAAATTAATATATATTGACAAAACCTAATCCTATTAGTAAGATATTAAGGCTAAAATCAAAAAAAGTTCCAGCTGTCATGTATCAGTGTTTAGCAAGCTGAAATGCTTTGAAAAACTGGGGTCCCAAATCCACAGAAGGACTCGATCCTGCTATTGTCATTTTAATAGTTGCTTTTTAATAGGACTCAAACAAGCACCCTTGGGGATCTGGGCCAAATAAACCTGGTTAGCTGTGGCAGCTGAGTCTCAGATTCACAGAGGTGTCCCACCTGGCTGTGCGTCCTTGCAGAGCTGCCTTTTGAAGACCATTTGGGAAGAGAAACATCAGCAGCAATCCAGCTCAGAAGCACCCATGGCAACACAGTGCATGTGCTTGGATTCCTTCCCCCTGGTCGTGCAGCCTAATCGGATATAGGAAATGGCAGTAGATTAATTTCTTTTGAGGGAGGGGAACTGCAATTAAGTTTTGAAAAGTGCACGCCAGGATGTTTATTTTAAAACACGTTATCAACCTGCCACTTTACCCTGTAACAGCCTGGTGGTTAGCATCCTGATCCAGCGCCAAGGCAGTGAGTCGATGCCCTCCTGACCAAAGCCCTGGAAAATGCGCTGATGTTAAAGGCTGTCCTGAATTGGGGACATTCTGCAGGAGCCCGTTCTGGGTGGAGTAGTCCGCAGGAAAGGCTATGGGATTTGTGATGTCAGAAGAACAGCTAAGAGGTCACTGACATGGGAAAAAGCAGTCCTGTACACCTGCCTCTGCCCACAGATTTATCTCTGCTCTTTTTCTTCCCCTTCCTACACCCTGCTAACTGTGTAATATAAAATCCCAGCAATAATTAATTAAAAAGCATGGTATTTCTGGGTCTGGGTGCTGGATCCAATGGATAAACATCGAAATTCTCTTTCTGGGGATACTTATTTATGAAAAACAAGGAATAAAGTTTTATTTCAAGGAATGCTTTGGGAAAACACATAATTAACCACATATTTTTCTTATAGGCCTAATTCTGCTTCCCTGACACGAACAGTGTTCAGGGCACTGTTTAAAGTAGCATTTACAGTACATTTCAATTAATTTCAGTGCTTCTCTATTTTTAATAACTTTAAATATACGACTGACATAACTCTAATCTAGACTCTAGCCTAGCAGATTGAATACTCGGGAGTTTTCTGTGATCTATTCAAGTCTACCTGTAAAGGTAAATATTCTTTCCACTGCTATATCTAAGGTAACATAAATACCACCATCAAAAAAAACCCAAAACAACAACCAACCAACCAACCAAACAAACAAAAAACCCCAAAACCAAATGAGAACAAAAACAACCCAGAAGAGTGAGCTAGGGTTTGAAAAAAGTACATCAGCTTCTTTTCTAATACATATCCCAGAGGGCACATGCATATAACCACCGAACCAAGACACACTGTTATTCATACAAATAATCTGTATCTAGTTTTGGTGAAGTTATTTGATAATATTTGAATTTTTCTGAAAAATCAACACATTTCTTACATGAGGTATGAAATAAAACCAGGGCAAGCTCATTTACTGAGTGAAATATGAATTCAAGTATCTGTGAATTGATGTATACAATTAAATGAAGATTTTTTTTCTGTTTTCAGCTTTGACATGATGGTTTTTTGGTTGTATCAAATTTATGATCTGATCATTTGTCAACAATTCATTATTGCAACTTGTATTTATTGAACTCATTATCTCATTAAGTTCAGCACATGTAAGATCAGATTGCTCTCATTTTAAGACTGCATTGTTAACATTTTTAAATACATTTGAAAGAAAACTAAATCATATTCAATCCTTGAAAGATCCTCTTTATCATTCCCATCTTAGCTTCTTAAAATAATTTATAAACTACATCTGGTCAGTCTTCATCTAATGTACAACAGCAACTTCTAGTTGCAGAAAACATTACCAGCAAGTTTTTGGTTAGACAGTATGGAAATATCTATTTAGATAGGGGAAGTCCTCAACATTTCCACTCATTTGAAGCTGGTTTTGGTTTGTGGTTTTGTGTTTCTTTTTATTGGTTGGTTGTGGGTTGTAGTTATTTTTCTGGGGGGAGGAGGGGTTCTTCTGACTGTTTTTATAAAATGAAGATTAGAATGCAAATGTGGCTACCAAATATTGACTTCTCAACCTATCTGATCAATCTCAGCATAATTTGTTGACTGTGCAGCATAAACAAATGGTCAGTTACCTGGAAGAAAACATTTATTTTTACTGTTCTATTAATTTGTAGTAAATTCAAGGTGTCCCAAAGATAACATCAACAGGGTTGGAGGGGTGGCTCCTCTGAGGAGCAGCCAGTGCCCTGGGCTGGACTCAGTTGGCTCCCACCGGCCCCAACCAACCCCCCACAGGGCATGGCTGGGCCTGTTGGCTGAGTAGGTAGCACACTGGGGAAAAGGTATTTAAGAAAGGATGAAAAATACCACCCAGGCAGAGGAGGAGGAAGGAAAAATAGTGAGGAAACAGGAGAAGGAACCAAGGTCATTGGAGGAGGTGCTCCATAGCACCACTGCAGGTGTCCACTGTTGTAGAGGAATGAAGCTGGGTTAATCAGCATTGATAATATACAACTGTGGGCTGGTTTCAGGGGCGGGTTGGCTGATGTAGATAATGTGCAGCTGTGGCAGGTTAAGTAGTTGAGAGTCAATGAAGAGAGAGCAGCCCAGGAAGAAGTGATGAGAGGAAGAAGCAAGAGAGGAGAGGGTGGGCCCTGGGTGAGGTGTGGAGAGGTGTGGAGAGGTGTGGAGAGGTGTGGAGAGGTGTGGAGAGGT
>JAVJGJ010000057.1:68182711-68208980 GCA_035590215.1 Microhierax caerulescens | reverse complement strand
GGAGAGGTGTGGAGAGGAGAGGAGAGGAGAGGTGTGGAGAGGAGAGGAGAGGAGAGGTGTGGAGAGGAGAGGAGAGGTGTGGAGAGGAGAGGTGTGGAGAGGAGAGGAGAAGGTAGCAGAGGGACTGTATGAAGAGTATGCTGGTATGAGATGGTGAAAGACATTGTAGCTGGATAGTTTGGAGAGTGCTGTGATCACACTGTGGCCCATGAAGGAGCCTACATCACAGTAGCTGGATGTTTCCTGAAGCCTATGGAGAAGCAGAGGAAACGTGCGAGGAGGAAGGAGCAGCAGAGAGGAAACCATTGTGTACTGACCATAATGCCCTGTTCCCCATTACCCGGTGCTGTTCAGAGGAGGGTAGAGGAGACAGGAGTGAAGGAAGCCTGGGGAAGGGGGAAAGAAAGATGTTGGTTTAGTAATTGTCTTTTATTATCAAAGTCTATTTTAACAGACAATAAAATATTTTTTTCTCCAAATAAAGCCTGTTTTGCCCATGGTAGTAACTGGTAAGTGAATTCCATGTCTTTATCTTAACCCATGGGCTCTCTCTTCCCCATTCTTCTGATTTTCTCCCTGCTTCTGGGGAGGGGGGAAAAAGTGAGCGAGCAGCTGGGTGGGAGTTCGGCTCTTAGCCAAAGCTAACCTACCACATACAGAAAAAGTGATGGTTTACCTATATGCGTAGTCAGCATCTGAGAGATGAAAATGGCAGTCTGATATTACAGAAAGATGATCTGGACTTGGAGGGACTGTGGCAAGATTAATATCATTAAGAACGGAAGATCCCAGATTAAAAAAAGACCTTGCTCTTACAAGAACACGTTTACATAAGATTTCAGTGCTTATCACCGAACAGAAGTTAGTCAAAGTCTAAATCACAATAATAAGCAGAGCTCCAGAGAGTTCAGTCCTATTCCCAGCTGTACCAGGAAGCTGCATTAGTAACCTGGGCAAATTGCTTGATTCTTCTTTCAAACAGACTTTGCTGACAGTAGTCAGATTGCTTTAGACCAGTGCTTAAAAATGCTTACAAAAACAAGTCAACGTTTCATACACGAAAGTGTAGCAGTAAGTTAAATACAGGCTGCTATGCTTCTGCTTCCCCTGCAAGGCTTTGTCTGTTTAGTCTATTTAGCTTACATGCCCTTGAGGAGGAGTTGTCTGTATGTGGTGTTTAGAACAATGATATTTAATCCAACTGTATTACCATGCACAGTTTTAACTATAGGAACGGTCTCAGAGAGGCCATTTGCAAATCCATTTGCAGAATGCTAAGCATGAGCACAAATGTTTATGGGACTTGAGCCTCCAAGTGCCTGAAAATGTAATATAAAATAAGCAAAATTGGGAATGGTTGTACTAAGGTTAGCCGGGAGTTGGGTCTGTGTTAAAGCAAGGATGGAAGTGGTTTTTATAATGAATGAAAAAAAAATCAGGTCTCTCTTGAATTGTTAGTCATATGAATGTCTATTAAGTCACATTGTGGTTCTGCAGAATCACGTGGAGGTTTTTGAATGTGTTTTTGCTTTTCGTGGTATTCAAACACATAACAAGGGGCTGTTGAGCACCACTTTCAATATGAAAAAGTAATTCCTATTAGGATCCAAACACAAGACTTTAAAATAAGACATCTCTGCAGGCTAAGACATCTTAGAGAATGGCATTTGCATAGGGTTTATCACCATTTTTTTGTTTCCTTTCATATCCAGTCACTGATTAGTCATAGAAACATAGCTCAAAGTTATTTTCCATTTGCATATGTTTAACTCTGCTGTTACACTCAAAAGGTTTTGCTGCTGAAACAAGGATGATTCTGAAATACAGGAAATTTGTTTTGTCTTTAATTTCTGACACTTGGCTATACACAGACGTATCATAGGAATCATCCATGTTAGGGAAGTGTTCATTATAATTTTGGGAAGATACACTTCCAGTTAAGTCAGGAATATGATTTTGTGCGTTTTCTCCTTTCCCTGAATAAAATGCCTTGCTAAGCATTTGTCAGGTGAGGTGTCACTGACTGGGCTGTGAGCTGGCCAGAAGGCCCTGCAGACCATGAGTGATTAGACTGGGAGGTGAGAAGCGTGGCGCTGGTGGTAACATGGTGCTTGCTTATAGAGATTGTTCGGTGTTTGTCAGAGGTGAAAACAAATGCTGTGCTGAGAAATATAAACCAGATTTCCTTTTGTTGGCCTGAGGGTAGGAAGTGGAGAGAAGAAGAGAGAGGGGGAATACTGTAAATTGAGGCTAAAGTGAATTTTCCACAATAAGACTACTATATGAGCTAGTATAAGATCCCTGAGGGTGAAATTCACTCTTCTGTACTGGGATAACACATGACTGGGGTTGAATTTAAAATCTCTTTTGAAGACTTTAGGGCAGCTACAGCTCTGTTTATATAATCCACTGGCTGGTAGCCCTCGCTCCCCTCTGTGCCTGATTCACAGTGCTTAATCCCCATGTGTTTGACGGCCACCAGTCAAGGTAGCAAATTCAGCACGTTGAGAACTAGGAACAAAATATACTCTGTAGCTTGAGCCAAGTACTGAATCCTTATTTGCTGAGATGTTACAAATCTATGTCCTTTGTGCACAGTGAAGTGGGGGTGGTGCAGAGCTTGCTTTCTCAGTAAGCATATTAGCATTTGCAAAGACTGAAAAATTAATGGAAAAGGCACAACTAGAAAACCTAGTAACACAAGAGCAGAACAAGAGGGGAAAAAGGAAGGAAACTTTTATCATTCATTAATGTAATGCATTAAACACTGTCTCTTGCAGCAGACCCCCCCCACTAGAACCAGTTGTGTGGGCTCAGTGTGGCAGATGGAAGAATTTGGTCAACCATTTATTTTTGTGCCTATTTTTTCATTGCAGTGAGCCATTAGAGACTTATTTTCCCTTTTAAAGAACAAATACTTTGAAAAGTTTCCTTTAATAGTGAATTTTATGTATACTTTCCCAACATTGTTATGTTAAAAGAAATTGTATAGTAAGAACTGTTTCTGTGGTCAGCTCTTGAGTTAACATAGCAAATTTACTTATAGTTTGTAACACCTCCATGGGCCTGATTGTCAAAGCATAAATGAAAATTCTCAATAGCACTATAGATTTCAACAAGCAGTTATTAATCAGCCTGAATGAGAAGAATCTACAGTCTTAATTTCATTTACATGCAAAGATGCTGTATGATCTAAACTGTAACATAAATCTTTAAACGAGCTTTAAAATATGCCAGAATTGTTTTTCCTTCCACTGCTTCCCTAGCAGTTATGATTCATGACCTATTCTTCCTCTGAAAGGCTAATGGATGTTTTAAATTCCTTTAACACCAAACCTGCAATTTGAGGAGAAAATGCTTGTGGGTGGAATGATTCTTAAAGCTTCCTTCCTCCTCTCAAAATGTTAACATACCTCTACCTGGATGGTCACCTAATGTCTTTATTTCTTAGTGTTCTTGTTTTATCTCTTCCTCACCAGTTGTGCAGCCTGCCATCCTCTTGGCATTTCCCTTGAATTTATTAAGTAATTGAAGGGAAGGCCTCCTGCTCTATAGCTGCTGTCTGCCTTCCCCTTCTTTTTTTCAAAGACAGCTCAATTCCAGAATGCAGGTGTGTGGTTTTTATTCTCTTTATCTCCATTTTCACGGTAAGATTAATGACAGAGCCACTTAGCGAGCAAGGTTTTCCAGGTAGAAATGTAGTTACTAAAAGGGAATGACAAATATTTAAAATGTATTACCTCATTATTTAATGTCATCATACTATTCAACTGCCTTAGCTGACATCAAGACATTATTGTTCTAGGAGATGTATGTGTGCTTCGGTGATGTGAAAGTGTCTTTTGCTACAGTAAATCACCTCTGCTTTAAACTAAACTATACAGGACCTTTCTACTCTAATACAAACTAAGGTGCTGCTAAAGAATGCCAAGTGATTCGTACTTTTATTTCTCATTTATTCTATTTATTTCTCATTTCACTAAGACTTTTTTCAGTATATATTATCTATTGTTCCAATCTAAGTTTTAGTGATTTCTTATGTACTATGGATTAAAAAAGGTTAAAAAAACCTCCAGCACTTGTATAAACAACACCACATCAAGATGGTTCTCCTCTGAAGAGAATAAAGATATTATAAGATCAGTTCTTTTTCCTTTGTTTTCTTCCAGACCCTATTTTAGGCTCATTTCCCTTCACCTTCTGCCTTCTATTTTTTTCCTTTTTTTTTTTTTTTTTTTAATATAACGATTAATCATTAAGTAGAGTTACCCAGCTAATATACCTAGGCAACTAAACCTGTAAGCCTGCAGAGCACTGTTATGGTAAAAGGAAAGTAAATTCCTCCATCAGAGGTAGATCCAGCCTGAAGGAAGCTGAGTATGCCCATTTTCTACAGAAGTGATTGAACCTCGCCTTGCAAGGGAAACAAAACTATCATGACCTTTTAGTCCATGTCTGATTGTGAGAGAAATGATGTTGCTGCTGTACTTTGGTTTGAGCCCGATGCTCTTGACACAGAATGGGTTTACTTTGGGCACAGTGATTTGTTTCAACTGCTTGGGAAATACATAGGTGAGCTCAGGTATCTGAGCAGTTCCACAGAATTTTCAGTCCTGCTACAGTGCCTTTAAGTAACTGAAGTTGGTTTGGGGAAGGAAGGAGGTCTTTTTCTTAAATGATTTAAATATATTATATTCTGAAGATACCCTACACCTTTGAAGGTGTAAGCTTATGTCCACTCTTCTCAGGAGTCTGGTGAACACTTAGATGACAGCATTAAACTTCTTACTGATGATATTTGGCTAATCATTCTGAGTTTCCCCAACCTGCCGTAGTGTGGCACTGGGAGCTTTCTATGACATGACTCTGAAAAGTTTTTTTGCATGTGTGGCAGTGTTTTAGAAATCTAATTTAATGCCACAACCACCACCACCTTGTTTCTAGAGTTCGTTTTCTATTTCTTAAAATTTTAATTTAGAAACGATGACTATGCTGCTACTGTAGAATGCTGTAGAATTTCTAGTACATTAGAGTATCACTAAATGAAGTTAAACTTTGTTTAACATCTTGTTCATAGGTACCTACTCATATGTCTTTTTTTTTTTTTTTTTTTTATACGTACTTTAACTCAATTTATCCAGAACATTTGTAATACTAATCTCACACACCTAGAGACTGTTCTGAATATGAGGCATGATTTTCAAAAGCAGATGGCTTGGGACTACTAAAGAAATGGAAAGAAACTTAATTTACCACGTATTTATTTCATGTTTTCTGGAAAAAAAATGTGTGCTTTAAATTGGATATCAAAGTTTCCAGATTTTCTAGTGAAATTTTCAAATTTCTTGTGATTCAATTTTGTATGAATAACATCTAAGTTGTGCACTTGCAGTACTTAGGATATTTTTATTCTACTTCCTTTCGCTACCTCCTTTTATATAGTAATTGGAAATTTTGAAAGGTTAACATAGTAGACACTAAAAACTGTTTTAGGGATTAAAATATCAATTAGGGATGGATATGTAATAATCTGAAACAGCTTCTCAGGTGCTGAATGAATCCTGTTTCTCTTTTGCATCCCTTAAGGATTTGCTGGCAAACTTAGCTCTGGCTAATGTAGCCTTTTTCTAATGGGCATTTTATGTCCTAGGCAAATCATCATAGTAATTAGCTTACATTTTAAGGCTGAAAGAAGTGTATTGTTTTTGTGAGGAGCCCAAGAACCAAACTAATTGGTTTAAAAATATGATGGTTTTCAAACATTGATTTATGCTAAATACTGTGCTGTAAGAAGGACACAGGACTTTGGCTGCATCTGACTGTCCAGAGAGTATTAAAACTGAGAACCTTACTCTCTGTGATGTTGATTATTTGGAGCTGGGGAATCCAGTTGAAAGGATATAGCTGCAATTTAATGTGATTAGCCTGCCGTATCAAGTCATTGGATAATTGTAGACCTTGCAAGACACTGCTCTTACGGTGTTGATATGCACTGGCCTTTGGGAGCACTGATTGAAGAGAGCTGATGAGAGTAAACCAGATTTGGATAAAATTAGAGACAACTGGGGCAAATAGATGTGGATTTTCTCATTTTAACACAAAAGAAACCTAGCTGAGGTGAAATGGAATCTGGCTGTAATGCTGAAAAGCTACTTATCACAACTCCCCCTGGTATATGCAACAAACATATGGAATAAGCTTGAGGCTTAACTGGTCTGCTCAGGTTCATATGACAGATTCATTATTTTCCGCATTAGAGAGAGAATATCAAGATCAAAGACGCAGTTCTGATTAGCTGGCAAATGTGCACTATTGTAGTACAGAGCATGCATTCATGTACAACCACTTTGCTGTATTTAGAAATCAATTTGTTTCATTCCTGTTGAGGAAGTACTATAGTATCATTTCACAAGAATGAAAGGCCTCAGTTTAATTTCTGGTTGCATGATTCTGAACTCTTCTTGTTCATCCCCCATACCTCCCACAAAGCCTATCTGGACTCCGCTGCTGTAATTCTGTTTTATTCAGAGATTACACCAATTTTGATTCACAGATACTAGGTCCATGCCTGCCATTTATCTAAGGATGGAACAATTCCAAGGTTCATCAAAACAGATAATTTATTTGCTAGTGCAGATACAAGCCACTGATACTGCTACATATGGACAGCTCTAACTGAGTGAATGGAAGCTGTGCCTTTGTAGTAAAAGCAAATTAAATTTGGGTTGCTATTTATAATCCACACTTTACAGTTACTTATGCAAGACTATAAAAAGCAATATTAATACCTTCTACAGCCCAAGTGATTTAACTTGCTTAAGTGTTTTTAAGGATCTGTGTCCAAGTCATTAATAGTTCTTATTTATATAACACATTATGAATTGCCCACAGTCAATTAATGAGGATGAATCTAGATTAATGACATTATACCAACTGCTCAGTGTAAAAGAACACAATCACATTCTTATGATAATCAGAAACCTTACCTTGCTGCTTTTCCCTATCCCAGATCATTGCATCTGAAAGAATAGATTCCACTAAAAAACAAACCCAGTGTGTGGCCCAATTTCACTATGAGGGGTCATAGTGATGTTTCAGTCAAACATGCAAATAATTTGAATTCAGGATTGAAGAATCGAGGTGTAGAATCATAGGCTGGAAAGGACCTTTAAGATCATCAAGTCCAACTGTGATCATTGGGTCCAACCACGTACAAGCATGATAAACTGTCATTGTAAATTTTAAACTGTAAATAGACCTGTGGAAGCCGCCTGTGCTAATGCTTTGTTAATTTGAATTAGTAATTATTGGAAGTTTCATTTTATTATTTCACTGCAGAATAGAAGTCAAGATTTTATTCTTATTTGCATTTAGATGTGGTGCCTCCTGGCATTTGCACTACAGTAAAAGTTATAGATCATTAGCTGGTAATGTCATACTTCTTATTAAATATTCTAATATGAAAATATTCCTCCCAAAGTAGAGACTTTGTATGAAAGGACTGTAGGAAGCTCCTTCTTCAAATTCTTCAAGTTGATATTGATGACCTAGAGTGCAGAAAGTAAAAAATGGGAAAGTCAGCCTATTTTCTCGTAACAAGAAATGCAGATGGCTGTATAGCAAGATAGTTTTTTGTATGTTTTGCTCTTTATAGGCTTGCACATGTAACCATATTCATTCACCCAGACATTTCTAAATAAAAATAAAACCCAAACCAAAAATAAAAATAATATAATCAAGTTGTTATGCCTGCAACTCTGCAACTTTCTAAAAGCTTCCAGCCCCAGCTAGTGGTCATGGATTCCTGTTAGAGCAGGCATTATCAGCCTCTACAAACCCAGGAGATACTCTAGCTGCAAGTTAACTGCAGGCCTCTGTCTTGTCAGAAGCAGTCTCAACTAATACAATTATACTCAGAACTTAACCCTGTGAACAATAACCTAAACTGCTGATGACTACAAGCTGGGAGACTACATTCAATAGTTTCCATACTTTCTATGAACTTTCTCTGGAATTTTGATGGACATGAGATGACCCTTTAGTCACTGATCAGAACTTTTAACTGGTTTAAACCTTCTCAATGTTTTCAATGGATAGTAATATTTTTGGGGACTATCATTCTACCCAGCATCTTTTTCAGTTTTTATTGGATCCCAAATGTCAGGTATGAGTTCTTTGATTTTTAAAAGCATCCACAAGGAATTTCTCAGTCTGCTCAGAAATTCTTATTGTACACAAGTTCTTGCAAACTACTTAGACCCATCCAAGTTCTTAAGAGTGACTGTAAACACAAGGTTTATTAATAGATCCATAATAAAATTTGAAGCATAGGGAAAAAAATGGTTTTATATTAAGCCTGCTTATAATTTATTGCATGGAAAATCTGTTTCTCCAAAAGATATTCTTTAGAATTTACTAACTAGAAGAATTGTATTTGTATGTTGTGATTCCATGTTGTATGCAATTTCATTCTCTCATTCAATACTATTCTGTGTGTTTGTTTTTAATTTTTGGAAATAGTTCGACAAATGTGGAACAGTCTGTTAGTTTAACTTTTGCATTAGTTGTGATGATACCACTTTTACAGTTGAAGCTATTAATCTCAAGACCCTGAAGATGTCTTTATATCAGCATATTAAATGTAAAAAGATCATTCTCTGGTCCTGAGTCCAGACTGCATGGAATGACTTCCATCCATACTATGAAAATGTCTCATTATTTCAAGTTACTCGACTATAAGTTGCCAATTAGGAACAATGTATTATTTTTTTATCTTCTGAACTATGCCTAGGAAATATTTGGGAAAGTGCTAGTTAGTCCGTGACAGAGGTTGTGAAAATTTAACAGTATGAATGATGAAATTTCCTAGTGCCTGGAAAGGTTTCTTAGTACCATTTAATTGATCAATATAATTTTAGCCTTAGAATAAGTGGACTTTATTTCAGGGTTCTGCAAAAGGAGATTAGGGAAAACAAATTCTTAAATGTTGTACGGCAGTCTATGTAGATGAAACTCCTAAGAGAAAGGAGCTTACACTTCTCTTTGAAAAAAGTTCATGTGTCCATGTATCATGAAAGTTTGTAAACTTGTTATTTAGTTAATTATCTGGAGGTTTTCCAAAGCTCAAGTTCCTTGATTTTTTATAAAATATATCTTAACTACATGTAGTATTTCTGTTCTACTAATAATCAATGGCTTGGCTATAGATTTGTAAGTAATCTCATTGTTCTTACAGGTTTTGAAAATGTTTTCTTTGCTTTTCCTCCAAATTTTTGAAATGCCATCTTCATTTTTCAATTTTCATATTTGAATGTAAAATCTCAAAGTTAGGTTTAGTCAAATCTGAATGGTTTCTTCTGTGTTTGCCTCAGATCTAGGATTCCAAATTATTTTTTTGCAGATTATAAAGCAGATCTGTTTTGTTTGATACTATATCCTATCATGGAATGAAAGGGTGTTTAGATTTCATATCAGTTTGCATATTTTCTGCTTTATGTAAAAAACAAGGACATTAATTTTGCATGATATGCATTTATAGATCAAAATCATATTTTTTAGGCACTCCTCCAGAGCCCAGATATGAACACTTCAAAGGAATTTAACCAATAACCTTTTGGTGATTCTTTCACAAAATATGATTTTTTTAATTAATATTTTATGCAGTGTTTTTATTCTCTCTTCTCATTATTTGTGGCACCTATAGACATCTGTGAAAGATATGGTACTAAATTCTTCCTTGTCTGAAGCCAAATACAAAAGTTCTCAGTAAGACTGGGCTTTATATCTCACCAGACCTCAAAAAGCTACCTTCTAACTTTAAAATAAGTTCCTATAATTGTTTGTCTTATTCTGCTTCTCTTCACTTTTGTTGCAAGGAAAGATGTAAGGGGTACCTTGCTTAAACACAATATAATTTTACATAATAGAACATCAACAGTGAAGTTTATTGATGTTAAATAATAAAAAAAAAAGAATAATCAGACTTTGCTACAGCAGTAGGTTTCTACAAGAGTTAATAGCTTAATAAATTAATACAAGTGTTATTCAGAGTCAACAAGCATCTGAATTACTTTCTAAAAAGGGAGCTTTTTATATACAACCAATAAGATTCACAGATTTTTCTCTTCAGTTCAGTTCTGCATTTCTTTCAGAAGATAACACTAAATTAATATACAAAAAAAGGTTTGTAGAACTGGTTGTAAGCTTGCTTTTCTATGAAAGGGCAAGGAAGAATAAACCTGGTGTTTCTTACAAGCTATTCTAAAACAATTAAAATTTAATTTCTAACTCCAAAGCCACATTTCTTCATCCTGACTTTACAAAGCTGAATTATTCATCATTTTAATGTTATTGCTTTTTTATGTTTTGCAGTAAACTGGCATTGCCAATAATTTAAATTCAGAACAGATACAAATAAAGTCTCTCATGTCAACATATATTAAATCTAAATATATAGTAAACCCAAATAGTACTTTATAAGAAAATAAATTGTGTTTCAGTTTCACACTACATTCATGGCTGAAAAATACCTTGGAAATGGTAATGATAGAAGCAATGCTGCACATATTCTTGCATTCCCGCTTTAGCTCAATGACTTTGGATATCCTTGAAGAGGACCCTAAGGAACCAAGACTTCCATGAACTCTGAGAAACCTTTCCAAATAGAGTAGAGAGTAGACTAGTCTAACGGGGTCAGAAAGCACAACATGGACACATTCAAAAATATTAGTAACCTTCTAACTTCTTTTGGAACACTTAGTAGAGAAATTCCGGGGTAAAGTTAAAAGATTAGTGTTCTTACCAAGTTCTTGATATCATCATTCATAGTAAAGTAAGTAATGACATCAAAGACCTCTGCATTCTTCCTGGATTTTAATGGACTTCTTCCATAAAGATCTATTCTTCCAACAGATCTGTGATGAAGTTTTATCACAATCATATGCACAGAATAATTATTCATGTTTCTGGTATTCAGAATGCAGCATGAAGATGGTGATATTTTTTTTTAATTATTATTTCATGTTCCATTACAATTGTAATTGTAATTGTTGCTTTCAGTATCCCAAAACTTACATATTTTTGCTGTTGATGTTTAATTTTTGCTGATCAGAATACTGACACTGGTGTGATTCAATAGCTTGATGAAGCTCGATATCATTCACCTCTGCTGTCTAGGTTATTGAGTCAATTACTAGTACAATGACAGTGATGATATTTCCTTTCCTCTTATCCTTCATCCCACCTAAATATTGAATAGATTTTGTCTGGAAGTAACACATTAAATTTGGCTTCTCATGCTTGATGGACCTGGAAGAATACTAATCCAAAGGGAGTTGTTCTGGATAATAAATCATAAATATCTTGAGAAAGAGGAGAAATGTGTCAAATATGGAACACATATGAGTTAGAGGACAAGTGTCTTCATAAAATCAAGTCCTATTGAGTATATTTTCTTCTATTATGTCAGTGTGAAAGCAACATTATCCACATCTAATTTGAAAAGCATTTTCTTGTGTTTCAGTCTTATTGCTATATTTGCCCACCAATAGGGAAAAAGTTAAACTTAATTGGGGTAAAGAAATGAGAAAAGTATATCGAAATTCAAAGTAATAGCCTATATCCATCTTAAAATTTAGATAAAAGATTGAAACATTTATAGTTGTTTTCAGCATAACTATAATCTAGCTGTAACATGTCAGTAACTCCTGTACTATTGCTGTAAAAATGCAGTTTACCACATGGCCTGAACCAAATCATAAATCTACTGCATGAATTTACTTGTGTGCTGACCCCTATACTGCTGAATGAGATTCTTTACCTGGATTTGCTAGATTAAAGGTGTCTCAGATGTGTTCAGTGCCCTGAGCTTGTGCTCCTCAGTTACATTATTAGGATGCTCCTCCCCAGCCGGATTACGTACTAGGTAAGAAAATACAGAAGAAAAAGAATCATATTCTGTTCCACTGTCTTTCCATAAGAAAAAGGTCTTATTAATGCTGGTAAGATTTTATCACATTATTTAGGAGCAATGAAGATATTTGTCTTGTTTTAATTAAAATTTCCTTCATGTAGGTGTCATGGTGTGGGGAAAGAATATGGAGGTATTACTGTCTGCGTAGACTCCATTACATTGTTGGGAAAAAGTTACAAAGTAGACCAACAAAGAATTTAGCTAAATATTTGGCATAACTTCCACTACCAAAGCATGCAATAGTCACCAGAAGATGTTGGATTCTCAGTATACATGTAATCTTTGAAAGATATTATTCCCTTAACCATTATGGCAGGTTATGAACTCACATCTCATAATATCAGAACTTTTATTTATATTAAGCCAGTCATTTCTTCATCCATCAGGCCCAGAAGGGGAAATAAAAGATACAAAAAATGTGGTCAGGGGTAAAAAAAGACTCTCAGTCCCCTCCATGAAGCACGTCTTAAAGCACGTATGTAAACAAACCAAAGTGAGTCATAATTAATATTTTTTAAATATAATAAAGATAAGGTAATAATGACTGCTATTTCCATTTTGAATTAGGACTCACTGACCTTACAGAACAGAAAAGACCACTGTGACTATCTATTCCCTTTTCCTTTTCAGTATTCTGTGATCAATTCTGCTCTGATTTTTCTTTCTTTAAAAAATAAAAGCCTTTCAAAGATACCCTCTAAACTATTTCTTTCTTTTTCTTCAATGCATTTGCCCTGTTGCCAACATAATTCTGTTAATTAACCTTTATCAACCTTTTTTAGATCACTTTTCTAGTGTTAAGCAACAAGTAAGAGAACTGTTCATAGAAAACTTATGAGAGAGTTGACTGAAACAAAAGCTTGAAAATGTTTTCAGTAATGAATTTCAGATTGGAGTATTCAACTGAACTTGAGGACATTTAAAGTACATTTTTATTATCCATTTTCTAAGTTGTGTTACTTATATATAGTGGAAAGTCTTGCTTTAACAGCTGTTGTTTACACCTGAAGCTATTGTAAAAATCTAGGATCTCATCAGTTTGGGTTTTTTTTTCCCATCATTTTCTTGGTTTGTTGTTTTTTTTTTTTTTTTTTCTTGTGACAAACGAGGCTTTTATAAATTAACTCAGCTGGTGCACATTTGACCCCAATTTTTGAATGTATTCCCTGGGTCAAGTATCTTTGTGTGTGAGAATAGAGTCATTCTTCCCACCCCGAGGCAATCAGAGTACTCATGCATTTAACTTACAATCAACACATTTTTAATCACAAAAATTTTTCTACGAGTTTCATCTAAACAAACAAATCTAATGCTAAAAAAAATTAAAGTCAATTACCATTTATTTTCCAGCCTCTGCTTACCCTTATTAAACTATTTTATGGAATAATAAATTAATAATAATTTTTTGTTACTTTAGCTAGTATGTTTCAACATATTTTAAGTGAAACGTTATTTTGCTCTGAAAAATCAAAAAATCTTACCTTCTGATTTTTATGTGAATTTAGGAATGATATTGTTATATATGTATGTGACTGTGTCTCTCCCACACTGTCTTATCAGTTCCTTCCATTGCTGGGAATTTTGCTTCTACAACCTAAGTGCCAACATATGGTTGCATTCTGTAACATGAACTCATAGCTAAATCTATGAAGCTCATTCTTTAGTCTCCACCGTTGGGACATCAGTAGGTGGTAATCTTAGCAACCTGGATGTGATATCACCATTGTGGCATTTTCATTGACACAGCTCTGCTACAGAGACCCATTGCCCCCAAGTATAATTCCTGAAAAATTAGCCTCTCATTACAAAGCATTAAATCTCTTGTCACTCAACCCCGTAGCTTGGTGGAAGCATTGGATATGCAGTGGGGGTGAAAAGCTCCCCATAGGATTAAACTTGGCACTTCCCTGCTTGGTGATATGGGTTCTGGATGGGTGGTCCCTCTGGATCTCCTTTCAATAAGAGGTTCATGGGCAAGTAGACAGCAGCTCTAGAGAGGATTAGAAAGCTTTAATTCAGCAGCCCTAAAATTTTATGAGGTTTTATGTGCCAACTATGTTATCATTATCCTTTGTTACACCGGCAAGGGGAACGGATTGCCTTTGATGAACGAGTAGTTTCTTATTTATTAACATAAAAGATTTTACAAAAACTTCCCTCTTGGGTGGTTTGCCTTTTCCTAATTTAACTTTCTAGTGAATGTTCAAGTTGCCCCTTCTTTCCTCCTTGTGGTGATTTAGCTTTGGTGAAATCTAAATAATGTGTTTCGTATTTCTTATTTGCTGAGAGACTTTCAGGGCAAGGCTCAAAGAACACAGTGCTTTTGGTTAACATCTCCCATGAAAGCAATATATCTAGAATAATTGTCCTGGGAAAAGCAAGCCAAAGAAATTTGCTGAGTGACTGACTGAAGAGCTCAGCAGTGTGATAAATAGCTTACTTTATCTGAGTGCCAAACAATGTCAACCTGTATATAACAGCTTTGATATACATGCAAATTGTTATCATATCTAGGTAAAGAGGAAAGTTCCTCTAGGAATGTAAATGTTAAAAATGTTCCCACTCCCTACAAAACACTATTCATTAGGGTTGAATACTCAGAAAAAGTCATAGGTAGTAACCATGTTTATATAAAATCCTTCTGGAATTAAAAATGTATACAATAATTTTTAAAATCTTAATAAATATTTTGTCTTTGCTTTAAAAACTAAACAATTGAATAATAGTAATATTCATCAATCATTAACACAGAAGTTGGCGGAAAGAAGAGAAACATACAATGATTTGTTCATGGTATCGTCAGGAAAGGACAATTTAGGACTGTACTTTTAAACATTGCTCAAGAAGTTTTCAGAAAACTTAGTCAAAGTCATTGTTAACTCATAATCTGAAATAAACCACAATTTTTTTTAAGCAAATGAATGACTTAAAAATGAGACTCCTATTTCTCCATTTGAAAGGTAAATTATAATGGCAGATTAACAAATCTGCATTACCATTTTGAAATCTGCTTTTACAGACATATTTTATTTAAACTATGTGTTAAGTGTGCAATACATCATCACAGAAACTGGAGAGCAATAAAACCCCCAGTTTAAGTCAAGTAATCAGGGGATCCAATAACTAAATGACTATGGCTTGGCTGGATTGACTTTGACTATAGTGTTAGTATTTATATGTATAATTTATAAGAATTAAAAAAGAGGTATTTATTCACTTCAAAGAACATAAAATAACCTGCTGAGCTATGTTCACTACAGTTTGTTTATACTGCTTTCTGGAGTTGAAGGGCACTCTTCATCTTCTCCTTATTTGTGGTTTAAATTAGAAGGTCATACAGCCCATGGTAAAAAAAAAAAAAAAATAAAAATACACCCCCCCACCCCCTATATTTCTGGCTTCTGTTGCCTATTGGCCAGCCTCGTTTGAAATAGCACTTGGAAGAGATTCATTCCCTTAAGGTCTCATGATCATTTTTCAAGTACAGCCCCTGCTCGTTCTCTCTGGGGACTCTTTGATTCACTTTCAGCCTATCACCTACATATGTAAGGTACTTTTTCAAAGTATCTATCAGTGAAATTCTTCTCCTGGCTTTTCACCTACTAATTGCAAGCAGGGAGCTAGTTCTCCTTTTTCAAACAAAGCACAATTTTTAAATCTTCCCTCTGTTTAACTATGGTTGTAGAGCCATATACTGCATAAATTGCCATCATGATAATGTGAAGCTTTCTTTCATCTTGGCTTGAAATAGCATCTGTCTGCTACAACATCTTTGAAATCTTGATTGATAAAGGATTTAGACCTGGTTTTAATTATTGTCTTATGTACTTGGCAAAGGTTAATATTTTGCATGGGGAAAAAGATCAGGCTATAATTCCTGGGTTTAAGGCAAGCACCCCAGGACTTTGCTTAGCTATGCCTTCCAATGCTAGAGAAAACCTAAATTTTTGAAATGAAGAATTTCACTGTTTAGAGAAATATGCAAGTTTTTTTTTTTTTCATGGCTTGTTCAGTTTATAAACAGAAAGCTTATTAGATCTGTGTAACTGTGAACAAAAATAATTCCATATTTATTTGTTTGGTAAATCAAGTTTTTAAAGTAAAAGGAAAGTCCTAGATTGGTAAACATTTTTATTTTTTTCTGTTCTGTCTTTCAAATTCATTAATGACTCATTAGTCCTAAAGTTAAGGGAATTACACTAGCTGTCATTTGGCCATATTTTTCTGATAAACTAAAGCTGATCAGACCCAATCATACACCAAATCAAAGAAGTTTGCAAACTCTTTTATTTCTTCAACTGCTACCAATTATATGAAACATATAATTAAAACTTACTGTGTCATATTAATTCTTGTGATGCTATATTTTAGGACATAACCAGCATCAAAAAATAGACATCTTTTCATTTCAACTGTCAGTGGTTTTTTAGTTGTTTTTTTTTGTTTTATTATTATTATTATTATTATTATTATTATTATTATTATTGTTATTATTGTTATTATTGTTATTATTGTTATTATTGTTATTATTGTTATTATTGTTATTATTATTATTCCTACAAGTATTTCTTTGCCAGCTGGATCTATTATCAAATACCAATATATGGCCTGGATGAATATTGCATGACATTAGTATTTTAAAGAAATAAAAAACTCTACATTTTCTAAAACAGAAATGGGATTTTCATATCATTGTAAACTCACATACTGAGTTTATTTTTCTATACAAAATGTACAATTGGGTGTTTTTAAGTTTATGAGAATCATGTCCTGTGGTTTTAAAATGTTTCCTAAATTCTTATGACTAAGAGGACTGATAAAATCACTGATGTTGAACTCACAGGTTTCTGGTTTTATAATCAATATCTCTCAGTACTTGAAGTTATCACCCAGACTATATGACTGTCATAATCCCAATTCCAAAAGTAAATACAAGCTAAATTAAAATACAAGCTAGTATCATCTCCCCAGTCTCAGCCAAGAGCAAGAAACAATTTGACATGAAAACTGGTTAAGTGTTCTTCTATAAAGATTATGTGTTCTTATTTGAAAAGGGATTCTGAGAGTTCAGTGTGTTCAAATTGCAATCATCATGAAATTACTTTTATACAAAACCTTAATTACTTCAATGTGAAGTGTCTGGAAGAACAATTTCATACACTATTTAGTGTATAATATGTCTTTACCCCAAATCTTCAAACTGGCTAAACTGACTTGTGCAAGCTAGTGATATTATTCAGAGACTATAGGCTATTTGCAGATGATTAGAGTAAGAAAGTTTGTGATCTACCAGTTAAAGAGCTGTCTATACTAATGTTAGTTTATTCTGAACATTGAAAAAGCTCTTTAATTTACCAAATATCCAGGTTTTTCAGAGGTTTTTCTGAATCTTCAGGTCACAAGGAGCAGGCTTACACACTCTGGAATTTATCCAGTCTCTGTGGTGTTGTATATTGGGTTGATAAAGTCTTTGGTTTCCAGACTTAATTTACTTTTTTTTGTGCCTAAGTCTTCCAGAGTGATAAACTCACGTAATTCGGATTTCACTTATTTAGCTTTTGATTTTCATTAAATCTTCTTGTGTGATATTATGCAGATCACACTCATAAATTAATTTTTTGTTTACTTAAAATATGGTATGTGTTTTTTATATTTCACAGAAGAAGTCTTTGGCTGGCTGACAGTTTATTTGAAAACTGTTTTAACTACTTTATTAATAAACAGTGCTACTTAGAGATCATGGCAATATGTTTTGCATTTTCATTCCCCATTTTTGCATTATTCAGACATGTAATGAAAACAGTATAAGGGGCTAGCTTTTAAGCATTTATTTTTAACTACTGTTTGTGCCTCCAAATTCATTCCTTGTGTAAGATGTCCCTGGAAAGGCAATGAATATGGATGAGATTGACCCATGTTCCTATATTTTCACATAATTTCTGCAAAAGACAGTTGTCTGTGCTAGTCTCTGTGGGAGAACTGTAAAATATGCTAACTTTGAAAGAGGATTGAAGAGATGATATAATAATTTTTCTAAGTCTAGCTTGATGGTTTTTTATGATGTGATTATGAAGCAAGCAGCCAAAAGATAAATAAAAAAGACAAGCTTTCAAACCTGAGGAATAGCAGTTATTCATATATAACTTTCATAGAATAAAGGAGAAGGGATCAAATCACTTCATATATACATGCCAATTCAAGAGAAGACAACAACCTTCTCTTAAATGCCAAAGGAGTTTTTAGGATTCCATAAACCTTATTTGTTGTGGATGTGTCCTTTGCTGAAACACATTTTCCCAAACAGTATGGCATGCCAGACTGCTATGGCAAGGAAAGTCTCTCATGCAGAAACGTCTGCTCTGCTGCATCTACATGAGTGATTTTCTACCCATGAGCTTTAGATCATGATTTTTGTTTTTCCTCCATAAAACTTGCTTATGAACTATTGAAGACTGGGAGATAGGGGCTTAAATGGAGGAAAAAAACCCCACCAACACCAAAACAGAGGGAATTAGAAACCCAATTTGACTGGCTTTCACTGTGACTTCTGGATTTTGAAGATTCCTCTCAATGCTTCTTGGATGTTGAAACATTTTCTGTGAAGCATCATTCGTTAGTCCAGGTTCCCCTAAGGTTTGCTGCTGCCATTCAAAATGTATTCTGCTAATGCAGAGAAAAATGATCATTCCAATTGTGTGGTCTTCTGTAATCTCTGCTGTGAGGCCAATAAACCTGAACCAAGCATTTGCAAAAATGTAATGTAAAACACTCCCCAAGGCCACCGGTGCCAGTTAAAAGGACATTTTTTAGTTTTTCACAGATAAAGAAAAGCACTTAAGGAATGAAAGGTTTAGTTTGCTGGTTTTGTGCTAACTAAAGCTTGGCTCTAGTGGCAAATATTTTAACATTGACCTGAGAAATAGAAAGATATTTGACACTTACACTTCCATAACAGAGCTATTTCTGGGATGAAGCAATTTTGTTTATTGCACAAAAGGAAAACCATACGGAAATAACTCTGCAGGAGAATACCAATAAACAAAATATGCACATACTCTCAGTACTTCTTCAATATATTCTAGTAGAGTCACTCCACAATTACCGTGGGTTTGCAAAAACCCTTAAAAGTAATGTTTAGTTACAATACAGCCTGCTTGTGTGATGATGTCTTGTTATGTGGTCTAATTACAGCTAGCATAAACAAAATGGTGGTTAATCACACACAAAATGTCCAACAGTTTATAGCTTTGGCTTCAGTTGTACATTCTGAATGTGTAGGAGATTCTAGCAAAGTCCAATCCTGCTGCAGTTCCCCACAATTATCTTCCACCCCAGTGTATACACAGTGACCTACATTCTGCAGGGAAGCAGCTTCTGCTGGAGGAGCCCACATCTGGAGGAGCCCACATCTGGAGGAGCCCACATTTGCAGGAGCCCACACTTGGAGAAGCCCACACTTGGAGAAGCCCACATTTGGAGGATGTTCTGCCTTTTATGGGCATAAGCAAAAATGTGTTATGTGGCTCATGAGCAGAAAGCAGAGCAGAGATCTCCTGCATTGTGTTTCATTCTCTCTGGTTTCCCTGGGCTAATAATGACAAACCAACAGTCCATGAAAGTTGCTAATGTCCATGGAGATGTCAGCTTTAGGAGCGGGCACAGTATTTATAGTATAGCATAGTATATTAATACAGGCAAACTCTCCCTTAACCACATCTAGGGCTAAGCAAGGGTTCACAAGAAGAAAGCTGTGTTTGAAATAGTTTGTTTTCCTTTTGTGACTTCTGTGATTTACTTTTTATTTTTGTGGTTTATCCTTTTCATGGGGTTTTGGTGTTTTTTGTTTTGTTTTGTTTCAGTTTTTTTAATATTCATCTAAAAAAAAGCTCCTTCTGGTCAGGCATGCAATGGAAAAGCTGGAAAAACCCAAGAAATTAGCTTTTTCAATGCTATAACTCATCACAGGATTTCATTAGATAACAGATTTTAGTGTGCAGTATTTTATAGTGGTTTAAATTAGTAAAAATTTAATGTTAAATCCTGTGTACTTTCACCCAATAAATGACATTGAAAACACAAAGATTTACATCTGAAGACTTGCCATCCACTAGTATTTTTTATTATCTCAGTTACTAGTAGCTTACTTTTATTAATAGAATGTATTTGGGGAAACCAAGCAGTAATAACTAACAAATGTAGAATTTTTTCATTTCAACTTACAGAGTAATTAGAGTTCATTGAAGCCATATATAGTTACAGGGATTGTATGTAGGATTATCCGTCCTATTGCTATATTGGCACAAAAGAATATGCTCAGAAGATAATGAGCTTATTAATTTTGATGACAGGCAGCTGGTAATATTTGCCACCAATACAATAATGAATACCACAGGGAAAACAAATGTGAAAATAAGGAAAAACTGAAAGGGAAATTAAGATGAAGACAGATGAATTAATTTTTTCATGTATGTCAGTTCAGTTCATTGTCTTCGTATCACATATTTTAAGTGATTTATTCTCCAAGTGTGGAGAAAGCAGCATATTTAATTGATTCTTTAATTTCTTTGAAATTAATTTGTAGTTATCACTAGAGGTCTATTCTTATTTATTATAACATCAGCAGGTACATGATTACATGTGAAAACAGTTTTTAGCTATGTTCTTGTCCTATTTTAATATTTCTTCATCGTTTCTCACCACAATATAATTTTCATATTTTTGGATGTGGGTTTAGGTAACGACTCCTTGTTTGACTAGCCTGAAAAAGACTTAGACACTGTGCTTACTATCTGCAAAAGAAGGTATAAATAACAAAACAAAACAAAAAAGATTTTAAAAGGCCAAAAGTCAAGAAAACAAACAAAAAAAACCCTCCTCACCAAAACAGTGATGTGAAAAAAGAAAAAGGAGACCATTTTATCTGGCAAATAATAACACAGATGGTTTTCAGGTGTTTGTAAAAGGTATTGTTATGTACAAAGAGGTTATGAAAACATTGATCCCAAAGAATGTGTTAAAAATTTCTTCTATAAATTACATAGTTTTAGGAACTGAGGTTGATAGGTGTAAAATATAAAATCTAAAAATTATGTAAATTGCAAACTGTGTAAAATAGCAGACTGGAACAGTTGAAATAGAATAATCATGGGCAGTTAAAAGTGATGTTGCAAATGTCAAACAGGTAATAAAAATATAGCAAAACAGATATGATGGAATTTTAGGATGTGTATATTTATTCAAGCACTGGCCATTGAACGATATTTTTTGATGCAAACTGGATTACTTGAAAAAACAGTAAATAGTGGAATACTAATAATTCCTAATTTAAATGCAATGCTTTTTTTTTATATATACTAATATAAAGAAATTATCTAGAATGAGAATAAGCCCTCTCAGGAACTGAATATAAGCTGAGGCTGCTTACCAAACCTACAGATCAGATCTTGAGTAGGAAAATAGGTCGTTATCCTATAATTATTACATGAACAGAGCTTCTTTTTGTGTGCAGTGGGAGTCTCAACTTATTTTAGCAATTTAAAATTTATCTTCTGATAGCACCTTGGGACCCTCTTATGGTCAATAATGGAGCCAGAACACAAAGTTTCTTAGTCCTTACTTGGCCGTATTCTCATTAATGTTCATTATTTACACTGGTCATATTTTATGGCAGAGAGGAGCTGAGATAGTGTGCTATGAAGTAAAATAATAAGCTCCTTTTTTTTTTTTTATTTTTAGCTTGTCATGTATTTTCTTTTAAATTCACGAACTGATTCTTTCCACCACAAGTAACATCTTCAGCTTTCATGACCTCTCTACTGCTTTGAACAGAAAACAGTGCTTAGTTGATTTAAAGGCTGTGAGAGGGAGATGGAAGAACAACTACTGTAAATATAACTCAAAAAATCATGACAAACTGAGTAGTTTAATGATTCTGTGGTTTCAGTAGACGATATTCTGTCTGGCGAAAAGCTTTGTCAGGAGAAAGCTGTTACCACATAGCTTGTGAAAATGCCTTTTATTATACACGGGTTTTTTAATCTTTTGTTGTTGTTGTTGCTTTTGTTTTGTTTTGTTTGTTGAGGGGGGTTGTTTTGTTTTAAAAGATTATGTGAATTATATTCATAGGCTGACCTGCCCAAAGGCAGGTGTCACTCTACCAGAAAACAAAGCTGACACAAGCAATGGGAATATTCTCCCTGAATCTTATGTTGGCTTCAACTGCAGGTTAGTTTAGCTCTCACAGAGTTCACAGAAGTTTGTAGACTAACTGTGATGGACACTGAAGTGCAAGCTGGCCCCAGCAGGAACGCTGCCTTTACTCACCTGGCAAGGGAGGCACCATAACCAAGAAGGTGACTTTCCTGGGTTGGAACTTCCCTGACACTCTGGATGTGCTTACCCTTCTGGTTGCCCCAGCTGAAGGAAACCTGGCTGTATATTTCTGCTATGGGGAAAGTGTTGTGAAAATGTTGAAAATAGTGTTCTTCTCAGATATTAGGCAGCTATGGAAGCACAGGAGTAATAGAATAAGTCACTTGACAAAGAACAAAACAGAACACCCATCATGCTCAGTTTCTGAAGTAGGAAAAGGAGAAGCAGTGGTAGAGATGAGATTTACTCTTTGAAAATCTACCCTTCACTGTTAACAAAATTTGATTTATGATAAAATAAGAAAGTTTCTATCTCCACCTCACCATTGCCCAGTGTGTTGTTTACTCCCAGTCACTTCACAAGGAAATAGCAGCACTTTTATACACTGACCTTATCACCTTCATAAGGCCAACCATAAACATTTTGAAGAATTATAGTGGCAGGGGACTAAATTCTGAGCATCTGAATCCTGGTTTCTGATGCTGTTATTTTCTGAGTTAATTTTGTTAAAGTAATTTATATGGGTGATTAATGTAAGATGTTTACTATAGCTTATTTTCCAAATAGCCATAAATGTTGTTGTGTTCACTCTGGTTTTGCAATCTTTCAGAAACTATAGCCTATGTTGTACAAACTGAATGACATTTTGAACTCTCTATGGCTTTGGAAATTAATGTTTGGGGAAAAAAAGAAAAGTAAGATCGACCTTGTAACCAACCGAACATTCAGAACATTAAAGAGGCAAATGTAATTGACAGCTGCACAAAAATAATCTCCTTTCAAATTTGACTTCCAATGGTGTGGCAAGCCAAGTTACTTAATATATCTCTTTTCATTTGTTGTGTAAATGCCGTTTGGTGTGTGATCTGTTGAAAAACTTATCAGTAGAAAGTAGGAAGGACAGTTACCTTTGGTCTCAAGTGTTGCCCTCTGGGTCAAAGGAGCACACCGGAAGGAGAAAAAAATTGCTTATCATCCTCAAACATCAACCAAGATCAGCATAAAAGCCTTCCTGAGCCCTGCAGGAAAGTCCTGCACATACTGTCAAAGTCAGAGGGCACAAGGCAGGTGAAGGCATGAACCAAAAAATGAATAGCTTGTAGGTGGAGGGCAGAGACAAGAGGGTCTTGAGCAGAGTCATGCACGCAGAAGGGAAGAGCTGCATAGTCAAGCTTCAGTGGTGATGGAAAGGAGGAATTTCCTTATGACCCTGGGGAAGGAATGGGATTTGATGGTTTGGCCAACCTACAAATCACTGAATGAGGCTAGACTAGAAGAAGCAAAGCAGAAATTGCATCCTGCCAGAAATGAATGAGTGTCTTTGTTTTGGCAGAGTCCTCCTGCACAGTTTATTTTTCCCTAATTACGAAGCTACTTTGCTCCTATGCAATGCATTGTGAACAAGTTAACTCTTAAGAGATTGGAGGGCATGCCTTTGTATTTGCTCTTCGGGGAAAGGGGGAGCAACTCTACCTCTCAGTTTGGAGTCCCATCACACAGCAATATATTTAATAATACTTTTTTCATTTCTATTAGCCTTAATAAAAACCTGTGAAGCAGTTAGACCAATTAGATTTTGTTTATTCAGTCTTCCCTCATCTGCAGTGCAGCACCTCAGTGAGTAATTGTATTTAGATTAAATAGCAACTTTAATGTTATTTTATTTACAGAAAAAGTATGCCACAAATAGAATTTCTTAATTTTATATAAGAATATATAGAATTAATAATAATATAGAAATATTTTATACTTTATAAAACATAGGTTTCACTCAAGGTCTTGAATAGGATTCAGCTGAGGAAATCTGATTAATTGCACTGATTCAATTGGACTAATCATGTGAAGTAAAATCCTGCAAATCTGGGACAATCTCTGGATTGTGAAAATTGTCAGACAGTCACTCTGGATGCTGTCCTTTGCTACTGCGAATGGGTGGAGCCAGCTGAATTTTGCCCAGGATGTCGGCATAATGGTGGCTGGTCCAGTGTATAGTCATTCCTAAAAAAACGTCAAATAAACCCCTCCCTTGGTATATCTCATAATCAGAAGCATGGTTTGCTTTGTGCTGCAGACATCAGCAAGGATAATTATACAGTCTTTTTTTTTTTCTAGCATCATTCCTCCTACAGAAATAAAACGAAAACTGAGTTCAGATGCAGCAGTGTTTGTCTCCTCATTATTACAAAAGAGTGTAGGCACAAAGCTGATCTATCTTTTAGTAACACAAAAGATCTGTTACTTATATGCATTATTTTACTGGTTTCATTGTGCTACTTGTACAGGAGGGGAAATGCCTGATCAAAGTGAGGGACCATTAACTTGCTCTGAGTTATTTATGTTCTTTGAAACAAGATGCTGTGCTTTGAACAGATTTTTGTGGCAACAAGAAAAAAAATATTTAAAAATGCATAGTACAGTGTAGAAAGAGACGTTATCTTTCTCAATTCACCACTAAAATCCTTTTAATCTCTGCAAAACCAAGAGAGAACACAGTTAAGTCTTGGATGTTGATGGCTGGAACAGAAAATCTGTTAAATTTAAGTTACAGAAGACAAACTTTAATAATAAATCTACCTACAGATGACAGTTTAAAGGAATCCAATTTTTCTAAGCTGCAGAAGGTGTCAGTAATATTTTAACAAACATAAGAGTGCGTGGTGACATGTAGCATAACCATAGATTAATTTATCAAACTTCTGGATTGAGAGATAGATGATACTTTTTTTTAATTGACCTGAACCAGGAAGAGAACACACTTTTCATGAACACTGAACTATTTATAATAATCCTGACCTAGAATGGATTGTATTCCCTATGTAATTTTATGGTGTTTTTTCCCTATTTAAAAGTACATACCTGAATAATCTGAATTAACACAGTGATATTTTCTAAATACAGGCTGATGTCATTTCATCACTGGAAGGTGAACTAGGTTCAGTCCAGAAACTAATATGTATAGACACAGATGCAGCATATGCTAAACAAATCTGTGTGTGCCCCTTGGTATGTAACTAGGTTCTCAGCAATAAAGGTTGTATCACCAAGTCTTTCTCAGTTTGGAACTGGTAACAGATTCAGCCTTGAGCAGAATCTGCTTTTTATTTTTTTAAATCCGTTGTAAATTTATTTCCACATGTTTCTTCAAAGCATCTGTAACTTTCAAGTATTTTTTTCTTAGTGAATTTGACAACAAATGAGCTATGAAAGGCTTTGTGTGAAAAGCACATCTCTGAACTAGTGTTATAGCACCTTGTTTCCATTTTGCTGGAAGTGTACTTTTCCTTCTGTTCCCATCCGTACTGATAATTGCACTTCTGGAAGGAAAAAAAATCACATATGCATATTTCACACTAAATGAAACTCTTCAATGGTACTGTAGAAAAATGCTAAATAAAAAATAAAAGTTTGCTACTGCATGTGATAGTTAATAATTCATAAAAGGACTAATGACAATTCAGCATATATGAAAAGAGGAAAATCAAGTGTCCAGGCTTGAAGCATGGATCTTAAATTATTTCAGGAGGTGGTAAAGCATATGTTCATTTACTCAGCAAATGTGACTTATTGAAAATACATTTTGCTGAATAGGATCAAACCAATTCAAAGACAGTAACCAAAGGACCAAACAATTCTAAAACAAGGGGACCTTGACATCAATTTAGTTTTCATCAGGGTAGGTAGATAGATTGTTCTGAAGGAAATATTCTGGGGTTGGAGAAATTAATTTGAAAAAAAATGTATATCATTATGATTCATCATGGCAGAAGGCAGAGACTGAGCACTGGAGAAGAGGATGAGGAAAGAGATTTTCTCTATTGCTTGTAATGGCCTTTAGCAATCTACTGGGAACTATTTTGTTTTCTTAAATTAACTGCTCTAAACTGCCTGACTACAATCCTGACCTATCATCATAGTAACAGATAGTGT
>JAVJGJ010000057.1:68154395-68182702 GCA_035590215.1 Microhierax caerulescens | reverse complement strand
ATAGTGTCATAACACAGATCCATCACAATTTATTACCAAAATTATTACTTTTCTTTTCTTTTTTTCCCCCTCTCAGTGTCCTCCAGCAGTCTGAAGCTGCTTTTGATGACAGCTCTGGAAAATGAAAAAGTAGAGGGATGTGTGGGAACCAAGAGCCTGGGATGCTACTAAACTGTTGTAACTTGGAAACTGTGTCATCCGTGAAATAACACATGCCCTAGTTTATATTATACTGTTTAGATTAGGACATAAACTGCAGCACATGGAAACTTTTCCATATGCCCTGTATGCCTAGTGCCTAGAGGGTCAAGTCTCTAAGTTTGGGACCAGGAACACCAAAATCCCACTCAGATATCACCTATCTCTCCTCTACATTTTAGAGGAGAACTGGTTATTTTACACTGAGGTTCTCGTGTTGCCTGAAGCTTAATGTCTGAATAGCCCACAGTGTTTATATGTTAATTTCATTTATTTCTGGTTTATTTGACTAAAGAAATTGCAGGTTGAAGACCAGAGTTCTGAATAGGAAGTCAGAGTTCATAAATACTATAATGTGGATATAATGAAGTAACTGTTAATATACACTATTAGCAGGGAAGTCTAATGGTAACTTAAACAAAAGTTAGAAATCAAAAGATCAGTTTTGTATTCTTACTACTAACTACTGTTTTATTTGTGACTCTGGATAAACCACAAAGGCCCAATTTTTCTCAGGTGCAGAGTTATAAAATGAAGATTAGAGCACTCCTCCACTTTTGAGAAACTCTGTGAGGTCATGTGTAAAAAAGTACAGAAAGTTTGTAAGTAGTTTGGAAGGTGACACCTCAGGTCAGGATTATGCATGAGGCATTCTTAGATGCTTAGAAGGCAGGCTGATTTTAACTACTCAAAATTTTCATTATCAGACCCCAGGATGAAGTTTTCAACAGATAATTACGGCATAAATTGCCAGGCTATTTCTTATTCTGAAACAGAATTAGAATCATATGGAGATCAGAAATTACCTTCAGGAAAGGATTTTGAGGAATTAAAATGGGTATCCCTGGGAATCAGAATCATCCCACAGAAATGCTGGTAATGTTTGGGAAGAATAATAACAAGGGATTATTGTCCTTATGTTTTCTGCTTGAGAAGTTCTCTGTTATTAGATTTCATCAGGAAAGAATGTTTAATCACTGATCATGTCATTTCTTAATCTTCAATTTTTATTTTTCTTTTTTTTCTTTCTTTTTTTTTTCTTTCTTTTTTTCTTCTTCTTTTTTTTTTTTTTTTTTTACCCTGTAAGAGATGTTCTCTAGTCCTTTAATCATTTTCCTGGACTTTTCCAATCCTTTTATTATTTTTCATCCTCTTTCTTTGAACACATAATTAGATACAATGATCTAGCACTGATGGCTTCAGTGCCAGTACACATGTAATAAAACCTTTTCACTCTTACTAAAACTTTCAAGGACTTTTGTATTCCGCAATGAAAACTCATGTTCAAGTAATTAGCCATGCTGACCTCTAAGTCACTCAATATTTCTCTCATTCCTTAGAATTCCCAATCCTGAAGAATGACTTACATTCCTTGTTCGTAATTATGTTCTTTCTACTTGGCAATGTTGAAACACACATAATTTTCCCACAGTATGTTTACCGAGAAACTGAGTTCATCCTGCATCTATGACACAGTCTTTTTGCTACTACTGGTTCTCTTGATCTTTATGTCAATAGCAAGTTGTATAATAATGTGTTTACATTGTCTTTCCTCAAGTGATTGATTAAAAAGGTTAAATAGCATGTATTCAAGAAATAAAATATATGGGCAAACATGAGAAACATTACCTTATTACAATAATTTTTATTTTTTTGAAAATATATTTAGCTTGTTTTAACCTTTCAAGGCTATAATACTACCTATCAATTATCAAGATGTGGAATTCTAAGTTACCTACACTGAAAATATGAAGCTTATCATCCAACCACTTGATATACTCCAAAAATGTATAATAGTTTGAAAAACATAACTGTCAATCATGTAGATATACAGACTGTAGATTTCTCTTTGCTTCCCTTATAAATCTTTTCTATTTCCTATCTTTTGTTATATATTTACAACTATCAGCTCCTCCTCTTTTCTATTAATTATAAGTTAATTAACTTTTGCTTTCAGTTTTCTTCTATGTCTGCTCTAACTTGCATAGCTTTCTTCCTCCAGAAATTTTGATATTTTGGCAGTTAAGGAATTCCCAATTATCAGTCACATGTAATTACTTTCTCCCAGTAGAATTTGCTCATAATTGTTATCAACTTCATGAAGCTAGCCTATAAAATTTAAATGAACTGTAAATATGGTGGAGGCTGGGACTTCGCTCTGCACTCTCAGACGTAATTGACTCATTATTTCTTGTACTGGACCAGTTAATTTTTGCTCTGAGTTCAATGGTTCTTTATATGTGGAGACAAAAGCCTGCAGTTCCTCTATTTTAGACATTACATTTTTATTTCAGATTATGTTCTATAATCCTGTAAATCCTGAAAGTTTTGAAAGATGCACTCCCTGCATGTGACTTCTAACGCATGTAAGAACTGAAATCCCTGACAATAACGCATCTTTTTCCACCTGTGCATGATATATTACTCTTTAAAATGTTGATCATCCTGTTGTCTAGTGTGATTTGGTAATCTGCAGCTCCACATGTAGTGCTTTATTTATTACCACAGCAACTCCTAATTGCTAAAGTGTATTTGATTCACAATGTCGGTAACTTAGAATCTGTTAAAGATATTTTTAACATATTATACCATCCCTCTCCTTTTTTTTCCCCACTGACTTCTTCTAAATAGGTTACAATCACCAATTGAAAAGCTCCAGTAATGTAAATCTTATAGTGCGATTTCATTTAGGAAGTACTGAATATCACAATGCAAATTCAATAATTCCAAAGTAGGTCAAACTCATCTCAGACATGAGCAATTCCATTTTCATTTGTTTACCACCTAGACTTCTCACAGTAACATGTAGGAGATTAAATAGTTTCTCCTTTGTGTTCATCTGTGACTTGGTTATAAGGGATCCTGACTTCATAGTTTAGTGATAAGTGTACATGTATATTTTTTCACCTTTTCACTTCCCTCTCATGTTTATCCCTCCTGGCTACTTTAGCCATACTGTTCACGGAAGATTGATTCCAGGAAGCTCTAAGAAGGGCACATCCTTCTTTTGCTGTACAAAAAGGTTATAACTTCTTCTGACCCCTGACTGCTTTTGCTTATGACATGGGATGAATCGCTGGGAAATGCTTTAATGTTCTCCTTCAATGCCTCTTAGAGATCTCCAGAGTCTTTTACAATTAGTCACATATAATGCTAGCAGTTATAGCCATGATCATGCTCTTAGGACCACTTTAAACTACAAGATCTTTTCTTGATTACCTATGAAGCAAACTGGAGTAAACCCAGTCTTGTAATGGCATCTTCCGCCTTGGCTCCAAGGGGAAAGCACAATATCCTTTTGTTGACTTGCTCGTCACAGTGCGCGTATTATGCTCTTTGTGGGACAAAATACCCATGTTGGGTGTTTTCTTTCCTTGGATCACTGAAGACCTTCCTGTGTCCTTTAAAACCAGCTTCATTCCTGTTTGTAAACTCCAAATTCCAACAGTGGTGATGGTCTACAAAGATCTGCCTTGAAGGGAAAATGTGGTACGTTGTTTGAATGGTATGTTTTAATGAGGTCCACGGACATAAGTTTAACTATGAAAAAGTAACTATTAATTGAGTGATGCCTGTTCTGAGCAATAAATGATGTTTGTTTTGTGGTAAAAATAAAAAGTGACAGGAAATTAACACATAAGTGTATGTAAGTACAACTCGATATATATGGGTTATACTAAAGACTGACGTATATATACAAGAAAAAACAGTAAATTGAAGGATCAGATTAAGATAATCCCATTTCTGCAATTTTAAATGTTTCTGTTCCCTACTTTAACAATACTAGTGGTACTAAACTGTAGGTTTTACATTGCTGTTAAATATTATATGTAATTATTAAAAATACCTTGCCATTGTTAGTACAGTTTTAATCACGATCACACTCATTTTCTTTCGAATCATTCTTCATTTCTAGGGAGTAGGTCCAAACTACAAAAAGTACAAAGCACCTTGAGATCATTAAACAAAAAAAGAGAAAGAAATTAAATATTTTCACACATGAACAATTCCCTGCAGACTTCAAAACTCCCTTTCACAATATATATTCTCTAAGGCCTAGCATTTCATATGCTTTTCTTTAATTTTATATGGCTAAAACAGCGCATTGCACTAGAGAATACTCTATGATTTATCATTGCTGGTTTAATCAGGGAACTGTTCTTTCAGATAAGCTGTTTGCCTGAAATACTGTCCCTGCTGGACTATTTAGTTCGATTGGAAAAACAGTGGCAGATTCTGTGGCCTTTTTAAAGTTAAAAAACTGATAATTTAGTCTTTCTTTTTTCTTGAAAGTTCTTTATTAATAAATCTCTGTGTCTGCTTCTCAGATTACTATCTTGTTTAGCACCTTGTCCCAGAAGGTTTAATTAGCTGATGAGCTAAAGAGCTGGATAGATGCCTAAACACTCATGTATTACATGTTACTCTAACCATGTCAAATTTTACGCTCAATTCCAGAATGCTCTCTGAAAGTATATTTGTTATGTACAGTCTTGTCTGAAGTAAGATGAAGGTATTGAGACTAAAGGTACAGGTTTTGAAACTTCAACTTTGTTCTGTAGGCAAAGAAACCTTTTGTATTTTTGGTTCCCCAGATCTTGGGTAGAGAGTGAAACTTGGAATGTGGCTACATACTTGAGGTATTTTTATAAATGTCGTATTTTCTTGGTGTGGCAACTGCACCGTAAGCTCCATGGTGATGATACCAGAGGATCAGTAGAAAGACATTTGTAAGATAGTTTCATCGGTCATGGGTAACTACACACCTGTGTATCTTTGTCGATGGGTGGTCACAGTCCCTTTATGCATGCTGCCACTGTCTGCTTTGAAAGTCTCAAGCCTCCTAAAGTATTGGGGGGCCCATAATCATTTTCTGTCTTGGCATATACCCTGTCCAGTTCTCAGCCAACATAACAGAATATAAACTTTGTTGGCTGATGTTGTTTTTCTTTATCTCCAAATTTGATCTGCTGATACCTACTCACTGAAGTCTTATGTTGAATGTAGTCCTGATTTTCCTTTTTCCTCAGATCAATACAGATTGGCTTAAACTGACCACATAGTCTTACTTCTTTTGAATTTAAAAATCCCTTACAGATACAATTTCCTACTTTTACTGCTGCAAGTGCTTACAAAATTTCGGATAAATAGCTAAGCGAGCACTGGCCCTAAAATGTTTCTTTAAGTGGACAAGATTAATGACTGTTGAGTTAACAGGTGTAAGGGAGAGCTTTGAAAATTTCTCTTACTGCTTGGGAGCTTCATTTTGATTCTTAAAGCTGGCTCAGTAACAAGAAAGTTTACATGATCCTCCAGGTAATGAAGATTTTAAGGCAGACTGTTAACTACTGAAGTCTGGGAAACAACTTGCAAAGCCAGATAAACGCAGATGACTTCCACATGCACACTCACATCCTCACTTTGACTGGGACTGATTTTGGTGTTAGAATTTAAATGAGTCCTACTTTCTAGATCAGCTTTTAAAAGAATTCTTTCAATTTGGTACAAGTCCCCTATGTAGATATTTTTCATAAGGTTTAAATCTTAATGAAATTGGTTTAGTTTGAAGCAGTAAATTAGGAAATTAAATTGGTTAAAGGAATGGCAAACTGTTTGAAATATATTTTCATATGGAATTTTGCTATGAAGTTTTGATTCTATTTTAAAATGCTGTAGCTCTTCCTGAATGAACAACAGCTAAACGAGCTGTAACTTTGTGGCACCTAGACCTAGTCACACATGACTGATTTTTGATCACCATGAAAACCACTTGAATTTACAATAGTTACTTGTATTTTTGGTTTAGACATTCAAGAAAATACAGAAAATATGCATCATCAGAAGCATAAAGCGTATGCCAGATCTGTCACGCTATGTTGCACAGAAAACAAGTACTAATATCAAGCAGCGTGGCTTTTTGCAAACCTCCAGTAGCATGTCTGCCACTGAAATTGAAAAAGTGTGTGTTCAGATATCATTTTGGACAACAATGCTTTTGCCTGTAACACAATACTGTCTGGGAATGAACTTCAATGATGTAAATCAAAGGAATTTTAATAAATATTATTTTTTTATTTATTAAAAATATTTTAAAATAAACTTTATTAAAAAAAATGAGGGTGATTTTTTTAAATGGTTTTTCATAGAAACTGTTTAAGAGATGCTTAAGTCTCCTGTGTCATCTCCTTTAATGTTCAGTGAAAGAGTTTGTCTGAGATGATTCTTGAATATAAATTACTCTTGTAAGCAAATTAAGTTGTTACTAAGGAATGGCAAAGGTGCACAGAAAGGAATGCAAAGACGAGCAAATAAGGATTTGGCCTTCTGTCCTAATAGGAGTAGGTTGAAGTTGGCCAAAAGTAAAATAAGATTGATGGAGTCAAAACTTTATACATGGGTCAAAAAACATGTTCTGAGTTATGTGGGAGGACGTTACAAAGAAATTCTGCATGGAAATTGGAGTTTGAAGGTAATTTGTAGGATTAAATTCAGATAAAGATGGCACTCTTAAACAAAAAAAATGTTATTGATCAAAACAGAATAACACCAGATCTCAACCAGTGATAAACCAGAAGTTATCAGCAGAATGTTTTGTGAGAATGTTGACTGTTGGAAGATTTTAGTATTAAACACATAGGAAAACTTGTACTTTTCTTAGCATACTGTTCTCTGAAGGCTTAAGTATCCTCACTGTACTTACTGTAGAAACCTTAGACACCAGAGTGAAAATAATTAAAAAACTCCATTTCTTGTCTGGGCTTTGGGTTTTCATTTCAGTATCTTTGTTCCCACTGACACTGCACTGAGGAATATTGTATGACTTCAGTAAGCTGTGAATCTGGTGCACCTGTTGAAATATCCTTACAAGCACAATCTTTGCATTAACCTCCATAATTACCTCTGGACAGGTTATTTTCCAAATTCGCCTCCTACACATCCCCTAGCTATTCCAACAGCACTAGAAATACAACAGTTGACAAACTGGTCTGTGAACACAGTGGCAAAGTTATCAGGGACTAATAATTTTGGATTGCTACAAGTAACACTTTACTAAAACAGAAGTCTTCATAAAAAAAAAAAAAACCCAACAAAAAACCCAACAACAACCCCCCCCAAAAAAAACCAACACAACAAAACAACAAAAAAAGCAAAAGGCTATTTAATTCCTTCTTATCCTACGTGCAGTTCTGCTTCTTGTCAGAAAAAGTACTTGCCACAAGCCCCCTCACCTGGCTTTGTTAGCTTCACACTCACTTTCCTGGAGGCTGTGTGGGAGCTGCTGTCCTGTTTTCTGCAGAGAAGTTCAATATGGCTGTTGAATTTGGTCTCCATGCAAAGTTTCCTATGCCTTGCACTTGTACAAGAAAAAAGAATTCAGAAATCTACCAAGAATGATTTAATGTAGTCATAATACTTCTTTTCTCTTCTGCTCACTTAGACCGTTGTTTCAAATGCTGAGGAGTATTGGATGACTCAGACTCCAGGGAAGTATGCATGAGTTTCACACCTCCTCTTTAAAGCATCACAGTAAAAAATTGTTTTATCTCGTGCTTCCATCTCTTTCGCACTTTCTCCCCCACCCTTCCCACTTGATATGGCCTGCATAACTGGGAAGCCTACATGAGCATCAGACATCAGGAGCCTGAATGTCCAGTGCATAGATCACTGCATATCAATAAGCATAATTCACTTCTGGATGTGAACAAAATTTTTGCACAACAGATATACTACAACAGACATATTTTAAAATAGATTTGTCATGTTGATAAAAACATTTTAAAATACCCAAACCATATTTCAACAAGAAATACATATGGCTTTATAGATTTAAATACTGCAGTATCAACTTCTGTGCTTTTATTGTGACTCAGTTCAGTTTTGCAGCTCCTACTAATGTGATGTAGTTATGTGTTGTTAATTTTTAGTGTGCTTCCAGCTGTAATCACTCTCACATAAAAAGTCAACTGCTACAAAGCTGGCATGCTTCTGCTGTTAATATTTTGAATCCTAACACACTCCATATGGGTTACTCCGGTGCCATTGTCAAATATTTGTTCACAACAGAGCTGTGTGATTAATTATTTTTCCAGGACATCCATAAAACTTGAAAAGGAATCCTTCTTGAATGAAATAGTGTGATTTTTTCATTACTATCACCAAAACAAACAACTCTTGGCCCAGGTTCCATACTTGGCCAAAGCAAAAGTAGGTTTCTTTTCTAATTTGAGGCAAAAGGCAAACATATTTAAGTATATTTAAGAAAAGAAAATTGGTTGGTGGACTTACACGGCACTCACAAAATAACAATGTCTTTGCTGTTACAAAGTAACACATATTCATAGCATTTTCCTATGGCCATGGAAGAAGATAGCTTCATCATTCAGCTGTGTTTCAGGAATTTCAAATCTAAGTATGAGAAAGTTCTCAATCATCATGTTTTATATGCAAGATAAAGCTAGCTTAGGTCTTTTCTGTTTAAGTTATTTCATTTTGTGTAAACTACTTGGATATTTTCTAGATCACAGACTGTATATCACATCTCTAGGATAAGCACCCTGAATACTGTGCGGCAGATGAATTATCTCACAGTCCTGTTTTGTGCTTCAGCAAACATCTGAATGTTCTGTATGGAATGGAAAACCTCTCAAATGGACAAACTGAGAAAAACAGCTTAGAAATGTTACCCAAGATGACAGTCTTGTGAGGTAAAAGTTCAAACGACTTCTCTTACACAGATACTAAATTTGTATTTGGATTTTTTGCAACTTATTTTAGTACCTGAGCATCAATATCTCTTGTTGGGAAAGTATTCAGATTGCACATGAAAGTCTGCTGATTCTGGTGTGTGTCTGAAATACAGGAGACTGGGTTTCATCTCTGTGTTCCAAGTCAGCAGAGCAAGTTCGAGTTTTTGCATCCAGTATATATCCCATAACTCAGCTATACATGCATTTTCTTTCTTTTTCCTCATATGTTCACAAACTTGTACAGCAGTGTCACGGAGAACAGCCAGCACACAGGCTTCATTCTTGCTCATGAATCCTACGAAACCCTTGAAACAAACGTAGAATTATGTTCTTATTTTTTTCAAGATTAAAGACACATCCCTTAAAGTTTATACTCTGTTCCTCCAGGTTCTCACTGCAGAAATCAATGTGGACTTAACTGTCCACGGGGATGAAGGGGATGATATGGTTTACGTTATTTCTTTTTTATTAGGTCCTAATGAAAGTAAGTACTGTGTCAAATGTTTAAAAAACTTGAGATCTAGTCCTGCTGTAACCTATATTGGTGCAGATTTGGAACCACTTTGCCGGAGTTTCAATGACAGAACTGTGCCTGTAAATTTCAGTAAGTGCCTGGAAAAGTGTGTTCCTTAAGAAAGGAAAATACAGTCTAGTCAAGTGATCTTCCACCGTTGTCTGTTCTAAAAGAATTTTTGTTTGGCTATGTTGCAGTAATAATTTAAGTAATATGCAGAAACATTCTTAGGCAGTTGAACATGACTGTATTATCAAGCAGTTAGACTATTTCCTGAGATTGTTTTGGAGAGCATCAATTGTCCACTCAGAGAATTTCTTGGCGTATTCAGGAGCTGGAACTTCTTGTGGACTACTCTCAAAAGTTTGCATAGTCTTAAAAAGTTTGCATAGGCTGTTTAGAGGGAAAGACATGGATGAACACAGATGCAAGTTGTACTGCATCACTTGGCTTCTGTGCCAAAAAAGAATTCCAGAATGTGTTTAATTTAGTAACTAAATTAACATGCTAAGGTCACAGTCTACATTAGGAGGTCAGATAAAAAATTCCATTCCTTCACTGTCACAACATTTTTTTTAAAAAAGTAAAGTTTAGTGTTCTAAATATTCATGTATTTTCACAAAAATTATTGGAGGTTATAATAACAATGTGAGTGCAAGACTTTTTTTGTGGCTGCAGAAAAGAGAAGATAATACATCCTTCTGTAAAGCAGTTAACACTGCTGCACGTCTTATGGTCAGTCAATGCTGCTGAATACACAGGTCTGAGAATCTAGCGGCTTCAGTAGGCATCATGTTGGTGTTTGAAGGACGGCAAAAACTCTTGTACAGTGATCTTATGGATGGATCTCAGCAAATGTGTATCAGAATATCTGAAAGATGATAATTCGTTCTCTTATATCATTATAGGAGACACATTTAGAAGAAAAATGTATGGATGTGTTTAATTACATCTAATTTACCACTCTCTGTTGGGTATTCCTTCTAGCCTTCCACCGATATGGCAATAATGGGAAATGAAGAGGTCACTGATGGAACTGCTATAAAAAACTTCTGTAAGGCTTCAGTCCTACAAAAGCACAGGAACAGCACATCATTCTGTTATCTGTCCACATGCTCCCTTTAACACTCCAAAAGCAGGAAAAGAACCTTAACTTGATGTTGAAAGAACAACTTTGTTTATGTCAGCCAGGAGAGGATGTTGATGTGTTTGCAGGAATACTGTTGTTCTTTGATTCCTACGAGATGAATACAAAATACCTGTATAGACATTAAATGTCTGATTTACAGGGGTAGAAAGGAAAGAGGATGCATAATCCATTACAGTGAGTCTTTTCATGTTGAGGTAGGGGATGCCCATGTACTCCCAGGACATCAGCAAGCTTCAATGCCTGCCTGGTTATTCCTGGTTATTCTGTTCTCATACATATTCTGTAGCTCTGTGGATATGTCATTTTGTGCTTTCAAGGCTCTGCCATCCTGGCCTTCAGAAAGCAATCTTGTTTATCACGATATAAGCCTCTTGCCTTCTTACAGAAAGATTCTTACTGAGTTAGGTTTCAAAAGAGGCGCTTGAGCCATGTTTTCTGTGCACCAGCCTTTTGCATGGCTGCTGCAATATGGTAAAAAAAATCACATATTTTCTTGAGAGGCTCCTATTTTTCCTGTGATAATGTTACTCTCTGTACCCTCTGTATGTTTTAGTTTTTCTGAATCTGTGTTCACTCATGATTGCTCAGGTTCAACCATTAGAAGGGGGGGTAGAAAAGGAAAGGCTAGCCAATCTGTTCCCCTTAAAAAATGCAGCAGAGATGTGTTTAATATGCTTTGAAAATTTAATCTATGATGTTGAAACAGACAATTGTAAGTAAACCTGGGTTTAGGAATCCCCTTGCCATCTCCAAAAAAAGAAAACATTAATGAAATGGCTTCTTCTGAAGCTGTGGAAAGACATGTGAGAAAGTAACTGGAATGAGGTCAAGTCCATGATCTCTTCCATTATTGCTATGATCATGTTTTTGTAAAATCTTTGGTAGTTTACACTGCAGTTCAATGCAGTTGCCTATTGCTGGTGTATGTGGAGGAGGAAGAGGAAAAAAAGTCAGTAAGGTATTATATTTTTATTATTATTTTTTATTTTTTTTTTACCAAGAAAGAAAACCACATACTAAAGTTTATATGCACATTTTTTGAATTACTTTATGACTCTTTATGACCTACCCTAAAGCGATGCATGATACAGTAGCTGTTGGGTTATTTGAACTCTGAGTAGTTACATGACATTTGTAGAGTATGTAAGGCTTTTCTGTATGATCCTTTCTAATTCTGGTCTTGCTACAGCTAATTTTTAAAATGGATGCAGGGTTAACACCATAGTGTCTTTTTGATACACAATACCAATGAATTTTAAATATGTTTTTTAGTCCTAGTCTCTGAGTATCAATCTAGGACAGAAAAAGACTCAAACAAACAGTAAATATTTGAAAAATTAGTATTCAAGATTCATTAAAATTATCAAAACGTCTGGGTATGCAATTCTAGTTGCCTTAATTGGAACTTTAACCCTAACCTTAAACTGTTCATATTTCATTGCTGTTGTTTTTACCTTTAAAGGGTAATGCACCCCAAAAAAATGCACCCACTCCCCCAAAAAATCAAAACAACAACAAAAAATATTAAACAAAGTAAAAAACCTCTTATATTCAGTTAACATAAAATATTAAAATAGTGATAAATTTCCTTAGGGCAAGATTGCCTTTGGGTTTATGTTTGAGTTTTAACAAGGCATAAAATACTTCTAAGCACTCAGTAAAATTAGTAAAATTATAAGATTGTAAAGGAACATGAACCAGTGGTGCTGAGTGATTTTTGCAGTTTTTTCATTTTAAGGCCTTTATCACTCTCCAATTTTCAAAGCTGCACTGGAATGCCAAACATGAACTGAACAGTTTCATTCATAGACTGTACTTTATTTCCACTTGTCTTTTTACATAGTACTTAACTTTCCCTAGAAAGCCAAAAAAATGCCAGATGACAGACAGAAGACATGGACATTAATACAGATCATTCCTGAGACAACTGATGGGAATATTTTTTTAGCCAGTTCTAATGAAAGCCACAGCAGTTACAAATAGAGATCTATGTTTATACGATAATTTATGGTTCTAATAATGCCACTTATATGAATAACATGTTTCTTATAAACTGGATAATAAACTATATGCTAAGACCATAGCAGGCCAATGGCACATTAGTTTCTGCATTTTTAATCAAATGTGGCTCTAGGGGCTAGCCACTCTAGTCCTGATTTTACATCCTTCCATGGTTAGGCAGGGGGTGGGGGAGCGAAGTCACCTGAAATCATAAAGGGAAAGTGTAAAGCAATATAGCTTAGCCTCAAAGCTCACCAAATCTTTCATTTCGATGTCTTTGCATGACAGGAAGGAGAATATAAAGAAACTGTCATTTGGAAATGAATGACCTTTGCATTGAAGTAATAAAAGCTAAGCTCCTCAGAACCCTTCTAGATGAAAGATGCCATACAAAAGTACGATTGTTAGTGGTGCTTTTCAGTTGCAGTGACACTGCTTCGTTATGAGGTACAGAAAAACTAAAGAAAGAATTAGAGTATTTGTGAAGTAGCTTTGCAAAAGCACTTTAGGACTATTATTGTTATGCAGATCCAAGCATGCTTAGACCATGGATGTATTCTTAGAACAGTCTCTATGGAAAATAATTAATTTGGAATGTATTTATTACTCTATAGGCTTGTGTATATGTCTAAGTTTTCATATGGAAAAAAAAAATACTCTGTCCCATCTTACTGCTCTGAAAAACTTCTAATTCTAGTCCCGATCTGTATTTCTACAAAGTTATAGTAGCATAAACCATTCAGTTGTAAACTTTAGTCTCTCTTCTTTTTTTTTTTTTTTTTTTTTACAGATTGTCTGCTAAAAGCACATTATTATAATCTAATTTGCTTACTGCTGTTTAAGCATGGAACTCATTGTTTCAATGAGCTCTGTGCTTATTGAAAATAGTATGATTGACCAGATAAAGCATTCATCATAAAAACTTTAATTCAGGTGAAGTTTCATTTAAGAAAGGAAGGAGGAAAAAAAAATTACTGCTTTTGAAATGTTACATTAGGTATTTCTGCATTATTACTTTCATTTTTTAATTTCAGAACAAATGAGACAAATATGGTCTTGAAAATAGTTCAATGTATATAATTGAATGGAATGTGACAGCTAAGCTTGTTGCAAGCATATAATCCATGGTGGTATGTCCTGTTAAGGCAAAGGGTAATACAGATAAGGAAAATAAGCCTGTTTTAAAAGTAAATTTAAAAACAAATTTGTTGTAATGTCTAAGGACAGTATTTTTGTAGCTGAAGGACTAGGCTAAGCTAGAGAAATGTGACTATAGTGCATATTGCTTCCAGAAATTTCTTTTGTGATCTCCTAATGTAATTTCATTGTAGTTCAGAGGCTCACAGTTTGTGCAATGGAGATGGTACCTCTGGAACAGACAAAAAAATTAACATTACTTTTTCTTAAAAAAATGGGAAATACATTTTACTGGTGTTTTCTGGCTTCTTGTTGAAAACCAGATATTTTATTTTTTTTAATCAGTTGCTGTCTATGTAAGAATCCTTCAAAATTGCCAAAGCACTGCAGGCACTGCTTCATCCTCCATCTAAATATCTTTTAGCATATGAATTCTATTAAACCAGGATTGTCTCTTGGAATCTCAAGGTTTTACATCAGAACAAACAATGTAGTAATAAATTCAGTTATTACCTGGTTAAATTGTTACATCGTTCCAGCAAGTAACTATTTGTACAGTTCTGTAGGTTGGTATCTACTGAGCTCCAATGCCCCACAGACACGTCAGTTCACTTTCATTTCTTTCCATCTAGATTCCTGCTGTTCTTTCCCAGCAGTTCTCTTCTGCTTCATTACCCAAGCAATATTATGAAATCTGTGTAGACAATAAAGTCAATGGGTCTGAAAATGGTTCTTCATTTGCTTAATGCTGCAGGTAAGACCAGGATGTTTCATTACAGGATTGTCAAACTGCCATACCAGAAGGTTTGGAGAGCACGCAAAGGCAAAATATGTTTTAAACATCTAAACGTAACTAAACTTAAATATTATCTGTTCTGCTTCCATTACCTCCTCATTCGTCTTCACCCAAAATACGGCAACCTAGTTTGTTCATGACTCTCAGATTTTTTTGCAAGGGTAAATAACATCTATATAACTGGGCTAATCATGTCAGGAAGTGAAATGTATTATTACATCAATTAGAAAAGATGATTTATGGTAAAAGGAAGTTCAGAAATTAAGTGACTTCTGTTTCAGCAGGATGCCTCCCATCATAAAATAGGTTACAGTTTGCAAGGCTGAAGCAAGACCAAACACATGGTTTTGGATTGAATTCATGCACCAATAATTGTCATCCTATGTTACTGAAAAATCCTTGAGTGGAGATAACCATAGTTTTTCCATTATTTTTCTTCTCTTTTGTGGGTGACACTTCATTATTGGAAGCCTGTTCCCTTTTTTCCCTTTGCCTCATAATTCAGATTCTTGGCACACCACACTGAATTTTATGGTTAAGGGTAGAGCAAATCATTCACAGCTGTCTGTTGGTTAGGTGTGTTCTGTGCTTAAAAAATAGTCAAATTGGTGTTGCTTCAACCCAAAATCAAGAGTTCCCAAGGCTCCAGCTTAAACATGCCAATTTTCATACCCAATTTTCTTCTTGCTTTACTATTTTGAATGTGTGGCTGACACTTTGCAGGCAGTGTTGTCCAAACACTGATGCCTGGAGCCAAACTGGGTCTGAATTAGTAGTCAACAGATATTGCCCCAGTGGGAATATTAGTTTAATTTTCCATTATTGTACTCTTTCTTCAACAATATAGACTTTAATTTCAAATCAAGATAATAAACATAACGAAGAATTTGAATTAATGGTATTTAACATTTGGAATGGTGGATTTGCAATGGTTAGGTGTAAATCCTTGGAGCTTACATATTGAAAGATTTCTGAGCTCCGTGGGCAGTGCTTATTCAAATAGACAATTTTTTTTTTCTTTTGTTGGCAAATCATAAGATCTATGACTAAACAGAGATATGATAATACATCATCCACCCACTATCTATTAATCGACATTTAGGCACCTGTCTGGGTGCTGAAAAGTCCATTTGGACTTACATATCCAGTATTTATATGTTTTGTTGTTCGGCTTTATTAAAGATATTCCAGCTTGTCTTTTCTCTTGTGTCCTGTAGAGATGTCAGTTTCCCATTTCTCTGCCCCAGAACCAACACCAGGACACAGTAAAGCTTTGTCTCATTTGGCAAGAAACCCTAGCATGCAAGATGGCAGCTGAGCAGAGCCAGCCTGTACTGTGGCTAGAGCCTGCTTAGAGGCTGGCTGTGTCAGATCTATGCCTGCTGGAGAATCTGGACTGCTAGCAACTTAAACAGGGGTTTATATAATCCAACTCCTTGACACAGCTGAGGAAGTGCAAAGGAAACACACAAGTCCAGAAGTGGCACTCTCAGTCAATGAAGTGAGGTCGTCCCATGTGCAATGCTTCTTCATGGCCCCTGGTCAAGCTTGCACAGATTACAAGTTACAAGTTAAAGGATGAACTGAGTGCTTTTGTGGGTTTTACTTTAAACTATCAGCTCTACCAGCATGATCTGAAAGTGAACGTGTGGTCTCCCTGTTCTCACATCACCTGGAGTTATGAAAATTCTTGGGCTGAAATTTAGCTGCTTGAGGTACATGCACCAGAAAACAAATCTGGCTTGTACATTCCTTTCAGGGTGTCTCTGAAAAGTTTAAATTCTGGGGAGGCTTCTAAACAATTGAGAATGGTGAAATATCTTCTCTTTTGAACACCTCGACTCTCAGTTAACCTAAATTAACAAGGTTCCTTACAGGCATCTTACAGGAATCTAAATGAGTGCAGTATGCACTGTGAAGAACTGGTAAATGCATTTCTAAGCTCTTCTACTCATACAAAAACTCTTGCTAGAGCAGATATTTATTGACAGCATGAATTTTTGTGTAAAACATATAAGAAACACAAATTTCAATACCAAAGGAAAACAGTGCCTTTGTATATATAGTGAGATGAAAGATGTATATCACTATAGGACCATGCCTATTAATTTTATCAAGAGTACTTTTTATCATGGCTTTTCAGTAGTTGCATTTGAAGCAAATAAATCACTTGAAAAAAATTGTAAGATGGGACAGTTGTTCCACTCTTCCCTCTATGTATGTTTACTTTGCATCAATGACAACTCATGCTTCAGTGAATTTATTAGATATTGAACTCTTCTGTTGGTAGTTGCCATGATTTAGAAAGTCATCCTTTTATTTAGCGGAGCACATTTCAAATATGCTATGGTCTTCAATGACATTATTGAAGATGTTGACATCCTGCTTTTGTTTCTCAGCAGATTGCTGACCTCTTAATGCCTGACAAGCCCTTTTGCTTTCACGGCTATGAGCATCTTGCTTTAGACCATAAAGTGTAAGATGGACATAGCAGCAAAATGGTCTATTGAAGTCCAAAATTATTTTAGATTCATTGAGATTTAGTCTTATTCGTGTACATTGGAAAATATTTCCCAATTTAATTTAAATTTCTGTTTCTTTACAACACAGTAACAAGAAACAGAATGCAGCTGTCGTTATTCTAGTCAATTTATAGATATTTTAAGTTACTTATAACAATTTATGAAAGAGAAAGAAATAATATATTTGTAAATAAATTAACAGTCAGTATTGAAGAAAAATTATGAACTAGTTAGAAAACCCCCCACACATTCTGAAACCTAATGTTAAGGTAAAGCATTCATAGAAATTTTTTTTGATTGATAATAGCTTTAAGGATTTAGAGAGCAGTCAATAACAAATATATACCTATATTCCCAGGTTTTTGCAGTCTATTTAATTTGTACAAAGAAAAAAGCCACTATCTCTCTCTCTTATAAAATAAATGGTTCATAGAAAATGGACAGAGATTATGGTGTATATATGGCAAATGGGTGATGCTGTTGCCAATTCAGAATAGAAATTCAGTTTTAACACATCATATCCCCCACTCAGTGCTTTGACCAAGAGGTCAAAGAGGTCTACTAAGTATTGTAGACTCTGTATCTCATGCTGCTTTTCCTTGTAAGTGCTAGTCAGAGCAATGTAGAGAAACAAGCGAACATTAAAAAAAAAAAAAGAAAGAAAGAAAAAAAAACCCAGAGAGAACAGCTTTGAAGCATTTTGTTTCACCCCTGTGTGTATCAGGACCACTCAGAAAATTTTCCTGCTGCACTTTTACTGAAAGCAGCTGTGTGCAAAATGTGGTAATAAATGGTGCTATCAGCAGTACTCTTGGCTTAGCTAAATGTGGTAGTCCAGCTATTTAAATAAACGCAACATTTAGTTGCAGTCTTTTGAGCTCAGATAGCGTTAAAGATGTTCAAAGATGTACTTAAAGAACTCAGGTTCCAAAAGATGTTATTTTAATGCAACCTACTGCATATATTGATTCAAGGATAACATTCATATGAGTTGTTTGTTGGCAACTAGGTTAAGAAAAAGTTTCACTCTGCACTTTCTATCTTGGATAAACAAACTATTGAGTCATAGAAAGAGATATGAAGGTACATCAGGCAACTTCTTTAATCATCGTAGGTGAAATAAGCTCCCCAGTAATCTGAAAGAAAAACAAAACAAGAAAAAATTGTATTATCTTTTTCTTTATTTCTTGTTAAAATATTGGTAGGCATGTCAGTGTTTCTGACTGCCTGCAACTGGAACTGAGGTTTAGTATTACAAATTCAGTGAAACTTTGGAAAGAAGTATTGAGCTTCTTTCAGACTCCAGTGGAAATGAGCATGGGGGTTAAAGTTTACATTCTCATAAACCCCAAGAACAATTTATATATTAGTTCTATGTTAAACAAATAATTTCTAACTTCTCAGTGTAGTTACCAAGAAAGAAAAGAAATATTCATTGCTGCCCTTATGAAAAATTGGTTTTGGATTATTGAGAAAAACCTGCTTCTTTAAAGAGTATGCTGGCCCAGCCCTCTGCTGATTCACAGAGTTTTACAGCTGCCATAAATATGGTAGTGCAAAACATACAAAAGTTCAAAGAACAGCTGCGTATTTGTGATCCAATCCAGAAATGTGATAAAGACAGTCAACAACCAAAGTGAATGAAGGATGGTTAGTATATTCTGCAGGACTTGCTCACATTCTTGAAGCTTCAGTCTCCAAATAAATTACTGTGATAAACCTTCTATAATAGGGAACCTCCATAATATTTACATCTCTGTAAACAGCAGAGTGAATGGCAGAGCATAAAGCTAACAAATGTTCTACATTAAAGTTTCAAGATCAATAATGTTTTTAAGATGTTATCAAACAAAGCATTCAGTGTTGAAAATAGCAGCCTCAGCTTTATGCAGATTAAAAAAAAATATCCAAACCAACACAAAACCAGCCTCAGTGTCTATGCAGAGATGCAGCTGAAAAGCTCAAGTTCCCATTGCTCCTTAATGTTTATATTTCACTCTAATGAGAAGATGCTCAATAGAAACTGAAATTAATTGCAGATGAACTTAGAAGGAATAAAAGGTATACATAAGTCCAATAATAACCTTTTTCTGCTTTGTGGTGGGAAGTAGTCTTCCAAGTGTGGAATACAGTCTTCCTACTTAGTGCTTTTAAGGGAAGATGGAGATACCTCCATGACAAGGTTTCCTGGCTCAACGGTAAGCTGAGGTTACCAGCTGTAGGTAACCTTGCCTTCACTGTGCACCAGCTGCAAAGATCTGATATTGTCAGGTTAGTGAAGCACTGGTGCTTCAGTCTTCAGATGGAAAACCCTTTCCAGCTGTTGGAATGAGCTGATGGAGTGAGATTAATTAGAAGCAGAGAAGTGTGTCAGCTTCCTGAGATAAAGACAGCTGAGCTGTTCTCCTCAGGATGACATTATTTCCTTGTCTATATGAATTAGAACTCTACGTGGAAACACATTAAAGATTAACTTTGTCTATACTACAGAGACAAAACTATAAACTGTGCATGTAACCATCTGGGGTGGAAAGCAGTTCTGGTTTTAGACACCTAACTATGGACGTTTCATGTTTCTCATGGATGTCTCCATATACAGCCAAGATGTCTAAGCTCCCTTTGTAGTCAGTGCAGACCTGTTGATATACTTAGAATCTATAGAACAATAAGGTTGTGCAGATACAAAGCATCTACCCTTGCAGCCAACATTTCTCCCCTGTTTAGCACTCAAAATTTATCTTGCTCATTAAAAAGATAGAAGCCAATATAGCATTAGGCAGTATTATTCTGTTTGCATTAAATCTACCTTGAACATTTTGTTCTCTCTCTGTGTTCTTGTTTTTTAACAGAATGATGATGAAAAATTTAAAATGGAGAATAAAACCAAATATTTTTTCTGTATGCTTTTCTGAAATTTTAGCTGTAATCGGGAACATGACAATATCTGGAAAAATCCATGCAGTTATTTGCTAATTTATGATAGAAACAACAACAAAAAAAACCCCATCTTTTCTTTATCTTCTTTCATTTCCTTCCTTCCCTTCTGTATTCCTTCCTTCCTATCTTCCATTCTTCGTTCTGTTTATAATTTATTGTTCCATTCCTATTCCTTCTTTGGAAAAAAATAATAACATATTTATCCAGACCTCAAAAAAATCAAAAAATCAACAGTAATGTAATCTTTCTGCAGAATTCTAACATTTGAATCTATACTGAGAAGGCCTTTGTCTGAATAAAACATCAAGATACAACAAAAAATACTTTAACTAATTAATTTGCTCACTAACTGCTAAAAAGATACTGATGATTTTCCTTGTCCAGGAGTTTGTACCATGGGAAACAGGGCAAAATACAACAACTGAGAAAAAAACATGTTCTGATAAACAGAATAGTTTAGTATTCAAATTTAAAACCTGCAAAAATTCACATGCATTTCTCTAAGCTGGAGAGTAAGAAGCAAATAGAGTTTAGCAGCTAAAATTAGAAGTCAGTGTGATCCTCAGGCACATTACTAGAAATAGATGCAAAACCAAACTTTTGATTTTCATCCTGTCCAGGACATTGATTCAGTCTTGACTGTGCTTCATTTTCCTCATCTACAAAATGGAGACAGTGAAACCCTCTCTCCCCATCAAATCCAGTTTAAATTGGAATGAGAAATCATTTGTTGTGTTTAATATTGGTCTTTCTAAGAATAAAAATAATATTGTAGCATTTTTACATATTTCTCAACTTTGATGCTGATGCCATATAAACTAAAAATGGATAAGTGGAAAACACCAAATTATTGAACTTCACTCCTCCTCCTTTTTATCTAGATGATACCACTAACTTTTGATCAGAGAGTAGGCACTTCTTGCTTTTTATTATCAAGGAATATAACTTTCTCTTGACGGAGAAGAATGAGATTCAGAAAATTGCAGTCTCTCAAAAGTCTCTGTTAATTTTCTTAATTAAATTCTGTCTCACTTAAAAAGGTTACAATGTCTCCTTATTTACAGAGCAGCTTATTCATTCAGCTCTTTTTTTTCCCCTTGAGCTTGTCAGAAGCTGTTAATGTTGATACAGTTTGACATTTTGCCCAGACTGCATCAAACCACAAACCTGAGAATAGAATGTGGCTATTAACAATTTAATAACCTGTTGCAATACTTAATTTTTTTCCACATCAGCAGTGTCACACTTGATAATGGTGTGATTTTTACTTTTACTGAATGAGACGTGGCTATTTACTTTACATGCATGGTTTCTAAAATGCTTCAGAACGTAACTAGTCAGAGGTTTCATTTTTAAGTGCTGGCTAGTTGAAAATGTCAGAATCCATATGTATACTTGAGCTGAGATTTGACTAAAAGGCAAAAGTTTTGTCTGAGGGGTAGACATGAAAGTCTTGATTCAGTGTAGCAGATAAGCATATGCTTAATCTGAAGAATATGAAAGCCACTGACATCAGTGGAAATGCTTTCACACAGAAGATAGGCATATGGTAACATACTCTCATGGCGAAATCTTAAGCTTCTGTTCATGTCACAGTCTTGGTAAAAGTCAATAAAACAATTTCATTGATTTCAGCAAGCGTTGACTCTTACATCGTAGTTGACAATATGAAAACTTTATATGGAACGTGGTTATTAGAACAGTTTCCATAATCAGTGGGCTGCAGTAGATTTTGGCTAAAATGAGAAATAGCTCAAGCAAACCATGGCTAAGATAAAATACATGTGATTTCTAGTGGTGGATTAGCCAAAAAGGTAGATGATAACATGAATATTTTCAAAAAAATTAGCACTCCAAGAGGATTTGCGTGGAGCAGAATTATTGGGAGAAGCTGTCCAATATTTTATCAGTGCTTAATATAGACATGTTATATATTATATATAATATAACAGGCAACTGCGTAGCTTTCTCCTGTCTCCTGGCTAAGAGTGTGTTTCTTCCCTGGTGATACCTGTGGGAAACTTTTATAGACCATTGGTAATTCACCACAGTCTATTGCGCCCAAACCAAATCCAGTGCTTACAATTCATTTTATGAAAGCTGAAACTGCTCTAGTCTAAAGGATTTCATATCTTTGTGTTGTTTCAAATACATTTCCATAGACTAACAGCTGAACTCGGTTATACTTCTATTCGCTTTCAGGGAATTCTTGCCAGTTTATATTGGTCTGAATGCATACTTCGGCCACACTACAAGCAAATCTAAGAATAGGTAACTCTTCTTCTCTTGTAGTACAGGAAAAGCTTTTAAATACAGGGATTTTTAGGTATGTTTCAAAAATTCTAATCCTTAGTGACCACTGTTTCTTAGTGTGATACTGACTACTTCACCAGTGTTCTGTCATAATATCCCTAGCTTCTGGAACTACACTTCTGTTCATTTGCAGCTGTAGAGTTATTACTTACGCTGGCTGATGATCTGTACTTCCTTGTGTCTTGTTTTCCAGCAGTATAAAAAAATGTAAGAAATTTTGCTCTGGCATCTGCTGAGTACCCTTCTTGCACAAAAAAGTTTTTGAGAAATCTAGAGTGCTAATATTTCTTTGTGGAAGTCAGGTTTCTTTTTTTCAGTCAAAGTATGACTTTTCATGTAGATTTATAATTCAGCCTTTCTAGAAGAAACTAGAAAAATACCTAAGTCTGCCTGAGAGACAATATTATAATACAGTGTGTATTGGAGTACCTGTTTTACCTTTCAAAGTAGAATAATTTGTGACTTAGGTTTTTTTACTTAGAATCTGTGTATTCTTTATCATATTTCTAAACTTATTTTTGGTAGAGCTACACAAAATCCTCTTTAGAGATTCTCTGCAATAATCATTAAGGGCCATTGCCTTAGATGTGAGTGAGAGATGCAGCAGGGCTTGTCTGTTTCAAAATTTCATTGGATTTTACAGCTTTGCGTTTTTGTGGGCTGGCATCATTGCAGGAGTTCTTGCACTTTCTACCTGCAGTCAAGCAGCAAATACCTGACATCAGTTTTTCTAAAGGTAGCTAGCATAGTATCTAGTAGATGGTAGAATACACTGTCCCAAGAGACAAAATAACCCTAGATTATAATTTTTTAAAGAACTAATAAGATAATGAATTATTTCAGTAACTTCATCACAAATGCATGTATTGATCTACAAAAGATGCACCTCCGCTTGTGAAAAGATAGGTACTAGATCAAGCTGAGCAAACTTTTTATCAGGACACACTTCCACAACCTCTGAAATGAGATGTTGACGTGAGGTTGCATATGTGTGTCTCTGCATACGTAAAACAGTCAATCCTAGATAAAAGTCTAAACTCAGTAACTGTCCCCATATGATTAAAAATAGGTAATGGGTTAAATAGGTGCAAATTAGAATTAGACTAGAATTAATTCTTTCACACACTGCTTCAAGCATCGCATTCTCATCTCATGGAAAACTGACTTTCCCAGAAAGTGCCTTCAGGTGTATAGGATAGCTCAAATCAGCTGAGAAATCTATGAAGCTTGAATTTAAAGATCTTTCTTTTTTTTTTGTTTGGGTTTTTGTTTTTGTTGTTCTGTTTGCTACCTTTCATTTTTAAAGTCACTGTGATTTGCCTTTTGATTCCTGTTGAAAATACCTAATTCAGCATGCAGGCGACATAAACATTTGGATGATGTGCCTGGAAAGGCATTCAGGAATATACAATGCAGTTCTGGTTTTCTAGTACCAATTATATTTGTTGTTCACTATAAACTCCTTCAATAACTCTTCACAAATTTGAACCTTATTTTACAAGTCCATTTTGTCTAGGAGACAGTAGATCACATTCCAGGGTGTAGCACAGTTGATGGCTTCTGCAGGACCAATAAAATATGATGCGTGCTTTACATATATTTCTCTGACGGTACATTCCACCACGACTTAACAAATTTGTCCCTCATTTTACAACTCAGTTTTGTGTAACAGCCAGGAGCCTTACCCTGAAATGGGATGAGCACTCTTGGACTGTTTTTTGGATTTGTACAACTCTGCCTTTATAGCACCTTGATAAGATTATAGAGATGCTGTAGTCTGATGTCAAGGGGAATTTCCATGTCGACTGAGAAAGCAACACCTCAGGAGCATTAGTAGAAACACACAATATGATGTATCTCCTCTTGTATAAACAGTGACATCTAGAGTTGCCATTAGTATTCCCTAATATGCAACTAAGTTAAAGGTTATCATCTGCTGCAGATTTAATGGATTGCATTAGAATTACAGCAAATGACCCTTGCAGCTCCTTTAAACTTGATCGATCACAATGTAATTGTCAAGGCGGGCTAGCAATTAATTTTCATTAGTCAGGGAAGTCATTAATGCTTGCTGTTAGGGAAAATGACTATTAGATTGAAATGGAAGGGATTCAATCATTTTTTACAATTAAGAAAGCTGGCCTAATTTGCTGGTTCCATATGTGCAGAAGAATATCATTGCAGCTCCATTACCGTTCCTGCTGTGATGCACTGGTTCCAACAAAGAGTTCCTTTTCATTCTGAAAGGGAAGGCATTTATTACAAAATTTCTATTGGGAATATTACTTTTAAAGAATGCTCCATCATTTTTTTTTTTTTTTATTTTTTTCTATCGCCTTTAAAGATATGCTGGAATGTAATGTTAAGGTGAAAAGTGTGCATCCTCAAGTCAAAGTGGTATTTGGTTTTCCTTTGGCATATAGGGCTTTTTTCCTGAATAAGGCAGAGGAGGTGAAAGATCCCAGGGTCATTCAGCTGCCTTGGTAAACACTAAATTGCCTAGCAATGACTAGCTGCTTGACATCATGGGTGATATAACAATGATCTTCATTCATGCAGCACATTTCACCTGAGAACTTCAAAATATTTTTTTCAAACTCTACCTTCCAAAGGTTCTAGTCAAGTATGGAAGTCAAATTGAAACAGAAAAATCAAACAATTTAAACTCCAAGATGGAATTTTTGTAAATACCTTGTGTTTTCCAATTTATCTTCCAATTCAATTAATTGCTCTTTTTCCCCATATCCTGTGTTAGGATGCACTTTGCTGAAACACCCCTCTTTATCCTAAAAGCATATTCTGATTCAATGCATAACCTTTAATATCTCTGTAAATGTACTTTCAATGAATCTGGGAAGAAAAACAAAACTATCTAGGCTTGATGCAGTCCCTCTGAGACTAGATTTCACCTGCTTTTTAGGTGCCTAGTAAACTGCTCTGTGTTTTTAGTACATACCGCTATTCTTTGTAAAGTCAGTGCTACAAATCAGTTGTATTTGAATGTTTTCATAAAGTTGTCTATCTCAGTTTAAGTCAATGAACTAGGTGAACATAATGTAGCTCTAAAGGCTTTCAAAAACACTTTATGCTTTTCCTTGACTAAAGGAATTTAGGCATTGCAATGAGTAACTCAATACTGATGTGCTTAAAAGATGCAAAATTTGGGTAAATTGGCTTACCATGATGACTAAAAATATTGAAGAAGATATATTAATATTACTTCTTATACTAAGAAGGGCTTAGAAAGTTTAAAGCCAAGCATGAAAATAGAACATTCTCAAACGTACCTAGGGAAATATGCATAGGGGTAAGGCAAAGTTTTTAGACTTCAAAAGTTTAGTAAGATTTTGGAAAGCTGCTGAGTACCTAAAATTCCATTGATTTCAGGCCTGGGCAAGTTGGCTTGGATACTTTTTTCTAGTACTTTTGTGTGTGTGTAAAGGATGTTAATGGGAATTAGGTACTTTGCTTCTTATGTAAATGCCTTCAAAAACCTTCACCTTTAGCAATCTAGGATAGGTTTCAGATCATTTAGTTTGGCATGTACATTGGCTTCCATATAGTCAACGAAGGCAAAGACATACTCAAGAAGTAGAATTAATCTGACCTATTATGATGTCTATACCATGAGGAGGTAAGCAGTATCTTAACATCATCTTTTCTCCACTGATTTTAAGGGAAACTGGGATGACTAGCTCAAACCTAGATGTCTGTACCGTGAGAGTTTAAATGTGTATGACCAGCCCCTTTACTGGTGTTTGCAAATCTGACCTTTCCTGACTCAGGAGCCTGAAACGATTTCAAAAGCTACCAAGCACTTGGATGCCTAAAAGTCCTTGAAGTGATTTACTTGATTCAAGCTTCGAAGTCACTTTTGAAAATGCTATGCTTTGTTATAAAATATTTATTTTCTCACTTGGAAGACTTCCAATAGCACTTTCATTGCATAGGATATATTGTTCTGTCATTTGATGAATTGCCTCTTTTATAAAACAAAAATACGTTCAAGATGTGTGCGTGATAGTCTAACCCTATTTTCAGGTATGTGGCAATTTTAGATGTTATTGCGGCAACAATAGATGTTCCACTTGTAGAAGAATATTTTCAAAGTTGGGATCTGAATCAAAATTCTTTCTAATGTACGATGATGATCCACAATCAGCACTTCCTTTAGATGATGAAGTTCAGCAGTTCTAAAATTTGAATATTTAGGAAACTGAGCCTTCTTAATTCATTAAACACTCAATTCATACATTATGTGACATTTAACTTTGTAAAAATGGCACTTCCACTCTTTTAGCTGATGCTTTACTGGCCGTTGCCAACTAGTGACTGGCAACAGCCTAATGGCTAAGAAACAGAAAATTATTAAGACGAGTAGGACTGTGTTCTTTAGAATTGATGGAGTGTTCAGATGGACTCACATTTCTCATCTTCTATCTTTCAGTTTGAATACGTTTCTGTTACAAGACTGACTAGTGTAAGTCAGACTTCTTCCTGATTTTTATCTGTCACTCAGAACTGAATTCTCAAATCATTATGCACATTTGAGTCTAAACATTTGTGGTTTTAAAATGAAAGTCAGGGGATGAAATCTGGCGTTTTCTTGCAATGTATTATATGGTATGCATTAATAGTAAAGCAGTACATTGTAATCAAAAGTTTCTGTGGGAGCTGGTGTAGGCAGACTTTTTGACTGTATAAATCCTTTTCTATTAAAATATTTTTTTTCCTGAAATGAAACACTTATAAGCTGTCATAAATCATATATCATAGTATTTAAAAAAGGAATAAGAATAAAACCTTTGTCTTCTCACTTTTTATGCTTTTACTGTTACTTCATTTCCATTTAAAAACTGCATTCTTGCACTACTGAACTGTCTGCACGGAACTACCTACAAAATAACAATCCTTTGCTACTGTTGTTGATCCAATTAAAAGTACCATTTTTATTTATTAATTCTCCTTAAACAGTGATGATATTTGAAATGAAAAGCCAGAAGCTATAGGTCCCTGGAAACTTGCTACAGAAAATCCTGAAGAAAAAGCCTACTCATAGCTCTCTTCTATTTTCTAAAGATAGAAAAAGCTTAGGGCTAGAACTAGAACTAGGACTTTGGTGCTTTTCAGAAGCAGTGCGCTACACAGTTCTCATGGGTTAGATAGAAAGACAGAGAGGACAAGCTGGGAATCAGCCTTAATGTGCAGTACTGTCTTGTGAGCTCGATGGCTAACCTTACATAAGATCATGTTGAATAAGCAGGAAAACATCAATGAACTCCTGAAACCTGTATTACTCTTGTGTTAGATGACCGTGCAGAGGTACAGAAGTGACTAAAACAAAAGCCTGGTTCTTCAGGAATTGGTAAAGTCTTCTAAGCACAAGCTCTGGCATCTGGAGAACCAATTATTCTTTTCCTCATTAATCCTCAAAATCCTGAAATATCAAGGTTGTACTCAAATACTTCTACACCAATAAAAGAAGCTCAAAAAATGAATGCAATGTATCTGCATTGTCATGGCTAGTGTGTGGTCTAAGTAAATTTTTATATTGTGTAATTTACTATTTTGCAGTTTATAATCTGTTTTAAATATGCCAATTTCTTACAGTCATAGAATCATAGAGTGGTTTGGCTTGCATGGGACCTTCAAAGATCATCTAGTCCAACTTCTCTGCCATAGGTAGGGACATATTTCACTAGATTAGGCTGTCCAAAGCCTCATCACGCCTGACCTTGAACTTCCCGTAGGGTCCTGCTTCCTCTGCAGGGTCCTGTCCCTGGGGACAAACAGCCCCACGCACCAGCACAGGCTGGGGCTGAGCTGCTGGGGGGGCAGCTCTGTGGAGACTGACCTGGCAGTGCTGGTGGGCAGCAAGTTGCCCGTGGGCCAGCAGTGTGTCCTCATGGCCAAGGGGCCAAGGGGATTCTGGGGTGCATTAGGAGGACTGGCCAGCAGGTCAAGGGAGGGGATCCTGCCCCTCTGCTCTGCC
>JAVJGJ010000057.1:68133906-68151164 GCA_035590215.1 Microhierax caerulescens | reverse complement strand
GGCCCAGGCAGGCGCCAGCCACAGCCTTTCCCTCAGCCCCCCAGCGGGTCACCTTGTCCTGGAAGGAGATGGGGCTCCGTCACGCAGGACCTGCCCCTCACAGCCCCAAGCTGGCGGGGCACTATCCTCAGAAATCTAGTGTAATTCCAATTAACATCACAAAGATATACATATATATATCTATCTATATCTTATATATATCTTTATATCTATATCTATATCTTTATATCTATATCTGTATCTTTATATATATGTATATATATAAAATTCACACACCAAATCCATAAAGTAAGAAGTATATGTCTCTAGGTCACACAGCTTTTTGTACATCCAGGCTGTAGGTACTCTTCTTTAGACAGAAAGAAAGAGGGTTTTGCTTGCCAAATTCTGATCCTTCTTCTTAAAGAAAAAAGGATGGTTATACAACAGACTAATTTATGCTGAAGGTCATCTAGACCAAGCCCCTGCTCAGAGCAGGGCTACTATTCCAATTAATCAAGTCAGTCTGCCCCTGATCATGTTGAATTTTGAGCATCAACAAAGCTGGAGTTTCCACAGATCTTTTGTCAACCTGTCCCATATACAGTCTTCACAGTTAAATCAAAATATTAGCATTTTAAGAATAAAATCCTTTGGTTTTTTTGACAAGCTAATTTCCATTTCAGACTAAATGTATTCAACTATTTACAGTAATGAAAAAAATAATAGTAAATAGTACCTTATTTAATATTTCCAATTTTTTTTTTTTTCTGGGGGGGAGGGGGGAGGAGACCCCTTTCATAGTATTAAAAAAAAAAAAATTAAAATCCCAGCTTTCTTTATTTTAAGCTTCTAGCACAGCCTTACAAGTGTAATGAATGTTTTTAAACCCCAAGACAGTGAGCTAAGGTTTTTCAAGGATTACATTTGAGTAGAGGCTGGCACTATGAAGGAATGTTACTCAGTTGCTTTATTTCATATTCAGTCTGCATGCAGACCCACTCTTTGATGTATCATATTTGAAGGGTTAACCACATAGGTCTGAAAACGTTTTTCTTTTTTACATTTTTTAAGTATTGGTGGTCATAATTGTAATTGAAACCTTTGCTCATTAGTGAGAACATTTGTGAAAGACAACTCATTTGGAAACAGGGTTTTTTTATGTGCTTTTATAAAGTATTTATGCATCATATTTCCCAAGCAGATATCCCCAAAATGTTGTCAAAGCAACTTAGCTTGCCAGCTTGTTTCCCATAGTTTCTCCTCTCCTGTGGATCCACTTATTTCTTAGACCATGAAGTGACTTGTCCTCAGGTTCTGTCCAACTTGTCCTCATATCTGATAAGACATACTTGTGCATTAATAACTTTTAGCTGCTATTTATGTTTACAGACCTTTTCTATACACTCTTTCCTTTCAAATAAGGCATCAGAAAATTGTTATTACTATTTGCTGTATATTTAGTGCTTTAAAAGTTAAAAGACCTGTGCAAAGGAACTTTGCTTTAGGATTAATCACATCAGTGACCCAGGGGATAAAGGAGCCCCACCTGTCAATAAGGCTTATAAGTACTTATACTAGCTGAGCTAAGTTTTTAAATAACTTGCTGTGAAAATGACTTTTACTTGGTTGGGAGTTGAAATGAGGATTTCTCTGGCCATCAAAGTTATATTTTACAATGAAGATTGCATAAAGATCAGTAATTTTCTTACTCTTTCCACCTGTTAAATCACATTTTATGTAAAAATAAAGTAGAAGCTCCTGTAAAGCTACTTTTCAGCATGAACTATTGCTGTCATTGCCACTGCAGTACTGCAAGATGATGAATGGGACAGGGAATTGATTCAGGTAGCTATGACTGGGAGGGAACACAGCCTTATGATCCACAAACCAATTTTTCTATTAAGGTGTCATCTATTCCAGAAGTGTAGCTTCAGTTCACTGCATAAATCAGAAACTCCCTGTATCATTTCCCCTCAACTCCCTTTCCATTTCGAACTACATGCCATTCCCAAATCCCTTCTGCTTTCAAGGATACTTTCTTTTCTCCGCATTTCCATCCATTTTCCTTTTTTCTTTGATAAGTCAGAGTGCCTTTTCACCCTCTTATTGGCACATGACTTCATTTCCACCTAGAAGAGGGTCTCTGGGAGCACTTGGGAGCTTCTCAAGTCCAAGACTTCATACTGTCCATGTGCATCCATGCCTCCCTTGCCTGCTTCCCAGTGAAGGTTCCTTGGCCTGCATGCAGCTGGGGTGGTGGAGGCAGATGGATGACTGCAGTGTGTGTGCACCCCACAGGCTGGGGGAAAAGAACACCTGTCTTGCAGCCCAGAGTTCTGACCCGTCACCTTGAAAGAGAACATTTTGAGGTTGTCATCATTTGTAGACTGCTCAGGGAGGAGCAATGATATGTATTAATGGCCTTCATCAAGGTGTTATGTGTTAGGGTGCAAAATCACGGAAGCAGTTAAAGCTACTGCTACTGCTAACCTGTCTAAATAAGTTTGTATTCTCCATTTTTTTTTCTTTTTGTCTGATTTCTCCAAAATTGAAGGACAGACAGCATTAAAGGAATGCTGAATTGAATGTGAACCATTGTTTCTCTTAGTATTCACTTAATAGATGATTTTTTTTTTTAATTTTTGTTAAATCCACTGAACCTTTTTCCCTCACAGGTTAGCAGAGCGGTAACCTTTGACGACTTTTTAGACTGCTGTTGAGTAACTTCTTTCTCCTTGATCAAATAAAAGGCACATATTAATGCTCTCAAAGGAGGTTATTTATTGTTGTGGTGGTGTAAATGAGGGCAGGATTTTGCCCATAAGCAATAAAAGAGGAGTGGAGCATGTAATTCTTCATGCCATTGTGAAGAAAACTCAGTCCAACAACAGTAAATTATTTGAAATTCTTTCAGGATATATGAATGACTCCATAGTCAGAGAAAGCTTGTGAGGTTTAAAGCGTAAAAATGACAACCATAAATAAAGGTAGAGACCCCTGATCCCCACTGAAATGAAATAAAATAACATTCCTGAGGCACTGGTGTCTTTGGAAAATGCATTGCCTGACTGAGTAGGGAAAAAGGAGGGAGGAAAGTAAACCCATCATACTACTTAGGGCTTTGTCTTCCAAAAGTAAAGTTTAATGCTCCTGCTTAAAAGGACAGTTTTCTCTAGGAAGATGTATCCTGTAAGGATGTGAGTTTATATAGCTTCTAAGACTTTCAGGAATACATAAATCAACAAATATTTGCATATAAATTTTAATGACTAGGTTTACTAAAAGTATTTAACAAGGTGGGCAAAATACAGAGAATATCCACATTCTTTAATCTGTAGGATGCAATGTAGCAACAAAGGACAATAAGCCTTTTCATAGGAAGGTGGAGGGGTGCACATATTTTATACTAGGAGAGTTAAGCTTTCTAGAAAAGTTCCTGCTGTACTCTGGACATTTTCAATATCTTAACACTGTTAACCTAGTCGCATTTGTGTTAACACTACTCTATTTCATTGGCATAGTAATGCCCACTATAGATAACCTGATAAAATACCTTCCCAAAATACGTACCTTGGAAAAGACAAATATGCAATCCCTGTTTTGATTTGGCATATTGCAAAAACTTTGACATCATTGCAGCAACAATTTAGAAGACAGAATCAAAATCTATAAACACTGGGTTAACAGATCCATGACCTCAATATGCATTAATTTAGTATTAATATTGCGTTGAGTTTAAATGCATTATGATGCTATCAATATGCTACTTCTTTGCTTCCCATTATGCCACAATGAAATTTTAACTTTGCAATAAATTGCAAATGAAATGAAATGCAACTAATAATGTTAAAGAAATTTGTCAGTAATGTCTTACTGTTACAGTAACAGAAGTGACACAAAAGTTTTTAAATCAAGACAGTCATCAAAAATATTAAAAGCACAGAAGAGTGGGATAAGTTTGTAGATGGACAATATTCAGAGGTAGACTCCCAGTGAAACCTAGCGTATCTCATTTGGTTAGAGATGGTCTAAGCTAAGACTCTGTAGTCCAATACTCTGTAATCGATAGCAGGGATTTGTGTTCAGCACCTCATGAAAATGGGCAACTTAAAACACTGAACCATAGATGTTCATGTGCAATGTCAGCATAACTTTTGACTCCTTACACAACCACGGAATATGGTCCACTGAGTCTGTGATAGCCTGTGATGATAGATTCTTTGATGAAGGTCAGATGTTAAGGAACTAATAAAATGACACAGCAGGTTCATATTAGTCTAGTCCCTATTTCAGCATAAATCTTTTTTCAACTGTTTGGCATATACTTTGTCTCAATATAGAAATTATATAATATTGTGTTCCTTCCTTACTAAAATATCCTGGCCTTGCCTTTTTTATATAGATTACTCTTACCGTAAAGTGTACGCACACATCTATACACATATTAAACATGAATGTAAGAGTTAACCTTAACCTTTTATAATATTTTAAAAAATGAATAGAACTGCATTTGTATTCAGAATTTGCTCTCAAGCAATAGATCAACCATATCAAGAACAGTCTCTTTTTATTCCGGTATTTTTTTCCTTTCCTTTTCTTAAATGGTCAGTATGTAAACGTGACTCAAGATTAAATAGCAGCAGAAATTATTATTTTATGTTGTTTACCACCTGAATATTTTACTACATTTCTCTTTTTTCTCTTCTTTGTTCATTCTAGGAAAGCCATTATTTTGAAAAGTAGAAAATGAATTTAAATGTCAACTTAAACATATTGATTAAAATATATTGGGCTAAGACTACTGACAGTTTTATACAGTGTGAGTATATTTTTATATTCATTATGTTTTGATTCAGTCCTCAAGAAAACACTGGAAGGCAATATCATTGTATTGAAACACCGATTTTTGGTCTTTTCAAAACAAATATAAGATAAAGAAGCAGTATGTGATATGCCAGCTATAAGTAACATGCTTTTAATTATGTGTGATTACTCTAGAAGAGCTTCTAAACATGGAGTGTCCCTGCAGTTTTTATCACTAAGACATATTACTTGATTCCTTTGGACTGGTAATTCAAAGTGGCAGTGAGTTCTCTTCTCAGCTACACTACTGGTGTGCTATGTGATCTTAAGTGAGTAGTTTTTACCTGTCACCCTCTGTACTAAGTACATATAATTAAAATATAATTTTTGCTACTGTGCCGTACTGAAATAACTGTTTAGCTAGTGCACATGATATTCTTTAAATATTGAAACTGCTGGAGAAATCTGCTTTGGCAGTGCAAAGCAAAGTTACGTGACAATTAACGTTGTTACTACTTCTCTTAAAACTGACTGCAAGATAGCAATATGGTACAGTGAAAGTATTGTAATGCTAGAGACCTTTCATTTATGTCAAAGAAGACTGTCCTGATTGGTATTCTTAGGATAAACCTTTAAACAAGGATATATATTGACAAAGAAGTTAGCTTATCACAGTGAATTTCTTATTAAAATAGACCTGATCTTATGATTTGTCTGCACTGTGAGCTGGCCTCATTGATAAAGGCATGAATAACACCAGCATTCAATCTTTATTTGCATTGCTCCGTTTCTCTGTTTGCAGGTCTTGGCTGTAAAATGCTGGGCTATGAAATGATGGCTGCTTTCCCAGGGAGACAGAGAACACATGGAATTTCATAAGGTGGACTTTTTGAAATAGGGAGGGGTTATGTCTAAAAGTAACTTTTAAGACAACTATGAACAGGGCACAAAGTCAGGATCTCTACATGTTTTATCTTAGATAAAACTGTGCATCGGTTCAACGTGGAACATAACAGCAGCTGAACGTTAGCTTTTTCTGTTGCAGGTACCCAGTGACAATTGGCTAAGCCTCTTGTACTAATAAAATGAGATCTTGCCCCAGTTGTTCACATACACAAAAGAAAGAGAGTGGAAGTGGTTCCCTTCAGGTGACAAGGTGGCTCCGTGGCACAGTTGGAGTTTGAACCCACATCTCCAGAGTGCTGGTGCTGAGTCCATACACGTGGCTGCCACGTTAGCAAGTACAGATGCTGGGGCAAACTGCTTGATGGGCAGGGGCTCAGTGGATGGGTGAAAGCAGAGCGCACTACCCAAACAACATTTTGTGCACACACAGCACAACTTCTCACAAGTCAGGTGTAGTTTGGTCATCTCCACATCTCGTAAATACCATACTGAATTTCATCTCAAGACAAGGTAACTTGTCTGACAACTTCAGCCGTATTGCACAAGCAGGTTTTCATGAACTTTTAACTCCATGTAGTAGGTAGAAAAGTTCTTTTGTCTGTGTTAAGCAGCTGTGTGGGTTCTAGTTTTCTGCATTACTTTTGTAAGTCATTTGGTAAAATGACTATGTCTGAACAAGTGTTTTATACAAATGGTCAGTGACATATATACATGGATCCAGTGTAAGGTCTGAACAATTCTTAAAATATTGCATACTTATTCTCCTTTTCTGGGTAGAATCAGAAAATGAGATCAAGCCCATGTACAACCACTCAGTTGCAGAGTAACATGTAGCAAATAAAATCAAGTCAATTCTTTGTCACTTTTCTTTATATGAATACTGTTTGGATTTTTCTCTTTTTATGCATTAGTATTGGCAGATTTTATCTGAGTCCTTGAAAAACATCATGATGTTATGAAAACTGTGGATAAAACTATACAGGCCATGAACTTGAACATGAAAATATCTTCTAATTTTGTATGTCTCTTCATTTATTTTATAATATAAATACAGAGTAGATACAACAAACAATTTTAATTTCAATATTTTGTCAACAATCATTTTGCCACCTACATGTTAGTAGAAAAATAAGAGCCATTACAAAAGTATTAAATGAAGAAAATGATAAAAATTTGAAAACATAGTTCCAACGATGTGCCAAAAAATAAAATAATGTATAAAAGTTATTTTTGTAAAATTTTATGATGGGCAAAATATAACTTTTTTAAAATAATATGATCTTCTATTCTGCCTTACCTGAAGACATGTATTGAAACATGTATAAACCAAATACCAGATAAGAGACTGAAAAAAGAAAACATTGTCTTCAAGTTTTAGACATAGCACAGGGAAAAATAAAAAATTAAGTGCAAGACTTCCAAACGAGTATGTAGAACACACATAGAAAATCAATAGGGAATTGCATTTGTCAGGGTAGTTTGGAAAATCCCACCTGATCCCATATGAATCTTGTGGTGACACAGTATATCTATACACAAAAGTGATTTGCTTAACTTCCTACAGAAGCCTCTTTATATGCCTCTTCATTTATTTTATAATATAAATACAGAGTAGATACAACAAACAATTTTAATTTCAATATTTTGTCAACAATCATTTTGCCACCTACATGTTAGCAGAAAAATGAGAGGTATGGCAGAGGTAGGGATTTTGTTTCAGCTATCACAATGCCACATTAGTGCCTTACTAGCACAACTACTCACTATACTCATGTGAGTTCACACAAAACTGATTTCTGTGCTATAAACTCTCTCTGGTTTATAATAAAGGCTAAATTTTCTTACATGGATAAAAGTCAAAAGAGTCCATAAGCCTATTTAATCATGGAATTACACCTTCAAATAGTGCTACTTATGCACATGCAGGGATTGAATCTGGCTCTATATGAATTTCTTGTGGGTATTGACTGATAATATGATATCTCTGTCTCACATGCTTTCTGCTTTAAACACTTTGACTTCAGAAGCTTAGTGTGCATTATCTGCAAAATCTATTTTAAAATAGACCTAATTTAAAAGGACAGGTTTTAGGAAGGAAATAGAAAGGAGGTGTCTTTGGGAGGAGGTCTGCATCCTTGGTTTTAGAGCCAAGTATTAATTTATTTTTTCAAATGCATCGTTGTATTTGAAGACCTTATATGAAATAAAGAGTCTTCCACACTCTGTTGCCTAAGTTTATGGCCCAAGAGAAACCATCCCCAGGCTGTAACACAGTCCATATGGCTTGTTGTTTGAAGTGCGCTTAGTACTCCATTAGGGATTCTCGATTTGTACTTCTCAATCTGATTTCGATAAGACACAGGTTTCCTTTAGTGGCCTGACCTGGTGCAAACACATAATAGATTAATTCTATAATAAATTATGCTGGCAGTAAAGCTTTCTGGACTATTTTTCCTTTTAAGTCACTTTTTTTTTTTTTATGTACTCTTATAAAGATTAACCAATGTTTCATTTGTAAGCCACTTGATGTATATACAGAACTACTTGAAATTTGGGAAACATAATTTTGCATTGTGTGCATTACTTCCAAGTGTATTCCATTTTATTGTGTTCTGGAGCTACTGACACATTCTAAGGAATATTAAGAGCTTTCTGAAACAACATTATACCTAGAAATATGCTGAACTGCTATTCAGGAAGCTCCAGCTGGTTTCTATCTTAACAGTGGCATAACTACATTATTTCTATATGCAGAACTGCATTTCTATAAATTCCATCATTACCTTCTACTTTTATATATTTTTTTATATGATACTGTTATTTTCAACCCCTGAGTTTGTTTTAGATTTATTATCTACTTAGCACTTTACATAGTTCTGCTGACATTTCTAAATACTCCTGGTGCGGAAGTAGTGAACTGTGTTATATTTGGCATTGCTGGTAGTCATAGGTGAGGACCTTAATGTGCTAGTGATCCTCCAAACCCAAGGACAAGATCTTACGGATGAAATAGAAAGTGAAAGATGACAGAAGTAAGTAGGAAAACAAGGAAGTACACAAAAAACAATGAAACAAAATCCTTTAACAAGGCTGACAGCCTACTGAGAATCGAATATTATTTAAGAATCATTTGTATTTTCAAAGGACGGTATTAAGGAGAGTAGTGCAGGAGCCTTATAGATGTTTCCAGTGAATGCTTATAGGCATAAGGGACAGCGTGGGAGAAAAGCACTGCAGTGCTTTTATATATTCTTGCCAACCAAGTGAACAAGACCACTAATCTGTCAGCTTCTTCCACCTTTCCTTTTCAGGCTTCTGAGCTCCATGATACCTCTCTTCTTAGAGACATTCACCCCCATCTCCTTACTTCACCTCAGGCCTTCTTACACTACGATGGTATGATAGGAAAGGAAAAAGCTGTGAAGGCTTCATAATTGACAAAAGGATGTCTCAACTAGAAGAAACATACAAAATATGCAACAAGATACAGTGTTTTGGTGTTCTTTGGTTTTGTTTCTTTATGGTCACATAACCTGTGAAGATATACTTATGTAGGTGACATGATAAGATGATTCCACAAAAAATTTGGAGAACAATGATCATGAAAGCAAACATCCTACTGAACTATGCAGTAGTCTTGGTAGCAAGAGAATACTCTACATAGTCATCTGATCTTCTACTGATTCAGCAGCTGTCTACCAAGATTTATCTGGATACATTAGAGAGATTCATCTATACCATACATGAAAGAATGGAAGAAGAGGAGAAAGCATGGAGTGGATGAAGGGGAGAAGGGGACGTTGTAGGTCCTATGGAAGGGCACAGAAAATGTAGATGTAGAAGAAGCTGAGATGGAATCTGAAGAGAAAGGAGAAAGATCTGAGCCATGGCCAGAGTGTTTCAGGGGCAGATGGCACGAAACTCCAAGCACCCAGTAAGCAAGGAGGAAACAGTGAGCAAGGATAAAAAGAGAAAGATGAACAAATAAGAAAAAGAAGGGGAAAAAATAAAAAGGTAGGACATTAAAATAAGAAAATTAAAGAATAAACATAAAACTATTGTATACAATAGGAAAGGAATAAAATCTACCGAAGGAGAGCAAGGATACAGCTGAATTAAAGGAAAAGACTGACATAACATACTAAATATTTTAGGTTATTTGTAATAAGCATGAGAGACATAGGATTTCCTGAAATGCATGTCAACTTTTGATTATTACAGATGAATAAAATTACATTAATCCAAGTACATAACTTCACAATTTCCAAAAGAAAATGCATAAAGAGAAGGAAAATTTTGCTATATTAAAGGCATTTAGCGTTTTAGTTTAACCTTAATGCCAAGATCAAGTTAATGTCTTTATAATTAACTGAAATTATCTTTTCCCCAGGTGGAAGAGCTTTTTGTGTATTGCTCAATGGCTTTCAGAGAAGTTTGACTTTTCTTATTAAGTAACATATTTCTTTCTTATTTGATCTTAAAACAAAGCCTCAGTCACCATTATAAACAAAAGGACACTGGCTGGCAGCAATAAGGAAGGAGTTTTGTAAATCACTTGGCAAATTCATGCAGGTAAAAGAATGCTGGGAATATTAATTGTCAAGTCCTGATCTTACAAAATGTTATTTTATGCACAAGTAATCCCAATGAGCCCATGGTATTCATTCTGGTACAAAGATTTGTGGAGAGGCAATAAAAATGCTTGAATATTTTTTTAAAAAAATATTCCCACTATCTAGAAAAAAAACCACCCTGAAAGTGCTACTGTACATGGCAATTCTCCAATATAGTTGATTATTACTTGCATTGATTGGATTAAATTGATTTACTTTCAAAGTAACTGCAAAGATATTCATAGCATTAAATAGATATAACTACATAGATACTCTTCCCAAGTTTCATGTACTGAGGCATATTTTGACAATTAATTCCAAATAACAACAATTATCTCATGATTCATCAGACATTTAGGCAGCTGACTACCTGTGAAAAATTACTTTTCCGTCCTTCATCATCCACATTCCCAGCTTTGTTCATAACCACTCTTTTTGAGATGACTTTGCATTGTGTTTGGAAAGTCATCAAGTGAAAAGAAAGAATGGTCTGTCCTTGGAAAGGATAGCAAAAACCAGAAATCCTTTCATTACTGTGATTTTTGAGCACTAGATATTGAGGTGGATGAAGCTGATAAGCACTTTCAAAAATCCAGTTTAATTTTCTTGAATTTCTGAAATCAAACACAGTAACAGCCTTTTAACTAAAATAAAGATCCATTTAAGTATGTGGAGTAGTTAAAATCTATGCTAGGTGAAGGCTCTAAACTCTGAAAAAAATTATTGTTACAGTGGACCTCCTGACATGGTGTATGGGACAGTGGAACCTGTGAAATAATTTGTATCTCCTACATACAAGTTAAATATTTCTATATATCTTTTAAGGACCATAGTCTGATTCAATCCTGCCTTAAATGTGCACCTAGTGATGTCATAAAAGAGTGTATTAGTCATGTAGAGCAACTGTCTCCACTGACCCTGGTGGGAACCTAAGGTAGCTAAGGCAGCTGTCTCAAAGCTTCTCAGCTTTGACCAGGTGTATCAGACAGGGCCTAAAATCATTGCCGTAATTCCAGACCAGTATCATATAGAGGAATGGAAGAAAATATGTTACTTGTGTTACGAGTTTTTTTTCCATCTTTTCACTCCTACACAGATAGAATGGATTTTGACATAAAAGAAATAGCTTCACATTCAGTTCAAAGAGGTCCTAAACTCAAAGCCCTTTTCAGTTCATATATGTTGTAAAAACTGAAGTATTGTTGTATTCCTTGTTTCAGTCTGGGTTCACAAATGCATTCTAACTGAGAAAAACTTTCTATTGACAAATGATTTCCCCTATAGGAATTCCAGGTAATGCAATGATCAGGCAGGGTTGTTTAATTTTTAAGCGTAAAACATTTGAGTCAGTTAAAACTTCCTGGCTGATGTCATATTGGGTCTTTCTACCTTTTAATACATGTGTCAGCACTCAGTTTTGCACAGTTTGTTCTAGCATTTCTTTCCTCCCTTGCAGAGAAGTAATATAAGAGTGTCTGAAGCAGGAGGATTTTGATTGTCTCAATATCAGAAGGCACTTCAGAGAATGTATCTGCAAGTTAAAATATTTTTAACTTTGGAGCTTTTCTGTTTAGAGCTGATTTGGATGCACAGCCAATTCTTCCTGGGTGACATGAGATCCATGGGATCTTTGTGGGGACAAGGCCTCTGATTGGAACCACTGTGTTCTACTTCCCCCCGCCCCCCCCAGGAATAATATAGGAAACTCACTGGAGAGGCAGATTTTGAGCCATAACTCTCATTACAGATCAGGCTTAAAGTTTGCTGTGATGTCTCAGCTGGCTCCAAATCAACTCAGAAACAGAGTCACTAATCACAAATAGTATGTGTCTTAGAAAGCCAAAGTAATTATAGTGAACTTTGCAGAGTGCGCTGCTGGGGATAGCAATGTCACACAGGACAGCGCATCTTCCAGCTGTTGACTGAGCAAATTAGTACCAAAAAAAATGACTATGTATTCCCTGAGTTTCCTTGGACGTGGAAATGAAAATTAATTATTGTTCCTGCATGATTATTCATATTTTTTATCATGGTTCAAGACAATCTGCTAGTAATTACCATTTTAAACCAAATAAATGTATCCCTTCCTAATGTTTTGGGTTCTAAATCTCTGTGGGAGTAACAAAGTATGCAGCAGGTTAGACCATTTCTTTCCTGAGGACTGTAGAATCATTTCCAGGATGCTCCCAAATCCATAGAAGAGGCCTATTTCTTTTTACCTAAATTTCTCAGAAAGCTGCAATTGCAACTATGTATCAGAATACAAAAAATAGAAGTTTGCTTTAACACAATTACGAACACTGACTGGCCTGAAATTTTTCATAAGATTTTAAAGAAAAGTTCTGTTCTATGATCTCTGACAAGTTCTTTTGTTTATTTATTTTTATGAAATCTCAAACACCTGTCTGGGGCACAGCATAAAGTAAAATTTGAAATAGGTAATTTTGTTTGGTACGGCTTTAAAACCTTGTTAAAAAAAATGTTTGATAGCTGATTCTGAAAATATATTTAATTTTTGTATGGATGTTATGTATTCTTAAACCCAGGAATATATAAAGCAGTTCTCAATGAAAAAGAAGCTGAAACAAAAATGTGTAAGTGATTTGGGAGGGAGCAGAATTCCTATGTACTTAGAAGTGCAGTCTCAGGTAAGGCTCTTGAGTATATTTGATAACCAACATAAACCTTATCCATCCATTTACACTAAGCTGGGTTGAAAATGTGAAGCTTTTCTGCAGTCAATGCTGTTTTGTTATATTAATTGGCCAAAATTTTGGTCTGCTTTATATCCAAGTTGAAGCCCATAGAAAGACTGCAGGCTTGTAGTAGTATTCTAGAGGGCAGAGTTTATCCTACTCTGTTTTTTCCCAAACTGCAATTGGCATCACCAGGTAATGATGAAAGAAATCTGGAAAAGTACTTGTGCATTTTGATGATTATTTGCATAATTTAGTTGAAGTCTAGATTCCTTCGGTTAAAGAAAGTGCCAAAGAATTGATGAGCCAAATGAAATATTTAGTATGTTTTGCATGGAGGTGCTGAAAAGTGAATATTTATTTTAAAAAATGAATGAATGGCATAAAGATTAATTTTAGAGAAAATTAATATAACTGATAGTTTAGACCAGCCTCTCCGTGCTAAATCAATAATATCCAGTGACTTACTTGAAGAAGTACTGTGTTCCAACAGCAGCAATTGACTTCAGTAATGTCTGTGGGTTCTACATACTTTTTCAAAATCAAAACCACAAGTTCTTAGACCTGGAGCTGAATCCTTAAATTCAACCTAGGTATCTCAAAGACAAAAAGAAGTGTTCTTGCAGAGCTATTTTTGTTGTGTTTATAGAATCCTGTCCTTGATTAGCCTCACCATGTGATCACAAAAAGAAGTCAAGCATAAAAATAAAAACATGAAGTACTTTTATGCTTTTTCATGCAGATCCTCTTCCTAATCTAAACTGAAAAAAGAAAAGAGAGGGGGAAAAAAAAAAAGAAAAAAGAAATCCCCAACTCCACCACCAACTTTGGAATGTATTACTAGTGGACATGAGATTTAAACTGAAAATTTCCAACTTTATATATAATTTAGGTTGAAGAAGCATATCAAGATGCAATTACAAGCAAAATCAGGTTAGATTAAAAGTCCTTCTAGGCCAGTACCTATCTTCAATAATGGCTAATTCACAAATGCTAGAGGAGAATACAGTAACATGGGAAAAATGCAATAATATTTCCTCAGAATAATCACACAGCTTTAAACAAGTATCAGGGACTTCTTTAGCCAGCAATTTTCTTCCTTAAGTAAAAACCCATTCTATGTCCATTTTAGCACAATAAAGAGTGAGTCCAGAATTTCCTCTTTCCTTTTTTTACAGGCTTGTATCATGTCTGTTTTTATCTTTTTTCTTTTGTTTTACTCTATTTAATCCTTCCTTATATCAAACCTGCTCCATAACCTTCTATTTTTTCCTTCCAACAGGAGGAGGGAACTTGAGCATCACATAGACTCATATCCAGGATTTCTGTTTCTTTTATTATCTATCCCTTTCCTAATAATTGCAATATTTTTTTGCCTTCTTCTGATCACTGAGACCATATTTTCATAGAAATACATATCATACTTCTAAGATCTTGTCCCTGGGGCACAAGAGACCATTACTTTATTAGTAAGGTCAGAACTGTTTTTCTCATGTGCACCACTAATGAATTAGTGCATCCAGCTGCAATGAATTTTGTCTGCCATTCTAATGTTCAGTCACTTTCTCTGGTAAGGGTCTCTTGCAGTTCTGCTCCACAGACTTTTGTCTTCATTGCCCTGAATAATTTAGTACCATCAATAAACTTTATCATCTCAGTAGTCACATCTTTCATGCAGAAATCCACCTGTAATTTTTATTCACTATAAAAACTGATCATTTACTCTGCTTCATATTTTAATTAATATTTTAATTAATTCCATTTCATAGTGTTTTATCTTTCCATTCTTTACAAAATTTGCTGAGGTGCTTTTTTTAAGTTTTTGAAACCCAAGTGAGACAAAAAGCAAATTGGTTTTGCTTTACGATTTGCAATTGCCAAGGAAATGAAAAATTGGGCCAAACTTTGTCAGCCCATCAAATAAATTGTATAACAAGTTTTTCTGTAGCCAAAACCTTTTTTAATGTCTGGCTTGCCAAAATCATCTGATAATTAGGTCCTGGAACACAGAAGCAACTAAATGGAGACAATGAGAGAATTTGACAAGAACATAACCTCTCAAGACTTTATAATGACAGTAGGGAGATTGTCAAAGTCAATAATAAGTCAACAATTAAAGAGTTGCTTAAAGAATGATATGGAGGTTGTAATAAATGATTCTCAGCCAGTTAAAAAGCATGTTTGAGGGCTAGTAAAATATTTTCACTGTAGTAAGCAAAGACCAAAGTTACACTGATAAAAAAAAATATAAAATAGACATGTGGGGATGTGATAAAGGCAATTGAAGCACAGAAGAAGGACAGGGACTTGGCATTGGAAGGTAAAACAGTGTGTGGAGGAAAATTAATAAGCCACTAGTAAATTTATTAGTGAATAAATGATTCACCTGGAGGGCAATAAACTCTGCAACAAGTAAGGTAATTAAACATTCAGAGACAAAACATGAGTGATAATTTGAAGTATTTGGAATCAATTACACAATTAAGCAGTTGATAATGAGGCAATTTAGGGAAAATAGAACTACAGGCTCAAGAAATAGCTGATTCTGAGCAGACGGTTACTTATCCTGGAATCCAAGAGGAGTAAGACACCAGGTCTCTTGAGGTGAATATGGAATGAAGTCAATGTATGGAGCCCACACCCTTAATGCTGCACAGCTCTGTAATGGGTAAGTCCCAGAAGAGGGCAGTGATGCTCCATGGAGACCATAAAATGATGGTGGACAAGGGTTTTAATGACTCTGGTCTGGTGCTCTTTGTAAACAAGTACTTGCCTATGTAGGACTGAAGTCGGGCAACAGAGTGCTGCAGACTCATATTTGAACCTTGGTTCTCGTGGAGGAATAAGGCTTTCCTCTAGCGCAGCAGTGAAAATATTTAAGCTTTCTGTGCTCCAACATGTCTTTATTGTTGGGGGTGGCACTTTCTCTGAAATATGGTGAGCACTGAGCTTCCATACCACATTAGTGCTTATCTGCTTTCTCCTTGTGCTTGTCTAAAAAGACTTGATATGAAATGACTTGCATCATTTGGCCTTTATGGGAGAAATGGTTCACTGAGATTCCTGGGGTCCCATTATAAGTTATAGCAGCTGTAATTTCAGCCACTTTATGGAGCAGTCCATTTCTGTCTGCTCCAGTTCCTAATGCTACCAGCCAGTCTGTAAAATGATCCTAATCTATTACATTTAAGTCATTTGAGTCATCTTTTTGAAGATTGTTGAGCACAGAGATACCCATAAGGAAACAATGTAAGTTTTCCATATACCACATATGTTATATGTCTGGTGAAATGTACTGCACACATTTAAAAAAGTGACAGTATTACAAAACTGACAACTTTTCATGACCTTTTGTATTATAATGTATTTTAAACATATGGTAGAATTCTGTTCTTCTCATGGATGTGGCAGCTACAGTATGAATATTTCATTAATTGTATGTGCATGTGAAAAAAAATTCTTCAAGAAACAACAAATTCAAGAAAACACATTAGCCTTTTACATTTAAAGTGGGGAAATAGTTACTCATTAAATATACTATAATGAATATTTACAGAGAAACAGTCTTTATTGAGAGGCAAAGAACATCAAGAGGTAAACTACTGAAAAAAAATTATCATGCACTGGCATTCTTTACTTTTTGTTCTATGTTTTGCTATTAATTTTAGTGTGGCATGTTTTGTTACTTCTTTTTATCTCTGTATTTTTTATTCTTCTTTGTATTGCTCCTTTATTTAAGATACAAGCCATTTAAATCTTATGTCTTAGCTACTTTGACATTCACATCTTTCAGTTGTTATACTCAAAGTTTAGAGTAATTAAAGTCAGATGCTTATCATAACAAAGTATTTTATGTTTATCATAGGGGATTCCCTCTATTAGACGTGCAGTAAGAAAAAGTAAGAATACATTCTCTCATCTGTGTTGTGCAGAACCTACTTCTTAAATTTTCCTCTTCCAGCATCTTAAAACACCTTCCCCTCACCCATCCCTCCTTCCTAGGCTCAGCTTCACTCCTGATTTCCCTCCCCCCTCCCCGTCAGCAGTGCAGGGGACAGAGCTGGGGCCAGTCCATCACATGCTGCTCCTTTCCCCACAGTGACAGGGCTCCTCACACCCTGCCCTGCCCCAGCATGGGTCCGTCCCATGGTAGACAGTCCTCCATGAACTTCTCCAGCATGGTCTTTCCCAGGGGCTGCAGCCTTTCAAGCCAGGGTCCCTCTCACGGGGTGCACGGCCCCCCCCCCCCCCAGGCTTA
>JAVJGJ010000057.1:68075343-68133862 GCA_035590215.1 Microhierax caerulescens | reverse complement strand
GGGACTGCTCCAGCACGAGGTGCCCGTGCGTCACAACTCCTTTGGGCACCCCCTGCCCCAGCATGTGGTCCCCCATGGGCTGCAGGTGGGGGTCTGCTTCCCCATGGGCTCCCCAGGCTGGGGCCACAGCCTACCTGGCCGAGGGCTTTGCACAGATTGTCAGGGAGCCTCTGCTCCAGCACCTGGAGTCTGTAGGGCTGTTGCTCTCACATAATCTCACTCCTTTCTCCTGCTGGCACAGATTTTTATTCCACCACCACCATCACCCTAATATGATATCCCAGAGGTGCTCATGCTGTGGCCAGTGGGCCCAGCCTTGGCCAGTGATGGGTCCAGCTGGCAGCCGGCTGGCATGAACTCCATCAGGCATGGGGGAGGCTTCTGGCTTCTTCTCACTGAAGCCGCCCCTGTAGACCCACTGCTGCCAAAACCTAGCCTTGCTAGCCCAATACATCATGTCACTGTCTTAGAATGAAGTAATATATATCTATGGTTATTGTTAGTTAAATGTCAAGTCAAGAGCAACTAGAACTTTATAGCCGTCATTGGGTTAAGGTACAGTATGCCTGGAGAGGACACAGATGGCTAGCTGAGCTTTGCTAACAATGAGAGCATGTGGACGGGTGGCTTAAAAAAAGCCTTGTAGTTTTAATGAAGAAAAAACCTCCTGTTCTGCAGAGGCACAGCAGTGTCTCAAGACTCTAGTAAAATTCAGGCTCAGGAGCATCACCCAAGATATGGGGAAATCTTTATCAGTGAAAGGGTGACTTCCCCTGATCTGTCCTCAACCACCATAGTATTCCTATACCTTTCCATAGAAAGACTACTTGTGCAATGTAGAATGAAAGTGAAGTCCTCATTTATTACGTCTATATTGATAAATATAAACAGGAGTATATGCAAATAAACATGTATGTGCATGTGTGCATAGACATAAATATATAAAAATTGGGCTGTATAAGTACTGAAGTTGTCTTCCAGTACTCCTAGCAACCATGCTGATGGACTACACTAAAAGCGTATGTAAATGTGTATCATTCTTACCCCCCTGCACACCTGTGCTTGGGTTTTGCTGGATTGTGAGGTGCCTCCACATGCTGCTGCAGTAAATGTCACCTTTCCCTGCGGAATCAGTGGAGGGTCATTAGATGGTGAATGGTTAGAGGGATGTAGCACGTAGCATAGAAGAGAATGAGGGAGCTGCCAGGGAAAGAGAAGGCTAATGGGGAGGATCTATTTGTTGAGTTCAAGTAACATCACAAGTCCAGTAGGATTCAATCAGCAGAGAGGCTGTGTGCTTCTTTAGAGAAATCCAAAATTCAACTGGATGAGGGTGGGTGTCACTTGGTCTCACTGGGCTATAAGGCTTGCTTTGGGGGGCTTAGACTCAATGACTTCCAGAGGTTCTTCAACCCCAGTTTACACCGCGATTCCATGTCTCTGTGATGTAATATCCTAAGGCAAAATTCGGTGCCTGAAAGTGTGTGGATGGAAACATGGGTAGACTGATGCAGACTTACAGAGAGCAAGATATAAAATATTCAAGTGTGGTGTTCAGGTGGGTTTTCCTCCAAAGAAAATAATAAAAAAAAAGTGTAAAAACAAGTAGCAATTTCAAAGCTTAACAATACATTAACTGTTGATTACAGAAAAAAAAACCAACCTATTCTTTTTAGTCCAAGAGGTGCAGTTATTGATTCCAGATGGTTTTTTTTACAAATTCTTAACACTTTAAACATTTAATGTACAAATAACACTTTGTGTCCACGTCTGGCTATAAAATGTCCAAAAAACCTGCAAACCTTAGTAGTAATTTCTCAGTGTTTACAAACAATGAAACTTTGAACCCTTTATATTTTTATGTTTATTTTTCTACCTCTAGGGCCTGTAGCTTATGTGCTTTTTCAGGAAACACCTGTCTTGTTTGGAAGTTCTAAAATAGAAGACATAAATTATACTCCTTGAAAACTTTTACTTCTTAAAAAGCATTTTACTTGTTTTAACTCCTGTAGTAGAGATGTATGTTACCTTTTATCTTGCCAGCTTGATGCAGCTTTTCAAATAGCAAAATGACCTCTACTGCTGTAATTAGATGTAAATCACATTGATAATTCCTTTGAATTTATTTTCTACTTGTAATTGCAATATAACATCTGTTAGCTTTATGCTCTTTGTGAGTAGCCTTTCACCTCAGCTTCTGTTATGGCACTTTTATTTTTGCAAGTTTCATCAGTGTCCATTACTATTTTAATTACTGTAGTACAGTAAGAGTGTGCCAGAGACTGTAGATGGATTCTGTTAAGCAGAGAAGACTTTTTAATAATGGTTGTCAATGACTATCTACATTTGAATTTACCACAAAATGTGTGTTTTCTGTATAGAATATTTACAAAGTCTGGTTATTTCAATTATGCAAAATCTTCAGCTCTGTATTATTCAAGACTATTTTTTTTGAGAGGGTTTTGGTCATTATTAATTCTTGTGATGAAAAATACGCGTTCTTGATGAAATATATTGATATCTGCAGAAAGTGTATAAGATCTCAGACAACTGGATAGAGAACTGGAAAAGTTTGTAGAGAGCTTATAGAGTTATGTGCATCTCTGAGAAGTACTTGGAAATCACAGTCTGAAAGAAACAATAGATAAAAAAGTAATATCTGCAAGGCAGCCACAAAACTAACAGTGATGGGATAAGCATACGCATAATATAACCATGGTGTGAAAGAAAGATTTAAATGTCCTGACCAAATATTGGGTAGATTTATATTACATACAAAGAAGAAATCCTTCACAATGAGAGTGATGAGACACTGGCCCAGGTTGCCCAGAGCAGCTGTGGGTGCCCCATCCCTGGGGGTGCTCAAGGCCAGGTTGGATGGGGCTGGGAACAACCTGGGCTGGTGGAAGGTGTCCCTGCCCATGGTGGAGGAGTTTGAACTAGAGGGTTTTTGAGGCCCCTTCCAACCCAAACCATTCTGTGACTCCGTGGTTCTGTGGTTGCTGGTATTTTTGACCCACAAAGCATCATAGGGATTGGGAGGTTGCAGAAAAGTGTCACAGTTAAAAACACCATAAGCACATAGGCTGAATGGCTGAGACTTAATATTTGTCACAGAGATGTCAAGAGCATGTCCTGGTTTTAGCTGGGGTAGAGTTAATTTTCCTCCTAGTGTGTTTTGGATTTGAGATGAGAATAATGTTGATAACACACTGATGTTTCAGTTGTTGCCAAACAGTGCTCACACTGTCAAGTTTCTCATACTGCCCTGCCAGCAAGGAGGCTGGGAGTGCACAAGACACTGGGAGGGGACAGACAGGACAGCTGACCCAAACTGGCCAAGGGATATTCCATACCATATGACATCATGCTAAACAATAAAACTGGGGGGAGCTGGCCAGGGGGCAGTGGCCTGTGGCTCAGTAACTGGCTGGGCATCCGTCAGTGGGTGGTGAGCAATTACATTGTGCATCACTTGTTTTGTATATTCTTTTATCACTGTTATTATTTTCCCTTCCTTTTCTGTCCTATTAAACTGTCCTTATGTCAGCCCACAAGTTTTACCTTTTTTCTGATTCCCCCATCTCACTGAGGGGGACTGAGCAAACAGCTGTGTGGTGTTCAGCTGCCTGCCAGGTTAAAGCACAACAGAGGGACATAGTTTTCATTTCCTCAAAAATAAAATAGAAAGACATAAACAGGGAAGAGCTTTAAGGTGATTTTGGCCATAACATTCAATGCTTTCCATTCTGCAAATACTTGTAAACATAGTTAATTGTGTGCATGCAATTATCTTTGTTAGTAAATAAGCTGAGAATAAACAACTTTGACACATCATAAAGAGAGGAGCTGTTTTCATTCATATACAGGTTCATAGTTGATACCTTCTCTGTTAATTTGCCCCTTTTGATCAGGCTTGTGTGTGTGTGTTGATGTGTGTTTAAAATTATTGTATTTCAGTATGCTTATTGTGTGAACCATTTGTCTTAATTTGTTTTGAATACAAAAACAGATTCTTAAAAATATCTTTAATAACTATCTTGTAATTCTATCCTTATTTTATAAACTTTGGTGTTTAACAAGTCAAAAGTAAACTTTTAAGATGACTGAGAAAAATTAGGAAGCAGTTTTTTTCTCAGTTGGAGTTTCTCACTTTCAGAACTGGCTATTTAGAATGTCATCAGCTGGGGATGAAGCTACCTGAGGGCAGCTGAATTTAAGCTCTGTACAGAGAAGAAGAAAGTATTTAAAAAAAAATATTTCTCTCCCAATGACTAATCAGTTTTCCTAAAATAATTCTAAATTTAAGTAATTTCAATAGAATAGTGATTAAAACAATTAAGAAAACAAAACAGCTGACAAATTACTTTCAATGGCTTTCACAGGGAGACACTTTGGGCAGGGTATAGAGGAAAGCATAATTTGGGGAAGCAGTTCAGAAATATCCTCCAAGTCCTACTTAGAGACATTTGTCTTCCTTGATCTGAATGTTTAAATGCTTATCCCATCTGGCTTTCAGTTAGGGCACATCCCAGTACCTGTCAGTGTAGGAGCCTTGGCTTCAGGGTGAAGTCTGAGTAACATGTGGGGGATACATATACACCCTGTAGAGCAGGAGTGAGTACACAGTAACTAGTTTACTGTACGTTCACACTCCTTTAGACTAAATTTCAGTGCAAACTTGCAAGTTCATTGTTACCCCTTCCTCATTAAGGATTACCAATGTGTTTATTAAGAACACCCACTCTATAATCCCTTCTGAGAATGTGCATGGGGCTCAAGCTATGCAGTGCTTTTGCCGGATCTTTTAAAAAGTGCTTTTGTCTCGAACAACCGTATACACTAAAATAGAAATTTCTAAGGCAAATTTCAATTTTGTGTGTGCAGTGCACACACATTGTTAACAATATAGAAATACAAATAGTTTAGACATGGAAACATGGGAAAGATGGAGAAAATAGAATCTTGCTCATTTGGCATCAAGAAGACAAATGATTAATTCAGCCGTATCATCTAACTGTACCTTTACATCTAATTTCTGTTCTGTTTTCCTGTGCTTGGAGAGCCCAGGACATATGGTAATGCTTCTGAAGGGTTATAATTAGCACACAAAGGTCTGCAAAGACTTCTCAGTGAGCTAAGGTTGGGCTAAAGATTAAACTAAAACAGAGCTGTATACCTGAGAAGCTTCAGGCATTTCTATCGTTTCTGTTTCTATATAATGGAAGATAGTGAGCAAAATAAATGAAATACAACTGTTCTTTACTATTTTATTTTCTTTAAGCAAAATACGCATACTTTGTTTGAAATACTGAAATTTTAAATAACAAGTTCAAAAGGACACTGGTCTTGGGATGTTTTGCCAATGGTTGTCCTTTTGATAATGGTATAATTGAACAGACTAGTGCAAGTCACCTATTCTTAGAAATAGTAGGGACATTTTATTTCTTGTTTCATTTATCATGAAATTAATACTCATGCTGTGTTTAATGTCCTTTTGAAGACAACATCCTGAAAATGTTTTTATCTTGTTTAAGGATTTAATAATTTTGTAACATTTGAACAGTGAATTATTGTTTCATGAAACAAAAGTGTCCTACAGTCTTCAAAAAGCACTAGACAATTATAACATTTAAGGGCAGTTCATGATCAGTGAAATCCAGTCCCTGAAAGCAAATACACTATCAAACCACTGCTGTGGAGCTTTGAACCTCTGGAGAATGATTGAAGATCTTGGCAGGTGTCATTTACTATGTCATTCACCTTGAAGTTTCCCTGACTAGACGTGGTTACTTTACTAGCAAACTTCAGACTGTCAGGGTAGACAAACGTTCTGTCTCTCCGTTTCACTCAGCACATACATCCAAATTTATATTTGCCCCCTTGGGCGAAAGTCAGTGCTATTATCCATCTGTCCTGTATTTTCTCCTTGACCTCTCCATGCTCACTTCCTGGTTCGATGGGATAGTTTAACTACCTGTGCAATTTTATTTTATCAGTCTTTGACATCTTATGGGCACTTTCCAAATTCAGAAAAGCAAGAAACTGGAATCAGGCCTAGTAGATGATAAAGAATTCTGCAGTTAATGGCAGGTCCTGCATGAAGCATAAAGGATTATTGTTTGAAAGTTATATATACCTTAAGTCCAGAAATACATAGTTATATATGATGTATATAAAAATTAAATATGTAGTTACATATAGCTGTATTCTTCAAGCAAATTGCCAGCATTTGCAAAAAAAAAAAAAGAAAAAGAAAAAGAAACTAACAGATGGTATGCTGCTCTTTGTTAAAGTCACACCAATTATGTAAGTCCTTTTACTCACAGTGTTACATTATTCTTTTTTTGAAGACCACAGGATAAAGAACTATTGCTCATATGAGACCTGCCCTTATTTCCTTTTGGTGTGCAGGACTTCAGTGAATCTGTTATGAACACCATTTCCTATTGAACTGTCATGACGAACTTGGAGAGATACCATCCAGGATGCAGGTGTTCAGGTCAAACGAGAGAGAAGGAAGTTCAAAGGCATTCTGTTCCACAATTCCTGATGCCGTAATGCCAGGACACTGTGTCACAGGAAGTCTCTGAAACACCCATGTGAGGATGTGCTCACCCACTGAAACGCTCACGCATATTTCACAGCAGCTGAAAGTCAGAAAATGAATGGATTTTATTCATCGGTAACTAAAAGACAACGATTTGTTCAGATATATTAGTAAAGCATGCTCAATTATACAAGAGTCTTATACTTTGTCTTCTACAAGAAGGACATTAGCTTCATCATCCTATCTAGATTTTTCACTGTAAATTGCAATAAAGGGTGTTGTCCAATAAGCTTGTCTTCCTGGCTTATTTCTGATTGCATATAATAGCTGGGAAAGTCTTCAAATTGTGCATGTCCCTGTTGCTACCAAGAGAGCTAAAATTCTTTATGCTCTCCTCAGGGAAAGAGGGTTGGAATTAATTCTTCCTCCCTCTCCTCCCCTGGAGTCATACGTAACTTGTGTGAGTTTAATGAAGTTTGTTAAGATTTCTGTATATGCCATTAAGCAACTCTGTAAAACAATTACCATGTTGTTCTTCAGTGGTGTGTAGCTATCAGTCATACCCAAACAAGCAGGCAGCTTCTCTGTTCACATCGACAGGTGATCTATACAAAGCAGGCGTGCTTTATAGAATAGTTTGGACTGCAGTGTAACAGAGATGTAACACATTGTTGAGATGTCAGTTTAAATAGAAGCCATTATGTCATCTAAAAACAATTGCTATTTAGGCCGTAGGCACTGGTGCTAATATTAGCATGTGAGCAGTAGTAACTACACGTTGTATGAAAACAGAAAATATTAAAAGCAACAATAAAACTAATTACACGCAAACAAATAGCTAATGTTTAAGTAGGTCATCTTTTATAGAAACTGAACCAAGAGGGAAGGTGGTGCCTACCTTGCCTAGTACGATTTATTAAAAAAAAGACCAAAACAACAAAATGCTAAAGAACCCCTAAATATTGTTTACACTACTGTGCTGGAAGATTGCAAGAAAAATCAGATTAAGTCTTCAAATGTTGCAATACAGAGGTACAATCACGATGCTTTGTTTAAACTCTGTGGCTAGTACAGCTTTTGTGAGATAATCTGTTTTGCGTGTGCATTATAATCAACTGTGTGATTGTGCATTTTATGTTCAATTTCCAGAGCAGCATCTTAATGACCGCTGCCCAGGACTGTTGGCTTTCCCTAAATGTTCCCTTGAGTAACGTTTCACTTATAAGCATCATTTTAAATGTAGCCTTCTGTAGCACTTTTCTTGTGATCCTCAACCTCTGCAAAGAGGTTATGTTTTAAAAACATGTGGCGAATGCTGGCCACCTGTTAAGAGCTAATGATGCCAAAAGAAAGCCTGTTATGTCAGGACATTTTCTTAGGGGAGGTAATAAAAAAGACAGAAATCCTTCAAGCTGGAGCAGCATTAACGGTAACCTGTTTTGGACTCCGCCCTTATAAATGCTACTTCAAAGGTAGACATAATCCTGCTGAAAGAATTGGGTGAGGGTGAGAACAGCGAGCTCCTGGCATGGTAATTGCAAACGTGAAATCTTCTATGCAAGTTTTAACTCCTATCTAGAAAGAAGATTGATTTAATCTTTCTTTTCCTCTGGAGAGTACTCGATAATGAAAAGATCTATAGACAGATTAAGATTAATCTGTTCAGTAATTGTGGGCCTGTCTTTTCTGGTACACTTGGCATACAACATTGTCAGCAAAACAGAATGGACGGTTTCCAAACCCACTTGAAAATTACACCATTCTGGTGACAGAGATCTCTAAATGAACAGAAAAGACAGACAGATTTAGATCTTCAGAATTTAATAAAGGGGTAAAATATACATAAGGATCAATATAAAGGTAAAAAAGCACTCCTGTTTTATTTTACACTGTCTCTTCTGTCAAGATTAAACTGTCTTGCAAAGTATCAAATATATATTTAGATAACATCTAAATAAACCTGATAAAAATGCAGGATAAGATGGTTTTGGACATATTTAAATTTAAGTATGCAATCAGTAGATTTTAAAAGGAAAATAAAGGGTGGGGCTAGATAGAATTACATATTGCTGAAGAAACTGGAGCCATAATGTTACAACTTTGGCTTCAAAATGCATTTTTTCCTTGTCTCCAGATGCCACTAGCAAAGTGGATAGTTTGGATCCACAGAGAAGAAAGGGTGTATTTGTGCCAACATATGTTTGACATCCTTATTTTTGTTTGGCACCTAGGAGAACCAGTGCTTCTCAGGGGATTCAAAGTTCAAAGTTAGGTGCCATTTTTGTAATTACCTACAGATGCATAAGTAGGATTATAGCAGGCAAATGAAGAGCTTTTTTACATAACAAGGTGCACTTGTCTGTATTTCTTACTAATCAGTTACAGGGATTGCCATTGTTTTAAGCAGAAGTAGGAATTATAATGTCAAAAAATGTCTTGGCCAGTAACCCTATGCAAACTGTTGGTTTTTTGGGTTTTTTTTTTCATAGTAATCAGCTAAATAACAACCATGTATGTAAAGTGTTCCTTTTCTTTCTTGAATTTGTGTCTGCATGTAGGATGCCTTATTCTTTTCTTTGTATTTGTACCAAGAAATAGTTTCTTCCATGACAGTCCAAGTGATGTTAGCAATGTAGTGAGTCCAATTAGATTGAGTTATAAATGCTTCTCCTCAAAACTTCATGAATACTTCAGAAAATAAACATGAATATATAGCAAATCTTAGCTTGTATAAAATAAATTTGGTGCAGAACTGTTCTTTTTTGAATGACCTTCATTTTCATAAAGCCTGAGTGATTCTTCCAGCCTTGTTTTTATTTTGTTACCATCATATTCAGTTTCAAACATGGAAAACAAAGACAATACATATTAGGTTAGTATAATATGTAGAAAATCAGTCCTTTGAAGCTATGAGTGCTGTAAATGCTTTCAATGGAAATATAATCATAACCATAATTACTTGGTTTTGGAAGTAAAGAACAGTAGCATTTTAAAATTACTTTCTAAAATTTCTCCTAGTGAAACAAAAGCAAAGCTCTATTATTAGAGAAACACCAAATAAACAGTATGATTACTATTTTTAGTCTAAAATGTGGTACTTGAGTGCAATTGTATCTTGACTTCTGTAGCGTTCATTATAGCTAAATGTCAATCATTAAATTTTTGTAAAATCATTGTAAAAAAGTTTTACACTGCAGTATCTTGAAAACTGAAGTGGTAAAAATATTTTTTCTAAAAAGTTGGTCTTTTATAGGTAAATTATTTCTTCAATAATTTTATAGAACCTTTCAATGAATCATTTTCTGATGTCTACCATATTTTTCAGCTAATCTCATTTCTCAAGTGATTTTCAAGAAGATACTTTAAATGCCTCATTTCACTAAGTTTCACCTATTTTCTGTGGGTAAGAACTGTGTGTCTGAAAAACTCTGTAGCCTCAGTGCACAAACTCAGGTGTTCATTCTTCTCCTGACCCGTCACTGACAGAGTACGCGAGGAGGCTGTGCTCCCCTGCTCTGCAGTGGGTGTTGCCAAAAGTGGCAGCTCCAGCAGAGGGAACACTAAGTCCCATCTGACCAAAAAATCAGCATGTTTTGTCAAACTGCATTTAGCAGGAATGCTATGCACACATATATAATACAAATACAGTATGTAATAGAGCATGCATAATGTAACAACAAACCTGGAATTTTCAGCTGAAATGGATATTGAATGCAAAATAGGTTTTACCAAAACATATAGCCTTTGACTATGTCTACAAGGACAGAATCCTCCATTAACTGCTGAATTGTTACGCAAGCAGTGTATTAAATTTTCCACTGAAGTTAGTGAAAACTGTTCTGTCTATTAAATGGAAATAGTAATTTAATAATGTAAATCTCTGTAAGAACAGCAGCAATAACTCTGAATGAATGGGAAATTCTTGTCTCAGTCCAGGAAATGAGTGCTGCTGGGGTTAAGTATTATTTTAAAATCAATGGAAGTACTATAAGATAGCAAGCAATCATCTGATACCAAATTCTAGTCTTACTGAGATGCTTCAGAGTCTCTAAAATTCATCTTAGTAGAATTGCTGTTCAACTAAATTTTAAATATGTAACTGTCACAAAGTGATTTCCAAAAATCCTCCTCTAAGTTGCCTATCTACATATGCTTACATATTTTCTGTAAGGCTGGTATTTTCTATAAGAGGAAAGACTGTAATGGATTCTAAAAGCATTAACTGTCTTCTAAAAGCATGTAATTGTCTCCATTTAATGTTTGGAACACTTAGGCATCTGCCTGATGATACATGGACCAGATGTCCAAGTTTAAGCCATTTCTGTGTTCAAAGGCTTAATACCTAACTTGCTAGGTCAATCCAGGAATATATGCTGGGCCTTAGTGCTGGCCTTTCAGCAGTTCCAGTTTTATCATGTGCATATGCTAATGACTGAACATTGCAGTGGAAAGTAATCTATAGCCATAGTAACTGTTTCACAATTTCAACCATCTTACATAAACAACCATCTCCCATAAGATATCTGGTTAGCCTCATTTTGTGCTGAAACTTAAAAAAAGAACATTTTTTCCACAATATTCTATAACAAAGGAATGTGCGTTTTATTGCAGACATAATAAATCAGATCAGCATTTCTGTTGGGAAGTAATATTTCATGGGAACAGTAGCATAGAGACCTACAGTAAAGTTCAGCCTTGTAACTCTTTCTCTCATTGGTCTTTTTTGTGTAACAAAACAGGTGTCATTGACATTTGGAGCCAACATTCATGCCCGAACAGCTACTTTCTAAACACATTTAAACAAAAGACAAAAGCAGTCATTACTTTGGAGTTTCTTTTTTTATGGATTCATACCTTCTGGGGACAAAAGATAAATGAAGGTAAGATGAAACCTTTAGATGTTGTCTTCATTGGTGTTGACACTCTTCCTTGGGGGCTGACAGCTGCTAATGAATTAATTTTAAACATGACACACAACAAGAACAAAAATGTTTTGGTTTTGTTTCCTTCTTGAAGAAGAATGAGAATAGCAACTAGCATTGGTCATAATGGGAAAGCTAACCTGTACTGATTTGTGATCAAATAAAAACAATTAACACATTCATGAAGAAATCTTCACATTTTCCCAACAGGTGAAACCAAATTGGCTTTTTCAGTTGCATTCTGATATTCCACAGATTCATATATATATATCTTTACCTGTATATATGCTGTAGCTATTAGCATGCCAGAAATACATCCAGAAGTTCACATTCAGTGAACTGATTGACCAGAACTCAGGGATCTGTTGTCTTCTCTTCACCTGACAAAAGTACTTTTGTTGTATTCTACCTTCCATCACTGAACTTCTGGCATGCTTTTTAATATTGATATGGATTAAAATTCTCTTAACACTGCTTTGATACTGAGACTTTACTTCTGATTTAAGGAAAACATTTATTAAGTTTTTACTTTTCCACAGAATTTGAATTCTCTATTGAAAAGACAATGGTCCACGTCCATAACTGGATAGTCACTGAAATTCTTTTGCATTCATTTCAAATAAAAAGTAACTCAGTCTTATTTTGTGAATTAGTACAGTTTATCCCTGTCAGTTGAGTGTGATTGTTACCATGAATCTAAGGCCTGTCTATGGCCCACTGGCTTATGCTTATTGATAACATCTGGTATGGATAACTGTACATTGTTAGCTAACTGAAGGGCATATAATTATAATACATCCATGAAAAGAATTTTTTATGGTTTTTGATTGCATTAGCACAATATGTGTAATGGCCAGTACTGATTCCAGTCCTGTGCTCCTAAGTCTTTTCAGAAGACAAGCATAAATATAAATATTTCACCACGTCAAAGAATATGGAAATATACGGGTGATTTCTTTCAGCTGAATATGTATAAGTGTGTGAAACTAATTAACTTATACCACTTTCATGCATTATGAAATTAAAGTGTGCACAAAGTCCTTCCCACATGATTTGTGTACATAAAGAGGCATGGAGCCTAATAAAGACCATACACATCAAGTGTCTGCTAGAAAAGATCCTTGAAGAGTAGAGGCAAAACTGGAGGGTAAGGTTAAGTGTGACAAAGAAGCAGCCTATGCCTTATTTGCAGAAAAAATTCAAGAGAACACAATGATGCTGCCTAGCTTAGACATATGTTGGAGAGTGGGGCAAAGCTTTTTAACACCACATGCCAGCCTGGTAGCTCCTGTGAAGGTGAACAAACCCAACTCTAGTTTTCATCACTTACATGCCAATGATGCCATTCAAATGCAGTGAATAATTTATTTAAAGAGAAGACAGGCATGTAGATAGGATGTAATATGTTCTTCTGAAGGTGTGGTACACTCTACTAGAGAGTTTGCCTGCTACAGGTAAAACATTTTCCAAAATAAAGGTAAAGTTCTGTTTTGAAGAAATATGAGTCATGTTACAACAGCTGGAACTCAGAGCTAGGTAACTACAGAAGATCACTTTGCCTTTGGAAAACACAAACAGGCAGAAGTGTTTTCAAGAATCTAGTGGAAAGAACACATGGGGCAAATATTCTCTGCTTATCCATTATTAACCTATCCATTGGTTAGGTAGAACTCAATTTAATTTACACCTTGTTAAACTGAGAACCAGCTTGTAAACTTCAACTATAGTAAGTATGTTTAAGTCTTCAAGACTTAATGGCATTTTAGATATACACTGAATTCCTTGACTGAGAGAATCAGCCTTGAGTCTTAATATAGTCCTGAACCAAATCAAAGACAAATCAAGGAGGTATAACTTTGAAATAACATCAATAAAAGAGACATTAATAAGTTAGCAATGGTTCAGTTTAAGAACAGTTGTAGTAGGGAGCTCAGATGACCTAATAAAATGATAAAAATGGAAATGAAGCAGGGACCATAATTTTCCAAAGTAGCTATCAAAAAAAACAGGGCTTATCATGGGTATAGACTTGTCTTGCATACTTAATTTTTTAGCATGTGCTCATATATTCTGTACAGACACAATGTTACACTGAATTTCCTAAAAATATGCATATAAATAGAATAAATAGGAAATAAATAGGTAGAAACATAGAAATGTACTTGGTTAAGACATTATCATAGAATAAAATTAGCTGTATGTAATCCCAGATTGTTTTTGAACATATTTAATTTGTAGGAATGAGCCTACATTCCTTGCCCTTTTCTTTCAGGTGGGACTGCATTTAGGGCATAAAACCACACAGGATCAAAGTTTTCCCATATTAGTTTCTCCCTTGTGACACTCTTTTTTTTAAAAAAAATATCTAATTTGACTTGCTATTCTTTGCTTTTTAATGAAATTCAGAAAGAAAAGAATGAGATAGCAACCTGAGTAGAATTAATTCTGCTGACAGTAATTTCTTACAATTTATTGAAATGTCTGTTGCTTTTTCCTGCAAAGTAAATGCAATCAGCATAAAAACATGTTTGCAGGTTCCTACTCTTTTCTGAAACAAAATTTGCTTGTGGTCAGCTTGAACCTGATATTTTGTGGATTCTGTATTACAGAAAAAGTCCTCCCTCTTTCTAATACTCTGCTGTTGATGTAGCAGATCCTGCTATAAATTTGATTCTCAAAGGTGCTGCTTAACACAAAAATGTTTCATAGGGACATTTTTTCCCCCAGGCTCCTTTTTGTAGAATGCAGTTTCTATGTGCAGATACTGATTTTTACAAGTCTATTATTTCCTTACTCTTTGCTCTGATCTATATCCAGTCTGCCTGCAACTTTTTGCCATCATTGGAAGGTAGTCGCAGTATTTTAAGCAAGCACGTTTGATGTAAAAAGCTGTGTGCTGGACTTGCACATTTGAAGGAGATTATTTTGTGCCTCTTTTTATTGCCAACAGAGATTTGAAGTAATAGCAGCCATTGTTAAAGAGAATGGAACATAAAATAAACTTTTATTGCTCTAGAAACAGTCTGTGTTTCTTACCTTTCCATAGTGATGCATGAGACTGCTGCACGCTTTGGCAACGGATATCTTATAAAACATTTATTTTTTTTGCAAACATCAGGCAAGTATATGCCCTTTTGTACTTATATCTGCAAGAAAGTATCATACATAGTTTAAAATCTAAGTGGTTAAACAGCACTTAACTGTTTAAACCAGCAGTTCCATCCTCCTCTAAACAGCTGTACTCATCAGCTGTGGTAAAATTTACTGTTAGAGAAAAGTGTCCGGAGTCACATCTGTTGCTGTTAAGCTCTGTATATGTATAAATGAGATCACACCTCCTGATATCTTCCTAGTGATAGTGCCAGTGCTTAACACGTTGCTCAGAAGTTGGGACAGGACACAGAGTAAGTTTTTAAAGTTGCACAAGCAATATTATAACCTCTGGCTTTCTGGATGAAAAGTCATGGAAATGCAGATTGATCTTAGACACAGTTGTGCTGGGTGGAGGAGAAAAATGTGACTCCAAGTACATATAGCTATGGGCAGGAGCAACAGAATCTCAGCCCTAAACTTGCACACTTTGGGAATGAGCCTGTTACTCCTGAATAGGTACAATGCAGAAAAATTACTCTTAAATTCTTGTCCTCAGCATACAATATTAATTGTCTATTCATCTTCTTCCTTGCACTGTGTGCTTCAAACCCCAGGGCCTCAAGGCCATACAAACTGTGCAAGAGCAGTCAAGCAATGTCACTTATGCTCTGTGCAAACTTCATACCTTCATCCACTGCCATTGTCACTCCTCATGCTTTTTCTTCCTTATGCATTGAGATTCAGATTTTGGAAAACAGCTGCTTTTGCTGTGAAAGGCCATTGTTCATGATGATTAAGACCTCCACAGTGACATTTTTCAAACATATAAGAGACAGTCCTCTCAAAGATCATACAGTCTAAGAGATACGAGGAAGGAAACCAGTAGTACATAGGAAGGCAGTAGTGATAGCAAACACAAGGTGATGGTAGCTGTGGTTTTGGTTTTGTTCTTATTTTTGTTTCTTTCTCTCTTTGCCTCTTTCTTTTCTTTCTTTCCCTTTTTTCTAAGCAGCCGGTAGTATGGGATGGCTAGGACAAGTTTGGCTATGAGATCAGGGAGAGGAATATATCATGCATAAAGCAAGCTGGTATTCAAAAGTCTTTTTGTGAACTCCTGCAGCTGCTCCGCTGAGTTGAACATCCAGCTAGCTTGTGACTGCTACTTCCCCAGTTTTGCCAGCTTGGAATGGAGGCCTCACTGCGTGATGCTGGGACTTCAGCTACCACAGAACAACCTGCATGATCCTGGGCACACAGCACAAGAGAAGACACCCCTGTTGGACCCCATTTTTTCCCTCCCTGCCTGCCATTGCTATATACTTTATTTTCTATCTATACCGTGGAGGCTCTGTTTCTGGGTGGCTACTCCCTGCATTTCCTTTGATCTACCAGCCTAGGCTTTTATTTCCCTTTTTGCGTGCTTAATAAAAGGCAGAGGTTTACTTCTTACTGGAGAGAAACTGGAGGAGGGAAATGTGTCAGAAAATATCTGTGTGGCATCAGTCCTTTCCATGTTATAAATAGCACACATCCTTAGTGAAATAAAGCATTTACACCCTCGGAAGGAAATCTGATCACTCGTGGATTAAAAAGGAGACATCTCCTAACCCTCCCAGAAAGTGGCTGATGGAAAAAATAAAAGTTTTGGGGGTGGAGATAAAAGTTCATTCTTAGGTTAGATTCCAAATGGTATGTAAGATCTTGAACCACATTTGGCTTTTATGTTATAGCTGCGACTGTGTTCTTACTGCCTGTATGAATCTTTAATCATGAAGACCGTAATTTCCTCTTCCACACAGAACTTGTCATTTGTTGTTTTTAGTGCAGTGACTTGTGTGTTTAACATCGCATTTTTGTAGAACAGTGAGACTCACTGTGATCTCATTTAAACTGAGACACAAGTCAGAGATAATTCTAGTTAAATCAGTGCAAATATGACAATAAAAACCATGGATGAAAAAGCCCAAGGGTTTTAATATTGAAAATATGCACCTTTGGTAGTGTTACCAAATAAGAAATAACATGGGTGACAGTAAAAAGGAGAACCTCATGCTTATAACGGGATTACAATTTAGATTTTCAGAATACTTTATATAAATTTAATATAATTTCTGCTGGAGAAAGGCAAATTGCAAAAGGTCAGTGAGACAGAAACTTGTGTTCCTTGCCTGGGGGTGGTGGTGTAGATTCTTGCTGTTAAACTGTTTATTCTTGTCTGGTTTGTGTATGTGATTTTTGTGTGATTTATTGCTATTGAGAGAAAGCCTATGTATATCAGAGAACAGTTTTTGGTACCGTCATCCAAATACATCTTTTGTGGTTTAACTAGATTAGTTTGGTCTTGGGTGAATGGTCAAGACAAGTTCAGGTCCTTTTGCAATGTTATTTCTGACTTCAAATGTGACCTTGGTCCTTTGTGCTGCTGTGTAATAGCAGGTAGAGATGATATTTATGTTTCATGGTTTGCAGGTAGAGATGATATTTATGTTTCATGGTTTGCCATAGAGGTTATCAGCACTCCGTCTTAATGGTCTTGCAGACCTTTCCCTCAGTAGAATGGAAGGACAACTCAACTTTCATTTCTTAAAGAAGAGGCAGGAGAAGCACCATCTTTCACATACATTTAACAATCAGTCCCAATATGCAGGTAAAGATAATACAAAAACAGGCTATAAAACCCTAACACTGTGTTATCTGGTGCTTTCTACAGCATAAATTTGTGTAAATCTGAGGTAAACCTCCTAGAGTCCCATTAAAGTCAAAGAAGAGATATGAAACAGGCAGAATTTGATTCCTTTGGCCTCTTTAGGCATTTATCTAGGGCTTACATGAGCAGTCCTTTGGAGGTATTCTTTTATCTCCACAGGCTGTCGAAGGGACCTAGGTGCCTAGCTCACGCACACTTCAGCATTTAACTTTTTGGTACCCGAGATACAACACGAGTTTCTTCCACTGTTTCTACTGCTGGCATAAAACTGTTGGGTTTTATTGCTTCATCATCATTCTTTGAATATTTGTCATTTTTACATTGTTATTACAACCTTTTCTTTCACTAACTGACATATGGAATTCTCCAGCAATGACCTAAATCTACAAGGAGACATGATAATTACAATTTGCTGCAATATTTCCGTGGAATATTGTCATTAAAAATTTTGTGTTTAACAGGTTTTACTCAGTTTTACTCACTGCTAATTTCAGTAGTCAGCAAAGGTTTTCTGTGTTCAAACCAAACCTGAAACACTCTCTTGACCTGCATGTCATTGGAATCCAAGTGAAATTACAGACCACCAATTAAAAAATCATTGAAGTGTGCTGATTTATTTTGCTTTCTGCTTTTTTTTTTTTTGTGGTTTTGCACCCAGCTACGGGCTCAAACACATGTGGTTTTGTAATTGCGATATGCTGGGAAAGTTCAGAGTGCTCATTGGCCTTTTAGCTTCTACTTCCACCTGTGTGCTTGTATGTCTAGCATTAATAAATTGAACTGCAAGTCACACCAAATAGCTGGCTTGAAGTTTACATCCACATTTTCTTTGAATTTGCACCATCTATGTCAAATCTGCTCTTCAATTACTAAGACCCGTCAACAGAATATTACAAGAAGTGAAGAACTACCAGGCCCTGTCCTCTTAAACAGACATTTACTCTTCAACCATATTTCTTTTCCCTTCATGTAAATTAGAAGCCCCTTAGAGCAGGATCCCATGATGTGTTTGTGTACTGGCTAGCATATTGAAGGCCTGCTTTTCATAAGGGTCTTTAAACTTTAGTTTAATAACAGTAATAAATAATCATAACTACTCTCCATATTTAATAGATTATCCTTGATTAACCGAGGGATGTTTATTCATCTACTTTTGAGAACAGAAATAGAAGAGGGCCAATGAGTCATGGGTCAACATATGTGTTTGGAACTAGTGAGCCCAGAGTTTAGATGTATGCTTCAAATCAGAGATGAGAGTTGTGCACAATTCCATGGCATACAGTAAATATCTTTTTCTTTCTTCCTCTAATCAGGTATGAGACTGCAACATTCATGTCTATGCTTCTTTGTCATTTTATTATCAATACCAGCTATACTCATAAAAATGCAATTTAGTCTGTCCAGACAAGTGTTTCTGTCTACTTCTCTTCCTTTTTAATGTGAAATAATACAGTTCTAGGAAAATTGAATGCTATTTTGTTTCAATATTCCAGAGTATGTAAGTCCTAAATCCAAACCACAGAGACTGCATAAATTCTATTTTAATACGGTAAAGATATATATTGGATAAAACATCTACATGCAGAATTTTATCCTACAGTAGATAAATTCTCTGGAAAATCAGTTTATCTGACCCATTTCCTTTTAAGCCTGCTTAGCCTAGATCTTAATACAGACAGTTCTCACTACGTATGGGCTGACCAGTTTCTTAGCCCCTAGGTATTTTGTTGTAAAATTCAGTTTTCCACAAACAAGCTTCAGAGTGCCCACCTGCTTTTCTGTCATCCTGAGAAAGTTGTCTTGGCTGAAGAATTTGCTCTTTATAAACCCTCTTGCCACTGTGGTTTTAACTTTTGATTCTGAACTCATTTTGTATAACAGTGTTATTTGGTGGCTATTTTTTCCTCTGTACGTATTCAATAAAAGTACTTTTCAAGTTTTTTTCTAGTTCAAAACAAATTATTTGCTCCTATTATTTTGCATTCTTTACTTGTGTCTCTGTCGTGATTAGTGTTGTTATTTATAATAACTTGATTTTATTAGACAGCAGTGCATTTTTTTCTAAAAGAATTAATTAAGTCTTGCAGAAACCAAATCTACGCCAACTTTTCAAAAGGATATAAAGAGGGTACCTTTACATTAAAGTACAGGAGTATTTTTAAAGGCCAGAGATCATACAATCTCTGGCATGATCACACTTGGTTATTGAACTGATGTTGTACAAAGTCTGTAGTTGGTCACCTTCTCTACTATGAAGGTACCTAGAAAAAAAAACACCAAAACTTTTCCAGGGAGATGCAGGTTAAAATGGAAAATTTGACATAGGATTGAAAGTTTAATTTTTTGTTTAAAGAGAACAATGTTAGGTATTAGTAAAGAAAACTAAATCATCATGCAAAACTAGGACTCTAAATTGAGAACTTACAACACGTAGAAACACGCATACTGCATACGCACTTCAGGCAGCCAAACTTTTATCAGTTTGTGTATCTCATCCTGTGAGTATACATTATTCAAAGGCAAAAATTGTATCCAAACCCCTGAAATACTTTTGACCCATAATTCACAGCCTTTATTGATTTTTTCCAGCTTTGGCACTGCTTTTAGTAACTAATTATATACAAGGAAAAAATAGACACAAATTTACCATCATTATTTAATTGTAGAAATGGATTTTATTTAGAAATCAAATTACTTTTGCTTTTATTGTTGAATGATACTTAAGAAACCAAAGCAGGTAAATTTTCTGGTGCAAAACTTCAAAGCATTTCTTCCCTCCTTTCCCAGTGAACTATAGTCTTCGTTAACACAAATCAGTTCGGTTTTGTTTGAGCCCATCAAAATGTGGAAACTGAAATTCTAATCTTAATTGCTTTTCTGTGGCTGCTTTTCAGATAAGATTGTAATTTATCCTCCCTTTTTGGAGCTGTGTTAAGTGTATCGTCACTTAGTGAAAAAAGTGCTGGACCAGGCCTAGGGAGCTTCTTTTCCCAGCTTTGCCATTAGTCTGAATAAAAAACCTAGACAGTTTTTAACTCTTAAATTAAAATTTCTTCCTCTCCCGTCAGTTTCAGTTTTGTCATTTTGATTTGAATAAATCGTTTGTCACAATTTCAGAACAGAAGCATAAGGAAACACCTGCCTCATAGACTCTCATTGCTCCTGATTGAGTTACCGTTTCCTCAAGAGAATTCCAGTTTAGTCGTTCGCAGTAGATTTTAAGTATGACAACGGTGCCTGTTGTTAAGGACTGACCTTCTAGATGATTAATGAAGAAATATTGATATTCTCATCTGCTCACTTTTTGACGTCTCTCTTCCTTTAATAAACAACTTATCCCAGCGAGGACCTCATGAGTGGTCAGACCTGCTCTGTTCTGTGCACTAACTGTGTAATGGATATGCTTTCCTTTAACCTGTCAGCGTACGAGACTCAAACCTGACTCAGATCTGCCTCGTTCCTCAGTAAAACAGGAGTAGCTCTTTTGAAGTCAACTAAATTCTTCTGGTTTCATGTATGGGAAAATGAGAGAAGAATAAGGCCTTTTGTCTTCTTCCAGGGCAGCATGCTGCTTAATAAATCATCATATCAGCAGCTGTTTTTCACTGGGGAACAGCACAATAATTGATGCTGCTGTCCAGAAATCCACAGAGCTTATCGATCAGGCCAGCCTGTTAGCATTTCTGTAAGCCTACAGCATAGGACTGAAATAAATAGGACTGGGAGAAATGGGAATAATATATTCACACAGTCATTTGCAAAGTGTGTTTTGTGCCAACATTTCAAAAAGAATAGCATTAACAATTTTGTTAGTATTTTCTACTCTGTTCCTGTAAATATATGTCTGCACTCACAGTGAACACCAGAGCCCAAAATAACTTTCTGCTTACAAAGCAGAAGACCCTGTAAACATTTTAACTGTGTAAAAATTTTAAGTTTATTGTTTTTACTAATTGTGAAAAATAACAATTTAGATCTGAACGACTGAGTACGTGACTTACAACAAAAAAATAAGAGGAACTCATATCATAGACTGTCATCTTTTAAAAGCAATAACTAGGAATAATCCCTAACCTCAGAAAAACAGATTTTTCTAATTTGATAATATTCTCATAGGGGTTTTATTTGGAATTATTTTGAACTAGTTTGTAATGAAGTTTATAAATGTAAATTAAACAAAACATACAGCATCTTTTGAGTGATAATCACTTGAAAGCTAAAGAATATCCAGATTTTTTTTTGCCTTTCTAAAAACAGTATCAAAATATCTACCACAATCTAGTATTCAATGAAAAGATGTTTTCCAGTCATTGCAGAACAGTATTACAAGAGCATCTTTTACTATTAAACAATCTACTGTATGCCACATACATACATAGTAAAACCAGAGAACAGGTAGTAAAAGGTTGTATTATTATTATTATTATTATTATTATTATTATTATTATTATTATTATTATTACTACTATTATTACTATTATTATTATTACTATTGGTATGGTTAAAAGGTAACAGATGTAGTCATGACTTTTTGATAATATATAGTTTTTTTGGAAACAGCTGACATGGCTGCAATGTAAATGAATTTATGCAAAAGGGGACTCCTTCAACAGGAATGGAAGTATCATATACTGATTCTATAGCCCAGTATTTAAATGTTACCTAGAAAGAGTGTCCTGTCTGTCAGACTAGTACATGAGCTTGGCTCTATGTCCCATATAAATAACTCTGTTGTCAACCTTTTGCTGCTTTGGGGAAAAATAGAATTTTGATTCATTCTGCCCCATCCCAATATTTATTTAATTCTTTTCATTCCAAATGCAACCAGACATGAAGCCCATAATGCTATTTATAAAACAACATTCATATAAAGCAACATTCATTTCTCTAGCTAACCCTAGAAAGTGAAGCAGAATATAGCTACCAATGCATAAAATTTAGGGCCTGAAAACCACTGTTTTCACTTATGCAATAGAGCAGGAGCTCGTGGGTCTTGAGGAAAAGAATGCTTATAACTAGAACATCATCGCTGAAAATCCTGGAGAACTTCTTTTTTTTTTTTTTTTTTTTAATTATTCTGCTGAAAACCAAACCAGAAGATAGTCCTTACTTGGTCCTCTCTTCTTATTACTGAGTTGTCTGTGACAATTTATGAAGCAACACCTGCAGTGATAGCTTGCTGTCATCCCACTTCCTTCCTCCGTTTGGCTGTTTGCTCACCTGTCACTTGGTGTCTGGCTCCCCTTTTAGAGCTCTCAGAGAGAGGAAGGTTTATTTTTCTTCTTTTTAATGGGACTCTAAATAGGAGACTTTAAAACAAGATTTTTTCTGCAGCAGAAATCAATGTTATAATTCTGAATTAAAAGAATCCAGAAAACTCAGTAAAGAAATTCATTTAGTAAAAAAGAAGAAATGAAGAGTAACCATAAATCCAATTATCCCGGTATTTTGATATATAACTCACAGCTGCAAGCAAGAAAACAAATGCCAACAACAGAAATAAGTGGAAAATAGCAGATTTGGATGTTACAAGGAAAATAGCAGTTATATTTACTGTCTCATGCCTTATCTCACTAGATGAGTCTGTTGTATGAACAAACAGTTCTCTGTATCCTCACCGAGTTTTCAAGTATTCTGTTCTTGTTCTTGCTTGTAATGGAACTGAGCAGTGTGTCGCAGCTGTTTGTTCAGCAGACCCTAAAGTCCTCCTACCAGACTCGTTCCTAATTTAAACAAGCCACACTCAATTCCAATTACATGGCTGCACCTTGGGACAACACAGACCTAACTGTAGACCTACTTGCCTTCTACGGTGAGGGAGAGAAATATCTGAGGCATGTCAATATGTACTATCCATGTTCCATATGAAATGCTGTGCTGTTCTTACTGTGTATCCCAGAGGCTGCACCAAGTGCATACAGAATTCTTAACGGGAGAAGCCAGCGCAGCAGGTGATTTTGAATTGCATGTGTTTGGAGCTGCCTCACGTACAGCTGTGCTGGGAAAGTGGTCTGCCTGTGCTCCCTGGAGATGCTAAACTCACAAATACTCGGTCTTCTTATGGATCAACAATGAAACTCTTCACAAAAATAATTAATGGACAAGGTCCCTACTTCTGACAGCTGACATTAAAATTGCAAGCAGCTGGCACAGCTGGCATGTCTGGGCAAAGGGGATGAACTAGATATGGTCTGCCAGAAGAGTGATAAAAGGATTATAGCACTGAAATTGTGTTCGTGCTATAGGGGCAGTCAAAAAATACAGCTGTAAATAAGAATCAATAATAAGCCTAATTCTAAAGATGGTTTTGTGGTAAATACAATAACAGAAGGGTGAACTGTAAGGAAAAAAATAAGAAGTGAACACTAATTAGCTGCAGTATGTGATATATGAATTAATTGGTTTTCTTTATAACTAACTGTTATACCATCCTCCCACTTCTGTTATGTAACGAAAATAGCACCTGTGGTCATACTATTTGTGGTCTCTTTTCTGTGTTCTAAAAAATGGGAAGATAATAATGTAATCAGAATGCAATTAGTGGCTTGTCCATTAGTACATGGATGTCCATCACAGTCAGTGACCACAGTTTTTCAAGTTAATATATACACTTCCATTGTCAGTGACTTTGTGAGGAACATACCTTGTTACAAGCCAGAAGGCTGCCTGAATTTTGGCTGTTTGGAAGACACTGGTTTCTTCTTTCCATTTTTCTTCTATCTCTGGCTTCGTTGTTCACTTTAACACAAACTCTATGGCAGCATTGTATTCAGTTTGGTTTTGCCTTACTTGAAATTCATTTTCTCCCAGTTACTGATAGTGTTTTGCAAAGCTTTACAGAAGGATTTCAGACTATTCAAAAAATGCTTTTATTGGCCTAAAGGTGTGCTTTTGCTATACACAAAGTGGCCATTAAAAATCTGTGTGAGGATCCTGAAGTTTTCCATTCTGGCTTTTTACCTAGCCTACTGCAAATGAGACACATTTGAGGGTAACACAGAGGTGATTTCTACAAATAATATATGTGCTGTTTATACAGCCACACTAGCTTATACCAGTGTTCATGCATGGGTAGTACTGACAAAGTTGCAGGCTGGGATAACTATAGAAGAGCAGTAATTAGAGCTTTCTCTTCTACAGCAAAATACAAACATAAGTTTGCAAATGACCAAAGGATGAACTCTCTTTAGAAATGCAGAGAAATATTTCACCATCATTTGCTGCTGCTTTGGAGAGAATGCTACCAAGATAGATAAACTTGTCAACCATGTTAAGTTCCTTTGATCTTGTGCCATAGCAAAAACTTACAGCTTAGTGATTAACTCTTTCTTCTTATTAGTAATTTTATTACCATTTCTTTTCTTATCCTTTGTACAATTTCTCTCAAAATGTATTGGAAATGGGCTTATTGAAACAATTCTTAGTTCCTGAACTGTTCAAGGACTAAGATCCTGAATTTGGGCTAAAGGAAAATCAATGGAGAAAAGACAATTGTCCTACAACATAGAATAAAACACTAGTAGAAGACTGATCTTTGTGAGAGATGTTATTTCTTCATAATTTCATTACAGTTCCTCCAGAGTGATTTCTTGATGTACCACATTAAATCTAATATCCAGTTCTCACTGAGTATCTCAGTTGTAGGTCAGTTTTTGACCAGTGTACTGATTAAGATCCTCCTATTAAGATTTAATTTTCTACAAAAGTTACAGAAGATTTGTATTCAACTGGACAGAGTGTGAGATAGAAAATCATTTGTAAATAAACTTTTTTCTTTCTTTTCTGTCTGCATAAACCAGTTTTGTTTTCTGTTTCAGGGGAAAAGAAAGTGGTCTGGCATCAGCATCTCTCTTTTTTTTTTTTTTTTTTTACAAGAGCGCTACCCTATGTTTATATTTTTCACTAAATGCCCGCTAACTTGTAGACTACTTGTCATACGTGGCTTTTCACATTCCATTTTCCAAATCATATTTAGTTCAAGCTAGCACAGAACATGGAATATCAACTGTTCTTGTCAGCTTTTCCTTCGGCAATGGTCTAGACAGTTATGGGAAACAAAAGCTGTTGCAAATGAATTTGCTGGTATGGGAAATGGGATGATGGTGAGGGATGATGTGGAATACAAAACTGATGCATAACAAATATTAAAAACATCTTAAAAGAAATGAAGAAGTTAAATCCCCCCAGCTGAAGGATGAGGAGAATTTACTGTTATACAGAAGCAACGCGGTAAGAAGAGACACTAACACAAACTGGGGCTTCATTTGGAATGTGAATTAAGAGTAGCAAGCAAATCCAGCTCTGATTTTGGCCTGTTGCTTTAACAGACTTGAAGTGGTTTTGTTGGTACTAAATATACCAGTCTTGCCCATATATGAATACACGATAATTTAACCTAATTATATTGAAACTGAGTCTTCAGTTTGTAGATTGAACATTCTCAAATATTCAGTGAATCGTGGGTTTCCTCTTTCTAGGTCTGATCTTGAAACCTGTTGAATTCAAAACTTTCTTGAGGCTAGAAATCTTTAATCAGATTCAGAATATATAGGGAACCACTGCTGTATCATCAGAGAGAAAAAGATATCTTCATTACTCTTAATTTTGTTAGTTACTTGTTCTTCTGTGAAATGATTTGTCATGCCGTTTACGTAAGTCATTGTTTTGTCACTAACACAAAATATTTGCTTGTGTTTTTAAAAACTGTAGAGTGTTGAATTTAGAGAAACTATAAGATTTTCATTTGATAAGTTAAACCAAATGAAATGTAATTCACAAGAATCTATTAGTTCAGTTTGATTTAACCTTCTTAAAACGTCAACTTAAACTTGGTGGCTTTAGTAGGCAAACCTAGTGTTTTAACAGTATCACCAGCACTCTGGTGGATATCATTGTTCCTTTCAATGACTTCTGAAGTCATCTGAATCACAAATGACATCAATGTTTAGCAAATGGCACAATGGTATGCTAACTTCTCCCAGCAGTAAGAAAACAGAGCATGTCTGAGAGGTGGCAAAGTGAGGAAAAGAAACCAGAGTAGGAGGAAGACAGGGCAAAAAAAGGATAAGAGAGTGTGTATGAGAGGAGAGACTGTGCTGAAGGAGAAAAATCTGATTGTACTTTTCAACTTCTCTGGATTGTATGCAGTATTTTTTTAGCAGGTTTGTACTAGAGAAAGACTTGTTCTGGTATGTCTCATAAAAATAGCTCCAACTTAGTGGTGGTTAGTCCGAAACCTACTTTGAAACCCAGAGGTAGATGAAAACTCACTTTTGCAGAGTGCTCAATTCCCAATGAAAATTATAAGAAATAAGAATCTTCAGCATAAAAGAAGTAGCCAGGATCCTGGAGGAACAGTCCCAGAAACCTGCTGTAAATCCAGTTCCTTCCATTTTGTAAAGCTACATGATAAACCTTTAAATAGTTTCCTCACAAATTATACTTCTAATCAATTAGTGGCCTATCTCCACCCTTACTCCTTTTGGAAGGACATGTATTTTGTCCCATCCTCTCCTTGCTTGTATACCACAACTGTAAATAGCCATCTGTTGAGTGAAGTTTCTTCTGTATTCAGTGCAAGAATAAACCAATATTATAATTTGCCTTTGTATGAACAACTACTATCACGCTATGGGCTACATGCTAGCCCCATGTGTTAATACTTTGCCACCTTACCCTGTAAAGAAAAGAGGAAGCAGATTTGGGGGCAGGTGTGAAATAAAGTAATAAAATCTGCCTTATGGAGACAGAAAGGAGACCTTTATGGTTGGCAAAACAGAAAAGAACTGTGTTTCTGTGGGGATGTGTAACAGGTAGAGTTATTAACCCTGGTGTCTCAGTTCTTTGTCATACTAACAAAAATTTATTCACAACATTAAAAGATATTAAACATTAGATGTAAAATGCATGTGTGTATATACATATACCTATATGTCTATAAATGAGTATGCTGTGTATCCTTGTTCCCTAATCCTATTATTCACCGAGGTATCTTCAACCCTTTCACCACAAATGTATGCATCCCCTTTTTAGACATATAAAACAGGAGAACACACTTGGGGCAAAATGGAATTTCTTCAGACTCCCCTAATGTTTCACAGATTGGATTTCTGTGGCTTTTTCCTAACTTCCTTTTCTGGGAGACAAGGTACCAATTAAATGGGATGTTTTAACTCTGAGTTATCTGACAAGAATCTAACCTGCATGGCAACTTGCTAACATTGAATAGGAGTTTGTTCCAAGCTGTTTTATGTCAGTTCTACTATACTGGGGCAGGAGAGGCAATGTGACATTAATACTGAAATGGTTTAGGTCACCCACTTGCATGGGATCAGATTAAGTTCATTGCATAATTCATGCTTGTATGTTCAATGATTGCCGTTTAGGAGTGGATCTTTTGGTTCACCTCCACCTCGGTTTGCTGTAGCGAACAAGCCATATTTGCTTTTGAATTGCAAGGGAAAATTGGATGAAGAGGAATGCAGAAATGCTTTCTGGGGACCTTTTACTCTTTAAAAGGAAACTTGAAATCAGAGTTTTGATTGCTTGAGTGCTGTTTACCATTCAATCTATCTTGATAGAGTAGTAATTTAAGAGTTCTCAACATCTTGCTTCAGATGCTTAACAACTTTTAGTATTTGGGTCCCAGCTGAACATTTTAACTCATGCAAAGGGGACATGAAAACAGTGACCTACCTCTGAAAACATCTTTTTAAATCAGAAAAATGTGCACTGTATCACTGGAAGGAGAATTTTGTAAGTATCAGAATTGGAATTACGAATCAAAGCCCACAGGCTCGAGTTTCCTCTAAATGAATAAGCAATTGCACGCGACAGGATGCACATCAGCTGGCCAGTGTTTGTAAAATTCGAGTGTAGTGTTGTGCCCTAACGTAACATAGAGTGTGCATATATTGGTTGATAAATACAGTCCATGGACCTACTAAACTTATAAAATATTTTATTGGAGTGGAAAAAAGCTACACATAAATTTAAGAAACAATGTTTAAAAAATTGCTTTAGAAATAAGCAAATTGTTCTCTAGGGAGGACTGCTGAGGAAAATTGCAAAGTTACTTCCATGTGTAGTAAAACCTCAGACATATGTCTTTTCCCTACTCCTTCTAAACCAGCAGTGCTTCAGATTCAAGTTACTAATCCAGCTTTTCCATCCATTTCCATTCCCTGTCTCACCTTTTATCAGTTATTGAGAAAAGTGCACTTTTAATGCAGATTTTTAAATGCAAATCTTGGCTCTACATAAAAAGGCTGAGGAATAAGCAGGAGGATTAGACTAGAGGATCTCAGGAGGTTTCCTCCAACCTCAATGACTCTGCGACTCTCTGAAAAATTCAAAAACTCTCCTTGCTTGGAGATGGAATATGTCTCCACAACCCATTGAGCTGTAGGAACAGACCATCACCTTCCCTGTTCCCACAAACACACAATGTTTTAACCTTTAAAAACGGGCAGCCTCCACCCAGTTCTTAACATAACAAGGTGTTAATAACTAACATAACAAAGGAGTATGAAAGGATTATTAATATTCAAACAGTGGTTTCAATTAATGATTTTAATTAGCACTTAAGAAATGGACACAGCCAAAATGTGCTGACCTGCAGCAGTCAGGACTATGGATACTATTCTGTTTCCTTTCTTGCATAAATTTTGCAGTACTTAACTTCATCCTTTAACATCTAACAAAATTATTCTCAGGAGAAAAGGTAAATTTGAGATTGTTACTTTACACGTGATGACTGCATTTATTCACCTTCGAGGATACCTTCTCTTCAGGTGTGAGTAGCTGATGCCTTTGGTGTGGGTTTTACACAGTTGCTATAAGGGATCCTAATCTACAGGTTTTACACTCCTCTGCTGCCTTATACATGTTAATATTCTATTATTACTTAACAGTTTCTTTTGGTAAATTTTTTGAGATTTCCTTAATATAATGGGTATATATTCTTATGTGTATTACCTTCAGATTCTGTGAACTCTTTGGAAACATATTATGGCCACAGCTGCAAAGATATTACCTATCAAAAATCTACTTTCCATATAATTGCAGAGAAGGAAACTGATTAAAAAAAATACAGTACTGTTAGTTAGGTAGAAATTATATTAATTACATAGGTTTCATAAGTGAAGAGTATCACTAACTGTAATTATGCATGTAAAGAATTATAATTATGCATATAAAAGAAGTATTAAAACTAGTCTTTGTATAAGCATATCCTTTATAACCTAAGATTCTTCTAGCTAATTCCAGTGCAATACAGAAAATATGTCACTGCTACTGCTTTGAACCTAGTTCACCTGGCAGAGTGATATATGGTCAGTTTAAATATCCCAAACCTATTGGTTTTCACCAGTGTAGCTCCATGTACTTAAGTTTTAATGATAACTATATCACAGAAAGAGATTGGTTTTCTGTCATGTAAAAAATTGGGAAGCTGCATCTAGCATGTCCAAAATGTTAACATTTTGTAGGCACTGAAATATGAATAAATTCCAGAGTTCATGGTACCCGTTCAATTTTCATTATTCTCCCTACTGCAAAGGCTGCAGGTATTCAGATGTGAAATTTGGTTCCATATATATTTTGTCACAAGCTCTATCATCTTCCGTGATGACAAAATGACAAAAAAATACCACTTATTTTGCAGAGAAATTATAGTCTACTGCCCCAAATATATGAATGTTACTAAGTTTTGACTGAATCTTAGCTTCCAGAGAAAGGAAGAAAATCTGTAACGTATTCTGATCAGTTGAGCTGGCACGGATTCAGATTAAGTAAACTGAAATCAATGAAATATCTGTGAATTTTCACCATAGAAAGTCTTCAGGGAAGATCCTCACAGAAATCAGCAGAGATACACTGCCTTATGCCAGCTGAAGGTATCCTGTCTGCCTGTGCAGCAAGACAGTTAAAAATCTGATTGTATATATATGTGTAATAGAGAGAGTTATACATTTAATGTTCAACACTCAGCGGCACATTCCTGTTATTGCTGGAATAACAAAATCCACAGTGGGGAATTCTGTCTAAATAAATAGTCAGCTTGTTGTTGAATACAAGCCAGTTAGGAGTTTGACTACAAAGATGCCATCAATTTGAATCAAGAGGATGCTTTTACAAGTTGCAAATGTCTTCTGACTTTTTTTCTGACTCATTAAAGCTTTTATGAATCTTGCCAGATGTTTAAGGCCTCAGGGAAAGTCAAATGTACATGGAAAGATGACAAAAGAAAAATGGCTGGATAGAAATACTGAGAACTAAGCTGCATTTTTGTTTCTAATGTAACATGCCTGCTCTGGAATTGGCATTTTGTGTCTTTGGGGACATAGTTTCCTATAGTACTTTCATTCTTTTATAAAATAGAGCCCTGTATTTTCTGACATTCAAAAAACCTTCCGGTTAACCATAACGCCTCATACTTTTGAGTTGGCATTTTGGCTCCAAATTATATGTTGTCTTACACACTCTGTGGGCCTGTTTTGACCACTGTTGAAGTGGAAGCACAACAAACACAGACTGGAAATTTGGTAATCTTGATATTTTTTTTCCCATGTGTGCAACAATATTCATTAAGCATTATACCTTTTAAAAGTGACCTGAACACCCTTTATTACAGAATGTTACTGAAAATCCTTTGAAATGTGTATAATTGCTATGTTCATGATGTGTTTCTACAGCAGCACTACAGCAGCAATCATGTACACAATGCAACAGTCAACTTCCCATAGGACATTTCATTCTGCCACTGCCATAAAGCATAAAACATTCCTAGTAAGCTTGAAACACAAAATCAGTTGCCAGTTCTGGGCCTCTGTTAGGGATATTGGTCTCCCCATTTTTGTCGACAGACTTTATGTGCAAATCAATTAATCTTAGCAGTGTTGCCACAATAGAGGGGCATACCCCAGGCTCACAGAAACGTGGGTGGTAACACAGCCTGCAGCCTGGAATAACACAGGGAAGGTGCTTGATGCCAAGGAGATAGGCTTATATTAAGGCTGTGGCAATGAATCTGCCTTCCTACAGTTCAAGAGCAGAGAGCCAAAATCCTCTGGCTCCAGGCTCCGGTAGAATTCAACATTTCCTCTTAAATGATCCATAAAGAGCCAGGAAAATTCTCACCAGAACAAGCCAAAAAGAATTGGATGAATTAAAGGATAAAGCAAAAGAGGTTCTACAGTGGTATAGTGGATATTAATACTTACATGCTAGGGACAGTTTTAAATTCACTGCAGTAGCTTAATTGCTTTCCATCTCAGCTAAATCCAGTCAGAATTGTAATAAAACCTTGTAGTCAAAGAAAAGCGGTTTAATATCACATCTCTGTTGCAGCTGAAAAAACCCTATCTTAGAGCAGCTCCTTCCAGTGATGAGGAACGGGATTAGACGCTGGTAGGAAATGTGTCCCTAAAGACAATCTAAAAGACCACAGCTCTGTAATGATGAATGCTTCATTCCAAGAAGATATATTACAGTAAATAATTAATTCTTAATGATACAAGGTGATAGAAATGTAATAATTACACTACATTTCTTGGTAGCCCTTCCCCTTGCACAATATGTTTCTGAAGTCCAACTTTGGCTGTACTGAATATAAACGTCAAATATCAACCAACCTTCAAACTGCTTTTCACATAGGAAGTTTGGTGTTAGATTTTTGTGTGCTTTTTTCCATATCCGTTGCCAATCCAGTCTTCTGAGGTAGCCCTACTTACTAAAAAAGATATTTTAAGTAAACCGCCCAATACTATGGCCAACACGGGGTAGAAAATAGGAAATTAAGGTGAAAAGATGGTCAGCTGTGGTCATCCTGACAAATAGTAAAGAAACAGAAGGCAACTGCTCATATAATTTGATTCATATGTAAGCACTCAGCAAAATGAACTAAAAGTATCAGAACTGAATACCGAATAATTAGTCTTTCAACTGTTGGAAAATCTTGGCATAATAATATAAGTTGTGACTGGAACTATTAAAAGCAAAACTTTTGATTGTTGAGAAAAAAAAATTAAAAGGTCATATGGTAAAAATAGTTACACAGACAGACTGGGAGAGACATAATTATCATCCCACTATTGTCTGTGTGTGAATACTTTATGACATTAATTACTGAACATATGTAAATGTATTTTTACGACTACTTTAATTGAGTACATTAAAACTAAACCCACGATACAGCATTTATGTGCTATTTTTGGATTGAAATCTTATCTAAGGCAGTTTTTAAAAGCTTTATTTATTTATTTATTTATTTATTTATTTATTTTAATTTGGGAAGTTAAATAGTTGACTGGAGGTCTTGCAAAGTTTTTCAGCTTCAAAGCTGCATTAACAAGTTCTCTTTTCCTATGGATGCAACCATCTCACCAAGTACTGCTTGTCAAACTGCATATAGAAATTTGTTTTCTAGTTTCTCCTCTCCCTACATTCCCTCACTCTAATATGCCTGATTTAATGGTGAGACTTTAAGCTGTAATGCTAAACAAAAGAGTTTCCAGGTCTGGAAGTGCAAAGTCTACAATGGCTTTATGCCCCTTCTGTCCCTTTCAGTTCCAGGGGTATTTCCAGAGAAAACAGTAACTCCAGCTTTGATTTAAGCAGTGCCAAGGGCTCATTTCCACTGAGCAGTCTCTTTAGGCTTTCCGTACTGCTATCACTCCCACACTGGTGGCAGAGCAGTTTTGTTGGCAATATGGCCACAGCATTCAGGATCCCTTTAACCTGCCCTGTTAAATTATTCTGAGAGGATGAAGATATTTTCATTCCTCAGCTTCTGACTCTTTTCCTCAGACTAAAATTATAATTACTTTATGTCAGGGGATATTTTTTACTACACCAATGTATTTTGCTTCACGTAGTGGGGCTGTTGGACATGATATTGATAAAAAGCAGCAGTAAGGAATTGTTTCATCTCTACAGAGGTGGACCAGATTTTGAGGCTCTACTTAGATTTGCTTAGGGTTAATTTTGACTTTGGCGTTTTCCTGAGTCAGACAAAACATAAATTGTTAGAAGTGTGCCAAGATTACCTCTAGTGCCTCAGTTATTTTTGTTAACCAGAGCCAACTTCCACACACCCCCACACCACACCCACACACCACCCCCCCCTATTTTTACACAGTTTTATATCAGATGGCTTTGGAGCTGTTCAGATTCCAGACCCCCAGACCACCTACCCCTCCTGGCCCCCTTGTGCAAGTGCTATGAGGCTGCCTCTGCCCAGTGATAAATTTAACTGCTCCCTGTGAGTCAAACATCCATTTGGAATAGAAAAGGACAGGGTATCCCCAGCTTTACTGGAGCTAAATTTAACTTCGAATCACAGCAAAGGAATTTCTAAAGAAAGTCTGGGGAAATCTATGTAGCCTAATAGCTATTTACTTGCATACCTAACCCTCTTCCTTTGCTGACCGCTTGTGCAAGCATCTTACCAAGTGCTGTACTCTTCTCAAATTTTCAGGATGCATGTTTAAACAAGTTGGTAAAGAAGGAATCTGCTGAGGGACAGTCTCCTTTTCAGGACTCCAAGGAACAGTTCTTTTTTAACAGGGATGAATGTGAGGAAAACTTTTTAGGCTCAAGCAGATGTCAAAGCTGCCTGATAACTGCCTTGCATACTTTCAAAGTTACACATGCTGCTGGTGTGGTATAAATAGGTTTCAGTTGCGTAAGACATAGGAAAAGAAATGCCTGTGAGCTAATGTGGGGAACAAAATGTATTTTTTTCACCAAATTTATATGTTGGTTTGTTGTTTCATTACAAAACTGTGTGATGTTTGTGTATGCATTCACACATTGTAATATTGCTTATTTATTTTCTTTTGCTAAATATATTTGAAAATTGGTGTTTTCCATGTAATGCTTAGTGTGATCTGTATTTGCAGTTTATTTATAATTCTGTGCATTGGGATAATCTATATTAGGCAAAAAAGCATTCCAAATAACCCAAAAAATTTGATACCTAGCTCATTAATAATTGATTTTTTTAAAAATGCCACTCATGTAGCTGCTGCTGCTTTTTATTTCTCTTATGGGAACAGTTTCAAGGTGGAGTCCCTTTGCTTTTCAAGCTTACAAAAATGTGGATTCTCTGCCCCAGAGACTACATCTAAATAGATATGAAACACAAATCTATTAATCATTATTTTACGTATAAAAAAATCGAGGCAGAAAGGAATTAAGACACTTGTCTAACACCACAGAAGGATTAAGGATAACTTGCCCTTTGATGAAAGCCTAGTGAAGAAATGTTGAGGGGATCACTAAAACCAGTCAGAAAAGTGAACTTCTCCTATTCCTAGCTTCTCAAAGCCAGTTCAGGATTACTACTCTTTGTCCCACTCCTTTATAAAAGCAGATATGAATTGGCAAAGGTAAGTGATTTACCATGAATTTCTGTAAGTATTATTGTCTACAGTAACCTACCACAAATTTTGAGATTGCAAAGCATCGTTCTTTTATTCTTCTAAAGCAGCACACCACACCAAACAAAGGATTGCTGTGATTTTTTTTGTTCTTTCACTTCTGATTGACAGAAAATATTCTGTTTATGAAAAGTTTGTCATCAAAAAGGCATACAAAGCCAGAAGTCTAAACAGTCCATTATTTTGAAACAAAGACACTAATATCTAGCACAATAAGTGCTTTTGTAATGCAGCGTCTTGTGAAAAATGAGTTAGTCCTGAAGAAGTGTTCCTGAAAGCTAGTTTTGGCAGTAAGCATATATACTTCATCTTATCTGAAGGTTACTTTGGTTTCTGAAATGGAATTCCTAGATTTATTGCAAAATAATCTGGGACAAATCTCTAAATATTTGACAAGGTAATTTTTAACAAAATAAAATGTTACTTTACTGTTCATCCATTGCTACGTATAAGGCTTCTGTCTGTCTGTTAAAGCTGTTCTAAGAACAAACAGCTTCTAGGCAAATCCTTCTGTTGACTTACAATTTCCTACTAGTGTACACTTTAAAGCACTGTTTATGTCAGAATCCAAGGGACTGATTCTCCACTTCATTACATTACTGTAAAACAAAATATTTTGTAATTGCCATTTTTAATAACATTGGATTTTTTTTTGTTCTGGTAAATATTTAATTCTGGGAATTTTTTTTCTTCATCCAGGAAAGACTGAAAAAAAGGTTTTAAATTCTAAAAACTTTTCACTTACAATAGTTATTCCTATTATTTTATACTCTAACAGGTATCAGCTATATAGCCAATACCCTCCAGAGAAATACTGAAGTTTTTTGTTTGAGTGCTCCTAGGCCTTGGGGCTCACAGAAGGCTCTACTGCAACGATTGCCCAGCTTTGCTTTAGGGATTTTGAACCACAGGTATTATTTAACTTTACACCCATTATGTATCCCACTGAGATATAAATATCATCACAGAAGTCGCCTGCGGGATTCCTGTTGCCATGAAGAGCTGGCGTTCAGTGCTTGGTCTGGCTTCAGAGAGTTCAGCACTATTGTTCCCAAATGTAGGTGCCCGTAGTCAGCTTTGTTGTACGCAAACTAAATACCGTTTCCCAACAAACTGGTAGCTTGACTTCTTCATCCACCCACTGAAGCCAGATTATTGCAGATAGCATGTTTAAATAATTTCCTGTCAGTTTAAGTTTAATCATCCTAACTATCATTTCCTGTGATGCAGTGTTATTGTTACATGTCCACCTAGTTAACAAGGATGATGTGAAACGTGGGTTTTTTTTGTCTTTTCAGTGCATGTACTACTGAAAAATAACCGGAATATGTACTTTAGCAGGTGTGTTAGTCTTGGCTATTCTTCCAAGCTGGATTTCCTGATGGCTTTTACTGTTCCCACATCTCATCCCATCTCATCTCATCTCATCTCATCTCCCATCCTGGATGTGCAGCGTAAGAAAGGGCAATCCATTCAGGGAGGAGTATGCCAGTATTGACCTTTAGAAGGCTTAGTAAATGAAAAAGGACATATGAAGTTGAATGAGATGGATTTATAGTGTTTCTGGCAGTACAGGTTAAACAAATACTGAACAAACTCAAAACAGAGCTGTCCAAACTGCACAGTTTAACACTTCAGCTGTAGAACGGCTCATGGGAGACTGGTAGAGCGGGTATTTACTTATTTTGGTTTGAACTATGAATCATGCCCAGCGATACTGCAGATTGAAAAGCTGGCTAAGTGTGCTTGTAATGAGTGTCCCTTTGCAAGCCCAGGTCAGGCCCCGTGCTTTGACACCGACATTCAGCCTGTCAGATGTAACCATTTCACACCATTAGTTGACAATGATTCCTTCAGCAAAACAGAAGTATGGGAAAAGGAATAGGGGCCTCTCCAAGTCTTTGCTTTTGCTGAAACAAACTTCAAAAGGTGTGTCTGTACTTAACCAGGGCAAGGAGGCAGTACTTAATTGTGTGTTTGAACTAGAATTTACAATATAGGTCTGTGTCAGAATAAGTAGAATAATAGGTTCGTGCTCTAGGAAATTGGTATTTTGTGAGTTATCAACCCAAAATCTACTTTTGAAAACAAGCTATACCTTAAAAAACAAGCTGTTGTCAGAGTATTTCTAAAGCTACTTGGCAACATTAACCTAAATTTGGATGTGGATATTTTTCAGGTTTGGATACAAACTCACGTTATCACTATGAATTTGTTTCAGATCTTGGGATTTTAGTGCAAATGCCACTGAAAATGTGTGTGCCCTTACATTGCATCTTAGAGTCTAATCTGGAATAATTTAGAATTTCTTGTGGACCTTTTTGCCCCAGGGCATGTCTATAAACAGTATGCAATATTCAGAATGGAACTTTACAATACCAGAGAGCAAAAGTTTGGGGGACTAAGGAATTCTTTCACTTATGAGCCTTTTAGGGTAATTTTAGGCAGTTGAATTCTTCCCAAACAGAAAATTAGTCAAATACTTGGAAGACTGGCTTCATCATTGAATATTATTCATAGATCTTTACTGTGCTTGAGAAGGGGTGTTATTATTGTCCCAGAAAGATAAACCAAATGAAATTCCTTGGTGTAACATAAATCTGTAATCTCTTATATTCTTACAGATGTGAGCTCCCAGGAATAGAGGAGAAAACAAAAAAACTTTGGCTAAGTAAATGAGTGTGTACGATCTACAAGCACAAACAGACCATTTCCTAGTGATGAAAAGCCTCAGGGCGTGAAACTCTTGTTTTTATTACTTTAGATGTCAGAAGGACAAAAGCGTTTACATATTATTCCACTGATGCTATCAGTCTAATCACATGTGCTCACCCTGTTGTGCCAATGACAAACTTACCTTAAGGTCAAAAGCAGAATTTCTTACAGGAGCAGCACATTATCATTTGGGCCTTCCTTTGTTCAGTTTCATCCTCTTGGCAATCTGTAATTTTATGTCTTGTGGTAGAAAGCATCGCTGGGTTTTGATAGATCAATTTCAGGCATTCAAACTCACTGACGTGAGCATATTTTGTACGTTCATGCTTGTGAGCTGGATAGACCTATGGGGGAGATGCTATGTTAATAAGTACTGAACCCAAGAGAACATCTAAGAGATGCTATATCTGAGAGAGACTTCCAAGACACATTTCTACTCCACCTTTCTTCAGAATGGGTTAGGATAATAATTTGGCGATGATGCATCTGTCTGCACTGTTTCATAATCAGAAGCAGGGAGAGCAGACAGAGTATTCCAGGTAGTCCTGCAGCCCTCTTATTCTCTGTTTAAAATAGAAAAGAAGATAAACATACAAATTCTTAGTTTCTGGGAATCCCTGGGTCATTATCCTGGAACTCTGCCAAAGGACAGTGACATTGCAATGTTTTCAGAAATATTTTATTTGGTTTGCAGTTTTTCAAATCTTCAAACATATTTGCTTTGGGTTTATATAGCAGCAGATTCTCATTTAGTTGCCCACTATTCACTCACTGGAGTTCTGATATTTACCTTAGGCATACCCTGTGAAATTATTTAAATAAAGAAGATTAAATGGTTAGGTTAGTGGTCTGTTGCTCATTGATTCTCTGTCCACTCTTGGATTTTTTGTTTTGCTATTGTACTGTGTGTCACTAAGGAGCTATTATTTTCACTTTCTCATCTATTAACAGTAAATTTAATTTAAGAAATACTAGGGTGAACTAATTTTATAGTTTGTTCTCTTTTCTTATCAGGTAGGTTATAAGAACAATGAAGGTTTTGTATTGTTTTCCTCTGTTCTCAAGAGGACATGAGTTACAGATTTCACCTACCTAAAAGAAATAAATATTTTTGACTTTGCTGAAGAGATTTAGGTAGTGTTGCTAAATTTCTTTTTATCATTCTGTTAAAATGCTGAAGTTTCTTGCTGGAACCTCCAGCAAATAAAGTATATAGCAAAGGACAATCAGTAAACCAACTGTCTGACATTTATGTTCTACTAAAGACTGATGCTTTCATGGTAACATCTGAGCATTTTGTTGACAGTCTTCTAGTCCTGCATTCATTTCCAAAGCCTTTGGTCAGCCTTTAAAAATGAAATCCAATGAAAAATTGCACAGATATGTGTAATCCTTTAGACATAGCCTATCTGATGAGGCAGTTCAATAACGGATTATTGGATAAGTCTATAATTAAATGCTGGCCTTCAAGAAATTGTCTTTCTTGTTTTTTATGTTTTAAGCACTCTGAAATGTAATCCAGCAATGAGTAAAACATAAATCTCATAATATACCTGTAATCCTGCTGGGGTAACCTTATCTGCTGCTGTATTAAAGACAGAATGTTCTCTGCTTATAGTACCTTAATATAAAGGTGTATAATAAGTTTTAAATGGCAATCAAGTCCTTTCTCCCAGCTGATCATGGATGTACTTCAAGATTTATAAAACCTTTCTATCCAAATTCTTCAGTCTAACATTTTTGCTGAAATAGCAGTATTCAGCTATTGCAACATTATTGGCTGCATTGTAATTTATAATTCATTGCTGTTTGAATCACCTGGGAATGTGCAATGCATCAGCAGTGGATACTAATGGAAGGAAAGCACCAGGCGGAGGCCAGGACAATTTTATAATTAGAGCTCTGGGTTTGGATTCAAAATCTGGATAATATTCTTAGTCCTGTTAAAAGCTTTGTATTCAATCTTGAGAATTTTGCCTCATGTGGGGTTTATCTCATCAGCTCTTAGCAGAAAAAAACGTTGTGTAAACTACTTAATTAGACTTCTACGTTGTGAAGTGAGAGCAGTATCTCCAGGAGACAATCCATCTCACCTACTTTAGAGGTCTCATTCGGTCTCCAGTTAATAGTTTTTTTGAGGATTGCCTCTTGTCCCAGTTTTTGTTACCCAAGCAAAATTAAAACTTACCAGTGGGGAAAAAAGAAAATATTGAAATTTCACAGCTTGCCAGCAGACATTATCAAAATGCATTGGCTGATTTTGTGTTTGTCTCAGCACGTTGTCTCAGCACGTTGACTTGAGAGCCACTTCATGTATTCTCCCTCCTTCCATTCTTCACTGTCTTATCTTAAGATGAGAAATTATAGTCCCAAAGTGGGAAAATGGGGTGTGCAGGGGTGGGGGAGAGAACAGTGCATGGACATTAAGTCATAAGGAAATACTAGTGATGGGGAAGAGCGTTGCATTGTGCTTTGCAGCTCAGCTCCTCTCAGTTTCTTTCAGCCACCCCTACAAGTTTAGCAGCAGTGGCGATCAGCAGCAAAGAAGAGCAGTGAGAACGAGGATGGTAGCTGAAATAACTCACTGGGGCTCCATCTAGACTCTACACTTCTTTGCACATTTCATTTCCATTAATTTCATTTAAGGTGGATATTGGGTTAAACACATTGACTCGCATTTTGTCTTTTCAAAATAGTTGCTTTAATGTATTTTAATTGGGGGGAAAAAAATCCTTTTACTTTTTTAATGACTGCTGCTCAAAAATTGAGCGTACCAAACAACAGCTACTGTAAGGATATTTATATTAGAGATAAAAGTAATGTTGTCTTGCCACAAGGTTAGTTTGAGCAAGGTTAGAGAAGGTGAGCTACTAAGATTTCAGCCTAAACTTAAAATTCTGGAAAAACAAAGATATAGCTTGGAACAGAAATCCTTAAATTCCCATAAAATAAAACAATTTGAACTGAAATGACAGAAATAATTCATTTTAACTGAAATATTTTTTTTTTACATTATTCAGTCTTTTATCTCTTTGTACCTGTAAATTCCAGATAATTTATTATGATACCAATTTTTAACAACAGAGAATATGTAATCAAGTTAGTCATACTGATTTTCATTATCAAACTTGTCATTGACAGTGACATGCTCTTGCAAAGTGTTCTTATCTTGATTGAAAAATACTCCCATGCATTTTTAACCAGTTTTAATTAGTTGCTTTAAACAAGGAAAGTCATCCTACAGGCAAGGCTTTGGATGAACACTTTAGAGATTGATATTCAATTTGGAAACAGCACCAATAGCTCTTCCATGTGTTCGGGAAAACTATTTATTCACCTGTGTGTCAGTTCATCTTCCTTAAAATAAGGTTTATATTAATCAGTGGATACTCAAGTATACCAGTTAGGTGCTCAAGTCAAACAGTTTGACACATTTCAATTTGAAATTTTCAAATGTAGATGGTCCGATGACAGTGTTCACAGATATCTGTATAGATAAATAAACTGTTCAAATGCGTAACATGAACATGTAGCTTTTCACCTTCAGCCAGCACTCCAATCTGATCATTAAAAACTGAAAATTGTTCCCATCTGTAGGCCAAGTTGTGCAGTTTTTTGGTGGTCTTAGTCTATTTCTTAATGGACAGATGTCTATAGCATTAAAAATCCCCTTCACAATTAGTATTAACTGACATCAGTGGTGGGAAGACTGGAAAATGACCTGGGCTGTGCAACCAACTTTCCTTTAAACGGTACAGGTGAATTCACTAAAACAGCAATGAAAAGTAAATATAGGGCACCAGAGGAATTTTCCTTCTCGGTGCACCTGCTGGATGATTGATAGATTTCAGATGGCAGCACAAATCGAATATTTTTAAATAATTGAAGTGTGTGTGTCAGGAAAACAATGATTCAGATTTCAGTGAAATATTGAACTCACTTTCACAGAATTCTTGAATCTCTCCGTACCTTCAGAAGGGAATTATATCTTGCTGGTAGATAAGTAGTGCAATTTAGCAGGCATTTTTCTTCTGAGGAGAAGAAGATTATTTTTTCTTGTTATTTATTTACTTTTTTAGAATTATTTCTATTATTGTGACATCTTCCATTCTAAATGTAAACTTTCTGGACACTGTATGCCTCAAAAGAAAATACAATGTTATTCATGTATAAGAGCTGGCTTAGTCTTTTTATTTGATTGACTTTTTATGTTATGATACTTGGAGGAGATTAAAATAGTTCTATGGTTAGTATTAATAAAGGTCATCCATTTACAGTTTGCTTTGAAAAATGACATTCAGCCACTTCCTTCCCTTGATGCATTGATACTCAGAGATGGCAAGCAACTTCAAAGAATGCCAAGGAAATAAATTATGTCTCTATATAAATATTTATAGCAACAAATGTATCCTCCCAGACCACTGAAGGACAGCCTTATTATCAAGACTGTTTACACTGTGAATTATTGGCATTAGACAGCATTTTTTGCTGAGAAATATTTGGGCAAGATTAAATAGATTCATTTCAACTAACACCATACCATGTAAATTAAACCAAAAACTTTTCCAGTAAGTATTAGTAATTGTGGTCCTGTCTTTAGACACTTCACATTTCTATGCACTGGAAAGGCAGAATAAAGTAATTACTGATTTAGGTCAGTAGGGTTTATACATACTAGTGTAAACACAGACTGTAGAGTAATTGAATATCATTACTTATTATGTTTGAAGATAAATAAAATAAAATATAATATAAAATTAAAATATTATTAAAAAAAAATCAAACCTAATGTGGTCAGAGCAATCACCTATATTCCATTTCTACTATACCCGCTGACTCTATCTTTGGACAAATAATTTAAAATCTCTCTGTTCACTTATTGTTTTCTCAAAGATGTAAAACTCAGCAAGCCTGTTTGTGAACCTGAGAACAAAGAGACTAAATAGTGTGAACATCAGTGTTTTGAATGTATTTGTTCCTGTCACTGTGCATCCACTTGTGCTCTGGGTGAAGACACCCTCCAGCATCCTCCAGTAGTGGTGATACAGAGGATGCAGCTACACAAGGGGGCTTAGGTGTATCTGTTACTTTTAAGAGAGGAAGAGAAGCATTTTAGACCAGTATTTGGATTCTTCAACTGTGTTCACATGTGGTTTATTATTGAAGTTTTCATCTTATCTTTAAAATAGACTTGTAAGCTGTTTTTTTTTGGGTTGGTTTTATGTTTTGTTTGTTTGAAGTTTTTTTTCAGTGGATTTTTTTTGTGGTTTTTTTTGGTGTGTTTTTTTTTTTTTAAATAAAAATGGCATGTTGCTTTTAGTTTCATTCATTTGTACTGCAATAGTGAATCAAGATTGCAGAAACAATCACTAACAGTATCCAATTGTAACATGCCACCTGAGTGCTCCTACAAGGATTTCTTTTTGGGTTTTGCCTTTGGTCATCAAAGGCTTAAGTAATTTGGGCTGTATCTGCCCAATCATTATCACACTTGCTGTGCTTTTTGGTAACAGGGGAGATAAGGCTTAGATTCTTACACTCATGATTTGTCCGAGGTTGAGACCTCTTTATATTCCACGTTTATCACTCATTAGCATGAGACATGTTTTAATTATTTGCAAAATAAGAACAGAACATGGCTGGGACGAGGCTATGGTTTCAGCTGGACAGTGTACTCTGAGTGTAAGGAAAAAACCAGCCTGGTCTTACACTTGCACAAGATACATTTTTGTTCAATATACTATAAGCTGGTTTGGTTTAAAATTTAAAAATGGTGACCATAACTAATCAAATCTGACTTGTGCTTTGGTGGCTTGAAATGAAGAATCAGGTTTATAATACCAAACTCAAAAAAGAGGCTATTTTTAAACAGTAATTAAAAGAAAAACTCAGGAAGTGAAAATCCAGTGAATCATCATGGAAGTTGCTCAGAGAACATATAGGATCCTTACATATCTAAATATATGTATCTAAATCTATCTATCTATCTATCTATCTATCTAAATATATATATATATAAATATATATATATATATATATATATATGAGTGCATTGAAAGGAAGCACAAAGGGATAACAGCTAAATTTTATATGGGCAGGAATGAGAGGTTACGTAGCCCAGTTTAAATACTAGAAAGGCAGAACAATTGCTGCTAACGTAAAAGAATGTAAGGTTTGAAAGGTAAAATATAAAAGATTAAGAAAAAAACCCAAACTCTGAAGACTTAAAGACTAAGAAATCCTCTTTGAAATTATTCTGACAGATCAGAAGTATCACAGAGTGAGCCAGTGGGTCTGCTGGTCCTCCAGAGTACAGAGAAGCCAGTCAAAAAGCAGAGGAATGCAAGGAAGATAAATGGTCTCTCTGCATCTGTCTTCACCACAGGGGGTGCTGGGAAGATGTCTACATCACAGCTAATCTTTGCAGTTACATTGATATGGAGGTATCAAAAAGAGGGGAAGCAAAGCAAGAATTCAACTGGTTAAGGTTCAGTTAGGGGCTGCAAAACAAAATGCAGTGCTGTAGTAATCTACCATGCTCAGCACCAGTCCTGCTAGTCACTGTCACGGGACGCTGTTTTCAAGACTCTACTGTCTCATCCAATGATGATTTACCTAACAGCATCAGAACTTTTTGCTTTAGGTGGGGAAAAGCAAGTAACGTATTGATCATTTTTAGCAAGCATTCAAATGCCTAGGTGAACACAATGAAAGTAAAGGAGGTTCTTCTCTGCCGTTGCCTGACTTCCAGGGTGTCTCCTTCCAAAGTCATTCTGCATGCAGTCAGGCACATATATATATGAAAATCTAGTTTAGCTTACTAACTGTTCTAGGTTCCCTCTATAGTCCATCGACAGAGAGGCAGGACACGATTCCATTAATTTATATCCTGAATCACCTCCTGGAAGTGTCTTATTCAGTAATTCCAAGCTCAAATTTTCAGAATGACAGTCAACTTTGTATTTCACTTTGATGATATTTTTGGTCCTGAGAAATTTTTTCAACCAGCCCAACCATAAAGAAAATAGATATAAAGCAACTGTAGACTCTGAGAGGACCCTGACTTTTTAAAAGCTAAAATGATGGATAAACATCAACATGATTTTTCAGGTTTTCAGCAGTGGTTTTTTCATGAAATTTTGTAGACAGAAGCTAAATTTTATTCCTACAAAGCAGAAGGCTAAAGCTTGGCATAAATTAAAGTTTGTTCGTAAGGTAAGAAACTAAAAGAATAATGACATTTTTAGGCAGCATCGGTCTTTTCACTTTATTTTCTAAAAAAGTACTTTCATAATGCTTCCAAGGACCTCTTAATCTGTTTCTCTTGATATTGTTCACTAGTTAATTTTATTAAAGAGTAAGGAAAATGTCATGACAAATGATGTTTTATTTCAAAAGATGATTTTCAAAATTGGCAAAAGATGATGTAAATTATCCAAATATTGTAAGATTCATTATTGCTCATAGAAGTCCCTATCATCTTTTATAAACTGTAGTAAAACTAATTTTAACAAGTTCTGCAGGTTTCCTTTAAATAATATCAGGAAAGCTGCCACCTTTTTATGGACAAACAGCAAGCGTCTCAAAGTTTATGCAAACTTTTTATAATTTAATTAAAGCTAATTACCTATAAGTATATGCTAATTGTTTTACTTGTTGATGCAAGAAAATGTTGAATTTAATTCATTTAATTAATCAAACCATAACAATATTAAACCATAATAACAAATTTCTGAATTTCCCAAACCTAAAGAAAACCCATAGTTAGATTTGAGCTGGCTCCTGGGGTCCTTCTGTCATTTTAGTCAATTTTTGCCTGTATGTCTACACCTATGCAGGCTTCTTTCAGGGCCCTCATGCTTTCAGACACTTTAATTAGCATTCATCTGTGTCTCTAATCCATGATCTAAGCTGCCAGCAAAGCATAAGACCCACACATAGTGGTGCAGGGGTTTTAGGTGTTTTCATTGACATTTTCGTGGGATGACATTTGTGACCACTGTATAGAGGTGGGTCAATCTTCTTGACCCGTAAGGCTGAAAGGAGACAGGGGTAAATAGAGCTTTAGCGTTTCACTATCTGTCTGTTTACCTTCCTCATGTCTTGGGTCTCCCCAAACCAGAAGTACAGAGGATCAGAGCTTGGTCTTTGCAACCTCTTTGAACCGGTGCACACCTGCTTGATGCACACAAGTAAGTGTTTATCCATTTGAAATAAGTCAAGGGAACAATTACATAACATTGTCTGGATCTGGCCAAGAAGCAATTGCTTTATTGCTGCAGCATGTGTTGGATCTTTATTTTCTAAACATCCTGCTGGGAGACGTGCAATAAACCCCTTTTTGCAATCGTTTCTCTCTCCATGGCGCTAAGGGTTCCCTGTTCCATCCTGCTCCAAATAACACATGTGAACGCCTTGCCTTTTGTTTGTAAGTTAGGACAGCTCCGCAGGGCACATATTAACACACATTAATGAATGGATTATGGGCTTGTCAGAGCTTCCGGTGATGAATTTAGAGCCCATTAAAGACTAGGCATTGATTGCACTGGAGACTGTAGCTCTCTGTTTAATCCCTAGCAGGTGGGCACTGGTGCAAGCTTCACCATCTTGCATCAGCAGTGAACCTCGAACGTGACCTCTCCAGAGGGAGAAGGGTAATTCATTTGCCGTGTTTACTTTATCTTCAGCTTCTTTTTAGAGGGAGGCTCCTAACTGTGCTGAATTGTTCTAAGCGAGGAGTGGCAGATGTGGCTCACGTTCTTGAAGGATTCTGAAGCAGTTGCTGCATGCTTGACCTTCAGACAGTTTAAAGTCAAGTCCCTATGGCTAAGAAATGAGTGTATATTATGAGCTCTGTTAACTGTAGCTTTCTTGGTGGATTTTCACTCCCAGGGCATACATTAAAGTTACACTCCTGCACCATGACTTTAATTTCTGTTAGGCAAAAGAACTGCTTGGTTGCTACAGTGCTTTGACAAAATGATACCTAATGAAAAAGGTGAGAGCAGACTAAATCAGGACAAAAGCGAAATAAAGACAACTTTTTTTCTTAGGGGTTATGCAAACACAGCATAGTTTCTTTGCTCAGTCATAATGCAGTCCCAGGTCTCTCTTGGCTATTGTGGTAGTAACCAGTTTTAAACAAATAAACAAACAACAAATCTCCCAAAAACAGAGGGAGGAAGAAACAATTACCTGTTTACTGAAGAAACAAACCATTTGCAGAGTGCTGTGGCTTAAGTACATAGGCTAATGCCTCATTTCATATCAGACACTTTTCCTAACTGCTGCCAGTTACTGGAAGAGATTTTTGCCTTGAGTCTTGTAGGGATAGCTCCCCATCTGCCCCAGGCAGGTGAAACGGAGGGTGAAAAGGGAATGCAGTCCATCACTCTTTAGATAATCTGGAAGATGTGCTGGAAGATGATGTACTCACTGGTGCCTCAATGCCCCGGTTCATAGATTTTTTTTTTACATGAGGAGTGAACTCTTTATTGTTATCTGGCCACTTAATTTACCCAGATTAAAGGAAAGTGTGACTAGAATAATTTCCTCATAAGAGCCAAAATAGATAATACTGTTACAAAAAGACAAATGTAGAAACGATAGATGAGAAGGACTGCAAGAAAAAGTATGCTTCAATTACTTTAACCTTACACTAAGTTAAAATACTGTTTTTCTGTCTTTCTCTTTCCCTTATCGAGCTGATTTGCTCTTCTTTCATGACTAGGTGGTTGCCAATGTTTCACTCCTTATATATACCATATGCCTCACTCTAAAACTTTTGGAGATATTTTCTCCACTGGAGAGTGCACCTCTTCTTGCAGAACATCAAGACTCTTAAAGACTGTCTCCTCTGAAGTCTTCTAGGAGGCCCAGAAGAATTTATCCTTTCTTCTATAAAAGCTCTCCATTTTCTCATTAACCATGAGACATGAGAGAGGATTCCCATATTTCTCTACTAAAAAACCCAACCAAACAAACATAAAAAAAAAAAAAAGTCAAAACTCTTGTTTTGCTTTCTTAAACTTCAAGATCTCATTTTGTGAGATAGTGCACCGTTTACTTGGCTGCTTTATGAATAGTTTTGTGATTTAACAAGGGATAAAACTCTTTTTTCTTTCCTTCTTCCTTCTTTGGGGATTTGTTGTCATATTTTCACTTGGAATGCGCTTTATTATGGATTCTGTGTCTGTACCTTGGTGTACCTTAAGAAACACAGTCAATATAAAACCCTGCGCAGATTACGTAGTTTATTACCTGGTTCTTGACACAGGTGAGACATGGTGGAAATTCACTCCCTGTTCTATCATACTATAAGTTATACAACTATCAGTTGGTTTAGGTGTTTTTATTATAATATGTTTCTTTTACCAAAACAGTCAAACCAAGCAAAAATCTAAAGATGTGAGAAATAAGTACCTGTTTATTTACTTAGATGTATGAAAAGAAATCAAACTGTAACAAGGAGGCATAATGAAATATTGAAATGTCACCCCAAAATATAGATCTTCCTACCTTCTTTTTTCTCCAACCCTTAATTAAAAGAGCTAGTTGTTTTAACTTATATTTTCCTATTTTCTGGAAGCCTTCCCTCCTCATTTGTTCTTTTTTGCCTCTCCTTTACTGTCTGAGACTGTAGATTGATTGAGATTCACTTCTGCAAATAACATCAGCATGGACGCTAAAAATGAATGTTGGCACAACTTGCTCAAACATCTGACAGACAAATATCATGTGGAATTTGCAATGGACTGTGGGGAAAACAGGTTTAGGATGAACTCTCCTGGCTTTTCTTTAACCTGGGAAGAACTAAACTTGTTCAGATGTTTGACAAGACTCTTCATGCTATTAGGACACAGCTACTGTTGCAACAGTGTGTTTGTTTCATGTGTGAGGTGGTGTACCAAGAACACCAGAGAGCTCCTGTCCACCAGAGTTTTTTAGTTTCAGATGCTTCAGTGGCTTTGGTTTTGTGTTACCCATGCTTCTAGCATTCCTTTGCTTCTCAACAGCAGGTCTAAGGTCTGATTTTTGTTGACCTTAGAGATGTTTTATCAGGCCTGAATTGGAGCTTAACCAGAGTTTATCTAAACACTGACCTGGAAGCTGTGAGGCAGAGGAGGAATAAGCCTGCTTTATGTCTTATTCCCCTTCCTTCCTTTGGCATTGACCTTGCTGACTTCACACTTCAAATTTCATCACAGCATTTGTACTCATTTCATATGTCCAGAGTCAGGTGTTGTTTTGTTTGGGTTTTTTTTCTGCTCATGAAAACTAGTCTTCTGGTTAATTGTATCACTCTTAGCACCTGTCCAGATTTATTAGACCATATAAAAGATTCCTCAGTTTGGAGACGTTCAAATTGTGCAATTTTACTTAGGTTGATTGGGTGTAAGGTACATGTCGCAGTGGCCTACCTATGCAAGGTGACTGGCAACCACCACACCTGCAGGAAACTTGATTTTCTTTGGGTAGAGGTACATACACAGTGTCAAGAGATTAAGCTCCGCTGCTCCATCTCGTGGGAGGAACGAAGCACATCACGATGCACTTGTCCGACAGGTGCAACATCCCTGCAGCTTGTTGCAACTGCTCGGAGTAAAAGGATAAAACCATCTGCTTTGAAGGCAAAGATTCAAGAAGGGGAAACAAATGACACGAACCCAGCAATGTTCTCTGAAGATGAGTTTCCATTTACATACAAGTTTTCCTAAGTCCACTTTCACATCCCTCAAGAAATGAATTTCCCGAGATTGTTGTACGTCTCAGACGTAGAGACAAAACCAGGCTGATCACCTCGTCTAGCCCCCAGATAATACATAGTAGCTGAGAGTTGCTTACTTGTAGCTCTTTTGAATATTCAGACTCTCTGATTTTGCATAATCCTATGTGTTAAATCCTCACCCACTCCTCTGGAATCTATTAAAACTGCATTTACTTAAAGCAATGACAGCTAAGTGGTCTTCATGTCATTAATGGTGGCAACAGACTACATTTGTTGCATTGTTCCCCTCCCATTTATTTCTAAATCTTTGTGTCCTTTGATCACAGAAAGGATGTCTGTTCCTTGGGATGTGGGGGTTTGTGTGATTGACTGGTAATGACAGATCACCAGGCACTCTTTAGTGATGATTTCATCAATTAAAAGGTCAGTAAATTCCCTATTTCAACAGCTTGGGCCTGCACAGTCCCTCAATGACCATTCACCTTCGGGGTCCAGCCAGCCAGGAATATCTCAGTAGGCCATAGAGCTTCCCCTCGAATTCTGTTGGCTAACAAGTGTGAAATAATTTTTGGGACTGATTATTTCTTAAAAAAAGAAATGCCAGCTAATATAAAATGAAAAGGAATTCTTAGCACAACATTTAACACAACAGTTAAGAATAATAAAATGGTTTTATCCTTTAGTATTCCAAGAAAGGTATGAATTTTTTATGCACACACACATTTTCCTTTTAACAAAATTCTGCTTCCTCTGTTCCTTTTTAATGTACTATTTACATCTTCATAAAAATATACATACACATTTTTTCAGTTTAATAATAGTTTTAAAGGAAAATTTTGCAAAATCACCAGGATTGTCTTCAATGTGATCTGGTGAAACCACGGAACTGAAGAGGAAATTTAGTCTGCTTTTTATATTCATCAGTCCTTTGGAAGGCAATCCTGATTCCAGCAAATATACCATGTAAGCAACTCCTTTCCCTTGAGGACTGGTAGTGTACGGCCCTCAGAATGTATTATTGAGAGGGGAAATCAGCTGAACAGCCTCTATTACCCTAGTCTGGGAGGAATTCCATGAAAGTCAAACATGAATATTTTACTGAGGAAGGGAATGCCAGTTTGATTTGCTGTAATTTATTTATGAGTTAAATTTCCAAAGCTTTTTAAGACACATGTAGGCTTTTTGGGTCACACTCTGCTTTTATTACACCATTACACAGGATAACTGCATTGGATTCACTGAGATCATGACATAGTTACATGGCTATGAATGAAATAAATTTTATTGTTAAAAAGTTTGGGTCTAGATTCCTTCACTTTGCTTACTCACACAAACCAAAAGGACATCACCATTTTAAGCATTAGGTGTCCTAAGGAAATTTAACACACGGGGTCTAAATGTTCCCCCGTGTAATCCATTGGGGAATGAAGGCCTCATAGAGCTCGCGTTTCCCATGACCTGTGTCTATCTCTGTCCTGGCTTCCAACCAAATGAAAGCAAGGTGTACTTTCACTAATTAGGTATAGCAAGGTTTGACAATAATTAGGAGTTTCCTTCCAGTCCAAAAAGCTGCCTGCAGTTATCTGACATGTAGAGGGGCATAGAGTGAAATTCGTGACAGCCCATGGCAGATGAGAATAAAAGTTTGTTATTACTAACTGCAATGCTATCTGCAGTATGAATAAAGGTAAAATTTGCACGCAAGATGGAAGAACATCTGATGAAAAAGAGCCCCAAATCTACCAGGCAGGCATTTCAGATCAGAAAAATAGAAACAGCGCAAGTTTCTTACCTGTTTTGTGGTCCTTGATTTAGCAGCGTGTTTATAAGAAGGAGGAATTGTCAAATTCTTAGATGTTAGTGAATGATTTATTAGGTGTCCAAAAGCAACCCTGTGAGCCACGAGATATAAAGAAAACAGGCCTCAAATGGTCAGTCCAGATTTCCTGTTAAGGTAAAGACTGTTATATTCATCAGGGAATCTAACAAAGGAAAACATTACAAATATCAAACCCACGTCTGATCTTAAAGCTGTAAAGTAGGAGTTTAAGAAATTTCAAGATGTGTTTTGTTTAACATTTGTGTTACCTGCATGACATTGTATAATCTCAGTGTCACACTCTTGAATGATAGCTCTGAAGATCAAACTGGCCACTTTGCCTCATGCTGGTTTCCCATCCATTGCTAATTACGATGTTTGCCTTTCTGGGACTTCTACGTGCTTGGCATCCAAATGTCTTTTCCACTTGTGGCCTCAGCTGGTGTGACTCTACTTCAACAAGAAGGTATGAAGCAGGGCTGTTTTTGTTTCCATGTCTTTCTTTCTATGCTGTCACCTGCCTGCTAGAGGTTGACAGAATTTTGTCAGAAACACCAGAATAATTCTCACTAGGTCAGCAGACAAACATTCCAGCTCAGAAATACCCCTTAACTACCCCATGTTCTGAGATTATCAGATATCTGCAAAGTGCTTCAAAACACTGGGATGCAGAGCAGCATGAATGTGAAAATTGATACTAAAAGTATATCTAGAATTTTAAATATACGTGTGCGTGTGTGTGCATAGGTGGGTGGGTGTACATCTGTGTGTATGTTTAAACTTATATACATATACATTTCCATATATGTTTAGAAACACTGTATTTAGGAATCTGTAGCTGCTATGTATCAGGCCCAGCCAGGGGACTTCTCGACACCTCTCCAGAACTACATATGCGACTCCTTTTTTCAGTACTCAGGACTGTGCTCTGCATTTTCCCCAAGAAAAGCAATCCAGGGCTTTAGCAGGGAAGAGAGTAGTCTTCGTCACATTAGCTGTGAAAACCGAAAAAAAATAAGCTTTTATAGTAAGTTGAAATATTAACTGAAGAAAGATATAGTCACATTCCTACAATTAGACATTTTAGCCTAGAATGCTCCAACAGAAAACATTCTTCTTAATTGTTTTCCTTGCTGTCATGCTATACCTCTCAGCTGCCCAATGATGAACTGATTATGTATCTGCATAGTAGATATGTATTAATGTATTCATGTAGTATTAGTGCAGCTGTGTACCCATGGCTTTCTGAACATACAGTCAGCCACTCTCCCCTTCTTTTTTTCTTTTCCTTTTTTTCTAGTAGACCTCAAGTGGTTTGGAGTTTCCTTGAGTGTTTTCTACATTTCAGTACCTGTGATCACATCCAGTCTAATTTGTAGGATCTTTGTAATACCCTGACCTGTTTTTTTTTCTGAGAATTCTGATTTTAAAAAAAACTTCAGAGTTTAGGCACACGATGTGGTTGGGAGATGACACTCTTTTGAACTAATACCAACCAAGATTGTTACAGTCTGTTTTGCTGTTGAAGTTTTTAAAGTTTTCTTTATTAAAAATAAAATAAAACAAATTAAAATTTGCAATTAATTTGCAGCAGTAAAGATTCTGGAGCACATTTCACATCCTTACAATGTTTTTGTCTTCCTCTCAGAGTCAGTTCTGTTCAGTAACAGATGTTGCTATGTTTCTTTTGTATCAACTTCGGAAAGTACTCTTGCCTCCTTTGGGATGAAAAGCACTTTATAAATGTAAGCTGATTGTTATTTCTTTATGAGTATCTTTGACAGTTCACTGCTGTTACTCATGGAACTTTGCCCTGGTAATAAAGCTGTTAATAACACACTATCAGTCAACCTTAAGAAAGTAATACAGTATTTATTAGGATAGCATCAATGTTTATCATTCTTGGTTCAGCTATATACATTACTTGTAGTATTTCTGGGGGAGAAACAGCGTTGCTGGTGAAAAGATGGAGCTGATTCTGCAGAGGGCTGGGTACAAACTTTGAGTCGACATTAGTGGAAATGCAAAATTTTGATACTAGTGTGCTGTAGTTTAGGGCTTGTTGTGTACGTGTTGTTTACACACACACTTTCAACACTGTGAAAACATGACATTCCTTCAGTAAATAATGCTGGGGCGAGGTGGGAAAAAGAGCCCATCTGAACATTCATAGCTTACTGTATGTTAATGTTGAAGCTTGGAGCCCTTAATCCCAAATCTCTGTACTTTGGCGTTTTGTCAGCTGCTTCCCCTGGAAATTATAGTCCTTGATTTTCAGCAGTCTAATTTTTACAATTGTAATGAAAATTTTACTCCTGTTTTGCTGATCAAATAATGTCAATGTGTCTGTTTGCCCAGACAGGAGCACAGTATCACAGAATAGGAAAGCAGTGTGTAACAGAAACAATAATTGTCAAACAGCGCTTTTCCTGTCTTCTCTAACTCTACAGATTATTGTACATGCTTTTATCAATTGTGTTTATGCTTTTCCATTTCACCTTTAGAGTGTTATCGCACCAAATATAACACAGATGAGATATCAGTGTCCTAGATGTTTTAAAAGCACACAGATGCGAAGGCGGCCATACAAAAAGATGGTGGCTGGCCCAAAGAACACATAGGCTAAACCAAAAAAAAAACAACCCACCAGAAGACAGAAGGAAAAAGTTAAGGATGACATGTTTTAATAAGCATGAGAGTCAGAGTTTTAAGAGAGAATTTGAAAAGGGAAAAATTTACATAGCCTTGCCTAACTTTATAAGTAACATAAGAAGCAGCATGGCAGAAAGAAAGTGCTTGTCTGAAAATGTAACACACAGATAGAAGAATAAAATACCATGAGCCAAAGTCTGTGGCCAGATTCTTGATACTGAATGAGATCATATTCTGTCCTCATTTCAGTTATTTCTCAATAAATCATGCACACAATCTCTTGTGCTTTTCCTTCTAAACAGGCAAAAATGTAGAAATATGTACATTTTTATTGATGTGCATTTTTTTTTTCATATCCTACAAAACATCTTCCACTAGGAAAGCTTTTTCCTACAGTAACTACAGTATAGTCCAGTTGATTTCAGCCTTTTATTATTGGGTTTTTGGAGAATGAAAACCTCAGGGACTCATGGAAGAAAAATAAGCATATATTTGCAGTGCAAACTGGAAATAGAAAATGGTGCTATAAACTGGAGAAGGTTGAAAATTACTGATATGAAGAAATTGGAGTCTTCTTTTGGATACTTGTAATTAAGAATAATTTTGAGCTGTGATCTCTGTAGGCTTTAGAGTTCTGTTGAATTAAAATTCAGCCTACCATGTTCTGCTTAATGAATATCATTGTATCAGTGTTACAGAAAAGGAGCATAATAGACCAAAGTAACATCAAGACTTCTGTTCTTTGTTTTAACATTGTATAATTATATAATTCAATTCCTTTTGAAGCATCTAACTGACAAAAACACCCAGTCTGCCTGAATATGAATCTTCACCATCATTCAGTCATTAGTAGATGTCAGCAGAGAAGGCACTGTCACTGAAAATATAAGGAGATAGTCTAAAGCAGTACATATTTGTTCTGCTGTCTCTTCTCCATCACATATGATCTATCAATATCTTTGTCAAAAGCCAAATGAAAGTACCATTTTTTTTATTTTGTTTTATAAGCCAAGATGTGTTTCTTTACAGATAAGTTTGTGACAGAACTATTCTTTACATCATTTTGAATGAAGTCCATTGCAACTAATGTTACTCCCTGTAACGTATCCCTTTAAAATTCTCTTTACCTTCATAAACCAATGCATCTAAAATGTCTTAAGACTGATGTCATGGAGAACCATTTAAACAAAAGAGTGTGAAACTTGCAGTTTCATTTCTATAAACCAAGCCTGCTTCCAACAGCGTGGCTTTACAATTAAAGTGGGTAGAATATTAAAGTTTTCTAGCTAAGACAATGCTGTCTGGAAAGATTGCCTTTATGGGTAAAGTTTTTTTTGCCAAGTCATTTCAGACTTGAGTGATGGATTGTCACTTGCTATGTAGCACTGTTTAAGAAAAGTCCAGATAAATAATTATGGCAGGGAATCATGTATTTAAAACTGCAAATTCAGTCCAAGAGAAAAAGGAAAAATGCTTTAATAAACTTCATCCCTTATTTAGCAGTAGTTTCTTCATGTCTAAACTACAAGATACTTAAACAAAAGGAGGGGGGGAATGTTAAGCTGAACTGAAAAAGATACATTAGTTGTGGATTTGCAACGGTATTACCTCAATTCTTTAGTCAGAAAAAAACCCCCCAAAAAACAACCCGCTTTATGTTTAATAATTCTACTAAAAGAACTATACAAAAAAGAAGACTTAATATCTCTTTCTGTCTTAACAATGAAGAGAAACCCAGAAATTAATTGTGTTAGAAAGAAATGGCAGCTGATACCATTTAAAAAAAAAAAAAAAATCTTAGCGTTGAAAGATGATTCTGCTAAGAGACTTGCTTGTTCATTTGTTCTGAGATCAGGTCCAATGAAGTTATGCAATACATCATGTCTCCCCAGCCCACTAGAAATTAAAACAAAAGGAATTCTTCATATCTCATTGGTATTCAGACCTAGGCCAGTATGAAATGGTGTCAATTACGTTGTAGACTTCTTCAGTTACAGTATCTGCTAACAAATGTAGGATGTAATGGAATTCATAGCACAGTAACTTTCCATCTCTTGGACAAATAGCTGTAGTACAGGAAGGGAAACAGTAACAACCATGCTTCATATTGACTGTGTCACAACAGAAACAAGGCACTTGAGTGCCATGGAAGCATGGATGCTTTCAGAGTATAACTAGCTACTTAAGTATATAGTTTAAACTTCCCCCGCCCCCTTTTTTTTTTAAAAAAAGAAACAACAACAACCAAACACCACAACAACAACAACAAAACCAAACCTCCCCTCTGTTCTCACATTTCTGTTTTCCTCTTCCATTAAATAAGAAAATTTTTTTATTGTCATCTGCAACCCACTAGACTACGCACTGTGATAGCTATGGTTAGCTGAAAATGGATAGGTGAAGCTAAACTGGAGGGGTGTAATCCATCAGCAAGTAACACAGACATCACTGGTAAGATGCAAGGTTATGATACTTGCTTATCCCAGGAAATATTGTCCACTTGTACTGTGATTCAGTTAATTAGTGGACCCTGGAGAAATGAAACTGCATAATAAAATGTTTTTCCCAAAATCAAGCAATGAATATAAATCTCGCTAGAAGGATTTCTTGTTTAAGAAATCACAGTGTCGTGGAGGTATTTTCAGAATAAATGCATATAGGAAGCTTAGCTAGGATGAAGATAGGGATAATGGAAGGAGAGAAGAAAAATCAAAGGAAATAAAGAAACCTGAGGTCATGAATAATAGTGGTACTTACAAAAATAACTAGAACTGTGGATATAGGAACAAAAGTCAAATTACTTGGTAGGAAACTGCTAGAAAGACAGGTAATAAGCAATATATCTTTTTCCCATTTAGCCATGTCATTCAAATGAGAAATACCTGCAGCTGTAAACATGTATTTTAGAAGCACAGGAAATTTTCATGCCAGCTGATTTTAACAGATAAATTTCCAGCTGTTGTTGCCTTGTGGCTGTTCCGAGGCTTACACCTCTTGGTTCACACCCATGGGCAAAGTGTCATCGACAGTCCAGCTATCATTTAACTGAATTTTGAGATGGTTATCTAATACCCTCGCTTGTTTGTCTTGTAACAAGACACATGAATGCTGTACAGATTGTGGAGGTGAGAGTGCAGCAGGCTGTGCCTGGCTGGGAATGCCACGGACAGTAGCTCTGTGCTGTCCCTACACCTCTGCCACCGTGTTGCTGACCTCGCCAGAGAGGCAGAGAGTGGCAGCAAGGTCAAATTCTGCCCAGCTGAGCTGTGATTATTTCCAGCAATGAGACTCATTTCTATTATATTGCAAGGTAAATAACAATGTCTTGCACTTCTAGGGACTGTAGTGGGCCCGTGCTGTGCTGGTATGCCCCATACTCTGTCTCATGGTAGCTGAAGGAATGTCAATGAGGTCCCTTCACCACAAGTGAATTATGATGATATTTTAAATGCTGCCTTACAGTTCATAACCGGGAATTAAATGCAAGACACACATCTTATGCAGCAGAAAATGTCTCCCAAATGAAAATCTGGCAACAGCAATGGAAAGAAATAAGATAGAAAATGATACACCTCTGCTTGGGTTAAAGAATCACCATCATAAGGAACTTGCACACACAGACACAAACCAACAACCCCCACCCATAAATTCAGATGCTAACCAGTAATAAGTTATTAAAAAGACAATATATTTTGGTGTACATTGTTGAAAGATTCTCCTGGAGTCAGCCCACTCATATTTTTCACTTATGTTTCCTTTGAGGAAAGAGGGCAAGGCAATGCATTTTGTCATATGTTGATTCTGTCAGATCTCCATGTTGTTTAAAGGCACCATGATTTCTGGATAAAGCAGAATTAAATGAGTAATTGCATAGAATCAAGAGAGAGATCAGGAGAAAATTTGCAATACAGCAGTGGCAATAAGAAGCACATTGCATGTTTTCATCATCAGATTTTAGGAACAGTATTTCAGTAGCTGAGTACGTGACCTGCATATGTAACAAACGGAGAGATGTATGTTCCTAACTTAGGTACTTACAATTAGTTGTTGAAACACTGATGGAGCCTGGGTAATAAAACCGGACCCTGTTCACTAAACCAGGGCCCTGAAGTTTGAAAGTACCAAGTGTAGCAGTCATTTGACCATGTAGACCTTAATTTAGTAGATAATGAATGTGTGTTCTCTATTCAAATCACAGCTTCATGAACAAGTCTTTAAATTGTCTGCTTGTCATGTTAGGATAGATTGCAAGATATAATATAGTAAAGATTTAAGATACAAAAATACCCTTCATAAAAATTAAAAAGATTAAAAATTTCATTTTTGTGCTTCTTTTCCTTTCCTTTAACTGGGTGCATTTGTATAGCATAGGTCTGATAACAGCACATCACAAAAAAATCTTTCTGTGTCTCCAGTACAATACTATCTGTTTATCTTTTCATCTGCTGAGAGAAGTAGAATGAATCTGCAATGGCAAACTTGCCAACAGGTAAGAAAGCTGTGTTGATAAGTTAACTTCTATCTTGTGTCTGTTTTTACAAAAACTGGAACAAGTGGATCAAGTGAAAGGATGCATAATGAGGCTGAGACCATCAAAATGAAAGGATGGGCATACCTGCTGTGTAAGAACAAACAAAATACATACCTAAGTTGGGCTTCAATGATTTTATCAATTCTTTTAAAAAAATAAACCAAAATATCACCAGGTCTGATTAATCCTTTACGTTTTATAGCTTCTTAACAGTACATTCCTTGGTCACCTTCTTAGCTTCCTAGTGTAGAAGACATACCTTCACACCCACAATGTGAAGTATGTTTTCATTTTATCAGTGGAGTGGACTGAAATTCAGGAAATAGTCTGGTAATTTCTGTGTCATAATGTTTTTCAAAAA